>VXBW01000428.1:194629-243086 GCA_013400375.1 Thinocorus orbignyianus
GAGCCTAGACCAGTGTCTGATGCAGTTCCCTGAGGTACAACCTACCCAAGGATTTGTCATTACAGCCCAAACAGTTGCCTCTGGGAAGTCCCAATTGCAGATGCTGAGATGTGTGGTGGTCACCAAGCATCCGTGCTTGGCCCATGCATAGTGGCAGGTTGGGCTTGGTCACACCAGTGGCACCTGGGGTTGGTTAGACTGGAGAAGAGGAGGCTGAGGAGAGACCGTACTGCTCTGTACAGCTACCTGAAAGGAGGTTGTAGAGAGGGTCGAGGTCAGTCTCTTCTCCCAAGTAACAAGTGATAGGACAAGATGAAATGGCCTCAGGTTGCACCAGGGGAAGTTTAGGGTGGATATTAGGAAAAACTTCTTCAGTGAGAGGGTTATCAAATATTGGAACAAGCTGCCCAGAGAAGCTGTTGAGTCATCATTCCTGGAGGGATTTAAAAGATGGATAGACGTAGTGCTGAGGGACATGGTTTAGTGGTGGTTGGACTCGAAGATCTTAAAGGTCCTTGCAAACCCAGATGGTTCTATGACTCTGTCTCTAGGCAGTTGCCTTGTGTGTGCTGCAGCGCTGGGTGCTCGCCATCACTCCACCGCCGCAAGGGCACGAATCGCCCAACCGACTCTGGCTACTGCCCTGATGGAGTTATTGGTGCAATTAAAGCAACACTAATTCTCCATTTATTGCAAGTGCAGAAGGAGCCGATGCTTCCAGTAACTGTTCGATCGATCTGCTTTCAGTATATTTTTATAGGTGGCCTGGCTGGATCTGCTGGCTAGCACTAGCTGTGGAGCAGAAACTGCAAAGAAAATTAGGTAAAACACTGTGCTGTATCCTCTGCTGGTGTAAATCAAGGTAAACCCACCAGTTTTAGTGTGTTACCACTTATCTCTAGCGAAGGACGTGAATTGATGCTCAAGGTGACATCCTAGAGCGTTTCTCTGTTGCTTTGCTCTTCCTTCCCATCCTCTAGCACCAGATGAAACCTGAGGGCAAATAAGAGCTTGCTCCTCTTGCACCTTTTCCTCTGTAGATGTGTGTTTCCAAGAGGTACAGGCTCTGCCTCTTGCATTTTCCCTTTCTCGGGTGTAATGGGATCTCTTCCCTGTGCTTTCAGCTTTCTCACTTTCTGCTCTCATTTTTCATCCTGATGATACCATGGGGACCCTCGAACTCTGCAGAGTGTTTTTCATGGCTCTGGGCGCTGAGGAGGCAGACGCACGGTCAGGTACCGGTGCCCACGTGCTGCTGGCTATGGTTTGGCTCCATCCCTGCACCCCGGGGCTGGGTACCCCGATGGATGGCAGATTGGCAGCGGAGCAGCTGCCTTCTGAGGGTTTGATTCAATAAGGGCCCGTCAGTACGATTTGCTGTCATCTGTCACTCTGCAGCGGGGCTCGGAGCGGCGCCTGCAGAAGCAGCTGTTGCCGGAGCGTGCCGCGAGGGCTGCCAGCCCTGCTCGGGCTCAAATAAGGCAAGTCCGGTTCACTGACTTGGTTTGGCATGTTACAAGCAGCCTAAGGTGGTTTGTGACACCCTCTCAGGGTCTTTGCTAGACACTTTGGCCCTGGTGATCCCGTCCTCCCTAAGCAGAGATCACGAGTGGGTGAGTGTGGGTGTCTCCTGCCTCCCAGCGTGGCTCCATCCCTCCTCTGCGCAGCTTCTCACATCACGTCCTGCAGCAGGGCTGTCCCGGGGATGAAGCTGTCATCGATACAGCCACTTGATTTGGAGTATACCAGCTGCAAACACGGGGAAACAGAAGTTTTGCCTCATCCACAGCCACAGATGTGGCAGCGGAGTGTGGATGTAACCATGAGTATCTCTCATCCAGGGATTCTATCAGAGTTTGGCCTGTTTCAGCATCAAACAGCGAGCCCCAGGGCTGTGCTGCAGCTGAGACAGCCAGGCATGGCCATAGTGAAGCAGAGGTGTGCCCTGCATGTGCTTGGTGTGCAATTAAATGCCTTGAGCTGGACCCTGCCCACCTTCAGATGTGGTTGCTGACGCTACAGATGCGGGTGAGACCGCTTCTCGCTGACATAAGCTTCAGTCCTGTGGTCTGTGCTGTTGCTGAAGCATCCTCAGGTTGGCACAGAGTTGCTGCGTGGCTGCTCCCTGGCTGGTACTGATTTGTCTCAAAGCTCTCAGCACCTCTCCAAAGCCAACACATGGCTTTGGTGTATCCTCCGTGCCCTCGTGTCCCTGTGCGTAAGACAGCAGGTTGATTTTATTTAAGCGTTTCCAAGCACAGGTAGGCACTGCTGCTGTGTTTCAGGTAGGGCTGAATTTAGCCATGGGAGGTTTCAAATAATGCTAAGGAATACCCTAGCAGGAGTCCTGTCCTGAAACAGCTTGATTTGGCCACTGTGCTGGCTATCAAGTGCTGTTTTGGTGCAGATAGCATCTTTGGTTTCGGTGTGGTGGTGAAAGACTACAGCCCAAGTAAGGGAGGACAGCGAGGTGCGGCTTGGTGTTGGCTCTGTCTGTTGTGACCTTGGGCTGCTTCACTTGCTCTGTTTCAGCATTAACATTGCTGAAAGGATTGGCTCCATCTCTCCCCAAGGAGATGGCTCTCACCAGATCCTCCCACTGTTTGCTCTGTCATATGACAGCGCTGTAACGTAGCGGGCCAGGAGGTTCAGTTTGGGCAGAACTTGTGATATTTGGTATTTTTAAGTCTCGTCTGCTAGAGTCATGTGCGTGGCGTCACGCTCGGTGTCTGGAGAGGGGAGTGCGTTGCCAGCGGAGCACTCTGCACCCTGGTGTTGTGGTCCAGGGCTGAGATCTCCAGGCATTACCTCCATGCAAATGCTGGTCGTGAGCAGCTTCTCAGGTGCTTCTCCTCCTCTGTGCCTCTATGGTAAGAAACTTCCTCTGTCTTAAAGTGAAGTCTTGATTTTATGAACCCTGAGGGCTGTTTACATCCAAAGGCTGGTTTATTGATTTTCTTGTGTCACTGGGTGTGCAGACTCATGCAGGCACCTCCTCTTGGGGCTTCTCTTCATGCTGGGTCTGTGGCAGAGCTCAGGAGTCAGGCACCTCGGGTCTCTCCTCCCTCTGGCAGCCCCAGAGCAGGGAATCCCCGATCCCATCCTGCTGCCATCTGCCTTTTTCATTTGGGGCTGGGTGCTGTGAGCTCCAGAGGGACAGATGGATCGAGGCCCTTGACTTGGAGATGCTGAGGAGCTGTTTGGGATGAGCAGTGTGGCAGTCTCAGTGGTGTCTGCCTGTGGTCTTGGTGACGGGAAAGCAAATGTAGAGCATCACCCCCAGTAGATGAGGGGGCTTGCCCTCCTGTCTGCCAGGAAACAGCACCCAAAAACTCTGTCTTACAAATAACTCCTTTCTGCTCACGCTTTTCTTCTCCCTTCGGGCTCCTACGTGCCTTCCCCTGAGAGTCTGGGGTTTTTTTTCTTTCATCATAGTAACTTCCCCAGCGCTTCTGCTTCCCATGCTGGAAGCTGAGTGCCGGTTAGAAACTGCAACCCAGTGAGGAAGGAGGGGAGATGTGGTTTGTGGTGCCAGACTGGGGGCTGACCGACCAGAGCAGCTGGGAGGTACGTCTGGGGGCTCTGGGGAGATGTGCCGAGGATGGGGAGAGGCAGGATGGAGGCAGCTGTTGCAGTGATGCGGGATCCAGCAGCGTCACAGTTGTGGGTCAGGGAGCCCCTGCCCGGGGGTCCCGCTGGGGCAACGCTTGGAGCCGGGAAATGGAGACTAATCCCTGCCCACCCTGCTGTGTTTGGAGCAAAAAAGGAATCAAAAGCAGCTGAAAATCCCGGATTTCCCTTTCCATTTGGTGGAGAGATGGGGGGGAAACACGAAGGGAGGAGACAGACAAGCTACTGGGTACAGCTCCACCTCTTCCCACCACTCAGTGCGAGATTCCTCAGCACCCACAGCCCTTTCCCCTGGGGGGGAGACTGACTCTGCCCATCCATCATCAGTTATTTTGGAGTCAACACAAGGCAGGACCCTGTCTTGAAGTATTAGAGCCCTGTCTGCTGCTGACAGTCCAGACTTCATCCGAAACCTACAGCAAACCTCAATTTCCATGGGCACTCGATTGCAGAACACACCTGCTGCTCTGGAAAAAAGCTTTGCAAAAGGCAGTGAATCTCTGCTGGGACGGAAAAGGGCGGAAAGGGAAGCTCTCCAGGGGTTTGGCTTGTGCAAAAAGGTGACTCAGTGCCTGTCCCAGCTGGCGTCCAACCTGCATGCCACCAGGTTGTGCGTGTAATGGAAACACTGACACCGCTCCTTGCTGGCGCATTGCAAATAGCAACAGGTTATTAAGCATCCATACGTATATAATGTTCACTGCTGAGATTAAAAACAAATTGACCTGCCTCGACGTCGGCCGTTCAGGAAAGGATGCTTCCCCCATCCTTTCTGAGCCACCAAGGCTGGAGATGGGGGAAGCATCTCCGGGGCAGAGTGCTGCCTTGTGGCCACAGAAGATCTTGCTGAGGTTGGATGAGACCCTGAGGGAGCAGCTTGTTTCACTCCCCGTCTGGTCCCTGATCCTCCTCCAAATGCTCAGGTTGTGTTTTTGAGCCCTTTTTCCCTTCAATTAAGGAGGGGGCAGAACGTTCATAAAATCTAATCTCCTGCCAAAATGAATCTAATGCTGTCGTGGTGCCTGTCTGCCCGTGTCCTCTCTCCCCACATGACTCCTGAACCTGCTGGCCTGCTTCATGCAAATTTGGCTGAGGGCTCACCAATAATTAAGTCTGTGCAAATATGATGAAATGAGGTGGTTGGGAGGAGGAAAAGAATCTCGTAAGTGACCCAAAACATCTGTAGCATGAGTTCATGTATTATTAGACACCAGAAAATTCACGTGGGAGATGCTTCTTACAAACACTTTAACCACAAAAACATTTTTGTTCTCAGTTCGTACATTTTTAGGCACCAAAGAACTGTCTTGAGACACGAAACCATAGGAAACAACACAAGTAGTTTCAGCGCTCATGGGATGCCCTTTTTATTTTAATGAAAACCGAAATTCTTCGGCACTCAATGTGATCCCCAGAGCCAAGACTTGAAGGAAGAACAGCAGAAATCGTGGAGCCGCAGGTAAAAAGTCGTGAGGGTCATCACCGGGCGCAGCGGCAGGGTGTGACTCAGCGGCACTTGCCGAGTTTGTTGATATTTGTGCCACTGTAACCGAGAGATAAATCTGGCCCTTGGCCACTGGCGTACAGTATTGTTTGGAGGAACACTGCTCATCCATGCCAAAAACCCACAACAAAAAGAGTTTTGCTGGCCATTCAGAGAGGCGCTGGAATAACTTCCCGGCTAAAACAATGCGGAGCGGAAACCTTTTAAAGTGGTAATTACCGTAGGGAAATTTTTTTTTATTTTTTTATTTTTTTAACATCCTTTGTCTGAGGGTTTAACAATACCTGGGAATACTAAAAGACTTCTACAGTTCTTAATTGACTTTTCAGCCATGTGACTGTTTGTTTCATCTCTGCGATGCCAGCTCAGGGGCTGAGCTGGGCAATGAAACTTTCCCTTTCCAGCTCCTGCTAGCCTCTTTTCCCGACTCTCACGTGGCTGACACCAGTAAGCGTGCACTGGGACTGTTAAAGCAGAATATTTTTGTGTCCACTCACTGTGTCCCAGCCCAGATGGAGGTGAATTTGGCCTGAAGGATGGTGTCAGTGAGCACCCGGGCGTGCTGGCGGCTGGTTCAGCTGCTGGACGTCTCTCCTGTCGTGGCTCCTGCGGCTCCTCTCCCTTGTCCCCACGGCTGCTCGGGGCCCTCTGGCTCCTCTCTTGGCCGCTCGCTTTCAATCACATCAGCTTTCTGCTCTGCCAGAGCCTGGCTCCAAGGTTTCACTCCTCACTTCAAATCAAGTCAGCTTTCCTGCAGCTTTCGTGGCGGCTTTCTGACGCGTCCGGGTTTTGATGTATGCTTTCCCTGACATTTGTGCAGCCAAAGGAGATACAGGACCATTGTTGGAACATCCTTTTCTATTTCCCCCGTTAAGGGCCTTTGTTCCTGTTTAACTGGATTTCTTATTTTAAGTAACCTCAGTTATTTATTTGTGTTATTGATGCTGTGTGTGTGGTACACCTGACTGTTGCGTCAGTTATTTCCAGGACCTGGCATTGAAATCTGTTCCACCTTATTTCCACGCTGGGCTAACTTTCTGTGCTCAACTTAGGCTACATGTAAATTTGGGTTATTTTGCTACCTGTAGCTCTTTAGATCAGCTAGGCATCTTGCAGCCTGTTTGGCTCCTGTGTTTAAGCTGGTTTCTGGACATAATTTCATCTTGTTTAACATATCAACTCTGTGTACTCCTTCCCTTGTGCTGTGGAGTCACTTTTCTCTTGGACTTTTTAGCACCCTTCCTTTCCCTGTCGTTCCAGGAATAGGGTATGGTGCTGATGAGGTTCAGGGAGCTGAGTCTGAGCCTGCTGGGGGTAACGTTTCCATTGGCTGTGGAATTCTTGTAGATGCAAACCTGCATCCCTGTCCCCAACCACAACATGAGTGTGGGTACTCAGAGATGCCCCATCGGTGCTGGTGGGAGCTGTGGCCCGGGCAGATGGCGGGGCGTGAGCCCCTCTGTGCCTTCTCTAGCCAAAGAGGAGAGCCAGCAGGGTGACAGCTGGAATAAAGCTGCCTTCTTCCTTCCCTGGCTGGAGAGTGGGACCCAAAGGCCCAATCCATATTCCCTGGCAGCTCATCGGCCTTAGTGAGTGAGAGCAGGGCTGGAGAAAGTGCCGGGTTAGGAGATGATGATGATGATGATGGGCAATCTGTGAGCAAAGTGTCTTGGTTATCCACTGGGATTTCTGTATCGACCGGTTGTCCAGAGCCTCTTGTTTCTGAGAGTCTCCTTTTACGCGATTCAGCTGAACGTGTCGTTTTGGCTGGTTATTGTTGGTGGAAAAATGTACTGCCTGCCCTTGAATGTATTTTTGAAAGGTGAGCAAAGCCAGAACTTCATTCTATTTCTTTTCCACCCGGGCTCAGGAGTCTGGCCATGGAGAGCACTTGCTGCTCCCCGGCTGATTTGGAAGGGGCTGCATTAGGGTGAGAGGGGGCCTGGGGAGGATGGGGCTGCTCAGCCTTATGTAAAGCAAAGACAGGAGCATCCCAAAGCCCTGACGGTGGATGGTGCTGCTCCCTGTGCCATAGGCAGTCACCAGCTGGGTGCTGCAGTACGTATTTTGCATCTTTAACAGAGCAGTGTTTTGATCTGAGCTAGTGCTTCCAGTCTGGCCCCAGCAGCGTGGTAAAAAGGTGCTGGAGGGAGGAACTCTCACAAGCACGGGATCATAGAATGGTTAGAGGTGGAAGGGACCTTCAAGACCATCCAGTTCCAACCTGTCCAGGGGCAGGGACACTTCCCACCAGACCGGGTTGCTCAGAGCCCCATCCAGCCTGGCCTTGAACTTCTCCAGGGATGGGGCAGCCACAGCTTCTCTGGGCAACCTCTTCCAGTGCCTCACCACCCTCACAGCAGAGAATTTCTTCCCGCAATCTCATCTAAATCTTCCCTCTTCCAATTTAAAGCCATTCCCCCTCCTTCTATCCAGCACGTAACCTCCTTCACCAGAGGCTGTAGTGAGGGAAATAAGCCATGCCCAGTAAATTCCTTGATAGGTTGAGTTTCTTCAGGGGAGCGATGTAGGTGGGAGGCAGATTAATTTTGCTTTGCCATCTGCAGAGCTCCTGGCCACTCTGTGTCCAAGCACAGCAGGACAGGGGTTGGCAGCACTCAGGGTGCTCCCCTGGGAAGTGAGGGGCTTGGGGTGCAGCACCAGCTACAGGAGACGTGACCCCAACTGTTGGGGAACTTGGGCGGGGGGCGGGACTCAGGCCACTTTGCAAATGAAACTGCCACTGCTGGAACTCGCTCAACGTCAACAGTCAGATTTGTGTTTCCAGTATATAATGAAGTCTCACAGTGTCATTTTATTATTTTTTTGGTAGATAAGGAGGACTGGTTTTGATTTCAGAAAGGAGTTTCCCCTATTTTCAGGGGCTACACCCATTCCCATAAAGAAATCCCTGCCAATTTTTGTGGCTTCATAACCTTTCTCCTCTCTTCTACCAGTGTTTTTTTTCTTTTCCCAACTGCTGTGCAGAGGACCCATAGAAGCAGGGCTGGAAATTACAGGAACTCTGAGCACTGGGGAGACCTGAACTTGTCGTACGCTGCTCGCTAAGCAAGACAGAAAAATGTTTTTCTTGTTTTTCTTTTGGTTGTGAGCACCTTAGGTGGCATTTGTTAAAAAGAGCTGACTGAAACATTCTGGCAGAAAGGTGATAGGGAGATAAAAGCTGCCTTTAAAGACAAACAGCCCAAGAAATAATAGTCTTTACCAGAGGAGCTCTGGCGTGTCTGCAGCGTGTCAGGCTTCAGCAGCTTAATGCCTGCTGAACTCTGCACTCAGGGGAGCGCCGCGGACACAGCGGAGAAGCACGTGGAGAAGGGAAACACCACAACCCAGAGCTGAGCTGCAACTCCCCGTCCACCCGGGAATGGTCTGGAGCAAAACTCGCTGGGTATTTTACCATCCTCTCCAAACAGCCAGCTCCGGGCAACCTTCTGTGCATGTTTTGCTGCATCCCTCTGCCACCGGTGCCCTGCAAAGTGCTGTAAGGTCTCTTGGTGCTTCTCACATGATGGAACCTGTTGGTTTTGGCTTCTTGGACACCTTTTAATGTTAGTAGCTGTATTTCAGCTCTGATTTTTTTTTATTATTTTGCACGTTGCTGCGAAGGAGTTGAGGCACCTCTCCCCAGAAATGCCCCCATGAAGTTTGCTGTGCTCTGTGGTTTCTCAGAAAGTGGTTTGATTTCCCCCAAACCCCTCCCCCCACATTGACCTTGTTCTGCTCTGGAGGCCAACGAGCTTGAAAACCAGAGAGGTTTGGGTTGTCACTTTCTGCCCTGATGGAGGATGCTCAGATCCCACAGTCGAGTGGATGGCACGAGAAGCAGGATGGAGGAGAAGTATTCCTGCAGGCTCTTGAGACTTCAAGGCTCGGGGCGTAATTGCATCGCTGTTGTGAGCTTCAGGAGCCTGCGGCCTCGGCGGGAGATGCAGTAGCCCAGCTGTGCACAGGGGCTGCAGGAAATGAAACGCAGAGTAGCTGGATGGAGACTTTGAGATCCTAATTGCCCGGGGATTTGGTGTGCTTCCTTTGCTAGGAGCTGATAATAATTAGGAGCTTGCCTTGCTGTGTGTGTCAGGCGTTTTGGCGTGCTTCAGAGAGGCTGGAGGAGAGCTGTGTGGCTGAATTAACCCGGCACTTAATCGGTAGCTGCCCGTGGGGGGCCGTGGGGAGGGGGATTGCAGCTGGAAAACAGGTGCCAGCAGCAGCAGAAGGGGCACAAAGTGCAGGGGAGCCTGAGTCGGCCTTCCTCCCTGCCAGCACAAAGAGTTCATGGTGCCTGACCGCCCGGAAACGGCTCCAAGAAACACCCAAAACCTGGAGGCAGAGCCAGCGTTCCAACTGCCCTGGATCCAAAATACTCGGCAGAGAATTATTTTCTAAAATCAAGGCTCGCTGTAAGCTGTGGCAAGTGGTGCCCCTAAAATCTGGTTAAAGAGGGGCATTGATTCTGTTTGCATGCCAGAATTGGGTCTGTGAGGGACTGGGGGGCTGGCTGTGATCTCTTGGTCCCCAAATTTTGGGAGAAACGGCTCTAATCTGACATATATATACGGATTGTACTGAACAGAGCAGTGACATCGTTTTCTGTTCCTGCGCAAGCTCTGGGGGGGGTTTCCTCATCTTGAAGTAGAAAATAATAGTAATAATAAACTAGTACAATCTCATTTCTTATAAAAATAATCCTCCAGTAGAGCCTGGGCAGTGGAAATAACCTTTCAAATTAAAATCTGGATGACTGAGAAGCTTTGATTTGGGGCTTAATGCGAGTATAACAAACAGCCTGACTTTTAGTTAGGAATTCTTTTCTTCCTCCAAAGTTCCTTAACGAGCAGAGGGGCTTCCCTGGCCCCTACAATAGGAGGAAGTGTTATCGTCTCCATTTTCCAGCGAGGGGCCTGACACGGAGCTCTGCAGGGATTTACCCGGCGCGCCTTGGGAGTCAGTGCCAAGGCTTGGGACAGAGGCCGGATAATGTTCCAACTCCCACATAAACCATCCCAGTTCCCATCGGGGGCGGCTGCTTCGGGTCCTGGTTCACTTCCATGTGGAACAGCCAAAGCTGGAGGTGTGCGGGTGCTGATTCTCGGTGTCTTCTGTGGGTCGGGGCTGAGATCAGCTTTTTTTTGAGTTCTCTGCTCTGGCATCTGTCCTGCTGGAGGTTCATCGAGGCTCAAAGTAAAAACAGGTTTGGGATACGATGGATATAGGGATATGATGAGTGTGTGCCCTCAAGGTGGTGGCAGGAGCACTAGGGGTTTTTGCAGGACACCCTATGCTGTGAGGGAGGCAGTATCCTCTGTGAAAGCATTTCTGAGCGATGCTTTGGGGTGGGCAGCCTGGCTCCCTCAGCCCATGGCCCGATGGAAGAAAAACCCCCAGCAATATAGAGCACGGGAACTGGGTCACTATGAGTTTTTTCCTGTAGGAAATAAGGCTGGAAAGCCCTTCTCAGAAGTGGAACAGCGAGATGAAAGCGAAGGAGGGCAGTTGCCGGGAGGGCTGGAGGATGGAGCTGAGGGGGATGCTCAAAGGCCACATGTATGGGCTTGTATGTGCCGGGGAGAGATGACTCGGGGTCCGTGCTGAGCCCTGTTGTTAAGGAACAAACTAAAGTCTGAATCTGCTGGCCCAAAGGGACTGAATCAGGGAATTAGCTGAGAATTTGCAAAAGCCCCTCTGTGCCACCTGCTTGGCGTTACTTACCATGCAGGGAGGCCTGCAGGCTGTGGCAGAGCGTGGATCTGTGACGTGTAGGTGCCCTGGTGTGGGCTGTACGGGCTCGTATTTATCCAGCCGAGTGCTGATCAGAGAGTGGTGGAAAGAAGGGATTTCCCACAGCACCCAGTTCTTGCACTGGCTGAAGCCGATGGGACATTTATAGCTGACGTCAATGCAGAGTGCTCAGTGTGTTGTGAAAAGCTTTTGCTGACTTTGCCAAAATTAAATTAATTATATTATTATCTTTTTAATGAATCAGTCAATCATTGATCGTTTTCTTAAATTTGTTGCTCCTGGAGTCACGTGTATATAAAATATTTTCATGTTTCCAACAATTTTTTTTAATTTTTAGTCCTTCAAGGGTATAGGGGAGAAACCTGAGGGTGCGATGTCCATGTTCCCTTTTGGCTCTGTGCTTAGAGGCAAATCAGAAGCTATTTGTTTTGAATCTTATGATTTGCAAGAGCCTGGTCCCTGACGGCTGAGTGTTTGGGGTTAGCTGCACTGAGCAAACATCCTGAACTTGGGCTCCTGACCCCGCTTTGAGTGTTTTGCTTTTCAGACCCAGAAGGTTCCCAGGAGAGGAGAAAGGAAACTGGCTGGCTATTTTTAAACCCTTGCAGTTGCCTTCCTGCCTTATATTATTTATTATCCATTATCAGAAGTGTTTCTCCCCTGAAACCATCTTTAGTGGTCAACCAAGGGACCAGTGAAAATTGCCCATCAAACAGAGCTGTATCTTTCCTTAGAGGTCAGGCGAAGCTGGAGGCTTTTGAAGGGTTTTGCCAACTGAAAATGAGTAGTGCTTTTCTTTATTACGTATACTCAAACCAGTGCCAAGCAGTTCCAGGGGTGGGCTGTAACTTCACTGCCCGAAGAGATAAATAATGAAGAAGAGCACAGTCTCCTTCCCAAAGTCCCTGCAGCCCAGGGAGGTAACAACCCGGGCGCTGCTTCCCGTTTCTGTGTGTGCTGGGTGAAGCGATGCGTACTGCCCGTCTCCTGTCACAGCACATCTTGCACTGTCACGCTGTTTCTGCATGACGCGCCCGTGAGTCTGAGGACATCTCCGTGTGGAGCATTGTCACGTCCTTTCTGCAGGGGAGACAGCTCCAGTGCCCTGACCAGCACCACGGGGCAACCTGGGCAGGGATCAGAGCTATGGCAATGCCCTGTTAAAACCCGCATCTCCTCCAAGAGAGCATCGCGACAGTATGGAGCCACCTTAGGCAGCGGGAGACCCTGGTGCAGGGCTGGGTCCCCTTTCCCAGGGTGTCCCGGGAAGTTCCCTTGACCCTCTGCCGCTCTAGATAAGCAGGATAATAACACACATTGTCCTCACTCATCTTCCTGCCTGGTAAACTTTCAAGTTGGAAGCGTTTCGCATCCCTGGCAGCTTTGTTAATCCTTTCCTGCCCGGGCAGGAGCTGCTGGTTCCCTGGGCAGAGCAGGACGTGAGAGCATGGGCTCTGTGTTCTCGTTGGAAATGAAGCCGCGGGGCTGGAAGGCCCGGGGAGGCTGATGTTATTTCAGCTGCGCAGGGAGCTGAGGCGTAAAAGTCTGGGTTTTGGTGGTGTCAGCAACAACTGCCCGGGCCGTGTCATATGGTTTATCAGCCCTGTGTGAGGAGGGGAAGGGGAGAGCAGGCTGTGATCAGCACAGGGGGACAGCAAATGACAGTTTTGCCTCTTTCTCTTCGCCTTTGAAAATGAAATTAACGTGGTTTCAGCATCGGCTTGGAGGCTCAGGGCCTCTTTAAAGTGGGATCTGCATCTCTCTCGCCCTGAGTCCCTGCTGGGCTGAGGGCAGTGCTCTGCTCCCCAGTTTTGCCTGCGCATCAGCCGGGTCCTGGCAGAGGGAAAGGGTCAGACCCGCAGTGCCCACGTCACCCCATGAAGTCCAACTGTGGAGAGGGCTCTGGACACGCATGGCACTTGCTGAGCTCATCGCAGGAGAGAAAACTTATCTGTTTGGACAAAACCATGCGTTGTTAATGTTAATGCATTTGAATGTAGTATTTTTTTCTTTGAGTAGGGGTTGTGACCCCCAGACTGAGGTGCTGTAGGAACACCTGGAGACGTAAGGCTCTTCATCCGGAGCCTCTCTCACCTCTCCAGCTTTGCTCCCTCTCTCCCCAGTTAAAACTCGCCTTTCCACCAAGTTTCACCCACCCTTTCCCCATCCTGGTGCCCCCCCCGAAGCTTCACTCCTCCTGGCACCCCCGTGTCCCCACCACCCTGTGCTCCTGCGGGGCGGTTTTGCGGGTTCGGGGTGTTTGTTGTTGGGGTTTCTGGCTCCTTTTTCCCCAGCTCTGCCACCTCCCCCAGCTCCGGCGGGGGCTGAACCGAGTCGGGCCGGCCCCCATGGGCGGGCGGAGGCTTGCGGGGAGGGAGGAAATCCAGTGCCTGGTTTTACAGCCTCGCCGGCTCCGTCCCGGCCCCGCGGTGACATCAGGCTGTTGGGCGGCGGGGGCGGTTGCGGGCTCCGGGTTGCTGCCGCCTTCCCCGCTCCCTCCAATTCCCGGCGATCCATCCCTTTATTTATCCATCCATCCATCCATCCCGGGTATTCCCGGGGGCGCTGGCGGAGGGCGGTGAGGGGGATGCTGCGGGGGATGCTGCGGGGGTGCTGCCCATGGTGAGCCGCCGGCGGTCCCCGCCGCACCATGTCGCCGCGCCCGCCCCGGAGAGGATGTTCGAGGGCTGCCGGCGGGCCAGGAGCCTCTGGGGCGGCGTCAAGCTGGAGGTGGCCGGGGAAAGCAGCCCCGTGGTGCTGCACAGCTTCACGCAGCTCGACCCCGACCTGCCGCCGCTGGAGGTGAGTGTGAGGGGTTGGGGGTAATTGGGGGTTGGGGGGCGCATCACTGCTGGCATGAGTTTGGGGGGGCTCAGCCTGCTGCGTGGTGCATCACCCCTCTGTTTTGTGGTTCTCTGCAGCCTGGTTAAAGCAGGCCTGGAATTTAGTAAGGGGATGGCTGTGGGGAAGGCTGCTCCAGGCAGCAGTGTTTCATTTTATTTAATAAACCATTGCCCCGTTCAATCTTGGCCCCACGCCGTTGAGCAGCAGGCTCTCTGCTGGGAGAAACCAGAGACGCTCTCCCCCAAAACAACCAGAGAAGGGGGCAGATTTCTTAAAATCCAGGGCTTTTAAAATACGAAGCTCTAGCTGCTGGAAGCAGGATCCCGTCTGCTGAGATCTGAGTTTCTTGTAAAAGGCTTCAGGCATGTCCAAACCGCAAAAGTGTCCTCTGGGAAGGTTACGAGTGTTGGGAGGACTTTGCTGGAAGACACAAAAATATTTGTGCTGCTTTGGATTCAACTTCGGGCAGTTCAGAGTCGGACCGGTCCCCTGGAGGTCTTGGCCCGGGTGGTTTGTTGATGGCAGTGGCGTGCAAAGACACCCGAAATAATCTGAGTCAGAGCTGTGCCTTTTTTCTTAGTAATGGATGATATCTTTGGCGTGCCAGGAATGTCATTGATTCTGAGCAAACGGTGTGTTGGGAGAAGCCCAGCTGGAGGAAGGTTTTGGTGTTCAGAGGTGGTGCTTTGTCAGGGTCCGAGCCCTGTGGCTGGTGGTGTAGGGGTTAATTTCAGCAAGGGTCAGCCAGTCTGGCTTTGCTGGGATTTAGAGCCAGCTGCAGATGTGATTCTCTGCTCTGGATGCTTCCCGAAGGAGGGGGGTGGTGGAGCGGGGCGGGGGGGGAATCACCACTAAACCCTTTTGAGTTACTGTGCAGATATCCGGGGAGGGCAGCCAGTTTTTCAGGGGGTGATGCCTCCTCCTCCCAGCAGTTAAACACTCTGCCCCATAACCTGCGATGGAAAGTCTTGGTCAGGCAGGGACGGGAAGGGATTATCTCAGGTTCTGGCTGTATGGCTTCACCTCTGGCCTGGTGGCAGGGGCTCATCAGCTCTGCAGAGAGTTCATGAAAGCTCCATCCAGCTTATTTCCCCTCCCTGCATCTCTCTCCTGGGGGTGGGCGTACTGACATTGTTTGGAGTACATCATCTGGTTCGTGTTATGCCTGGCAGGAAGTCCAGCCTCTCCGGCCGCCGCGCTCCGGGAGGCTGAGGGGCCGCGCTTTTGGCAGGGAGAGCAAGAGGAGTGGGGAGGAAAAGAGGGGATGATGTGGTATGCTGCTCTTCTTACCCCAGGGGAGAGGCTTGGAGGCTCTGGAGCTCAGGAGAGAGTTTGGCAGCATCTCTTGGGTGATGTGGGCTGCAAAATTTGGTGCTGAGGGTGGCTTTGCCCAGCTGGCACTGGCACTGAGCAAGCCCCTGCTCGCCTGAGCGTGGCAGAGAGAGATGACTGCCCACTAGACCTCCTCTCAAGTCGTCTTTGCCCAGTTTTCTGCTCTGGGTTGTCCATGGGTCCGTGCTGTGTAACAGTCAGAGCACAGTCCTAGCATCTGACCGCTTGGTCTTTCCACCCAGCCCTGAACAACTTGTAGACAAATTCCTCTGTTCTCTGGACCATCCATTTGCAAGAAAAGGTGCCATCCCAGAGCTGGGTATGGTGACCCTCTGCCTCCCGAGCAGCTTTGAGATGCTCAGGGAGCTGCTAAGCCCTGGTGTGTTCCTGTGTGAGGACCTCCCGGTTCCTTAAGCCCCATCGGAGGGGTTGTGCTTGCAGGTGTTGGAGCACAAAACGAGTGTCAGTGTTGTGACAACTGTCCTGGCAGCAGCCTGGCGTGCTCATAATCCTTGAGTAGAGTTACTCTGCGTTTTGCAGAGTAGGAGGAGGGAGATTATTTGAATAAGAACCCCCCCTGAGACCATCAGTGTTTTGCTAAGCTCCATTAATAGCCCCGCAGCGCTGCTGCCGGTCCCTGGGACGGAGCTGGTTTCAGTGGAACTGTGCCAGCTTATGGGGCGGATAGCCTGGTCCCACAGGGAATAGAGGATCCCTGGAAAGCTGCTGGGCAGGTTGTGGGGAACGTGGATCTTGTTTTCTGCTCCTCAGCTGAGGCCCTGCAGATGTCATCAGGGCAGACCTTTGCCTGTATCCCACAGCAACGGTATCGATCTTCCAGGCATCGCCTTGAGGTCCTACTCCAGGTCTCATGGCCATGTGTTGAAAAGTGTTCTTGCTATGATTTTAACCATGAGGAATGGAAAATTCAAGCTGTCTCAAGTGACGGACCAACTTCACAGACTTTTCCAGTTCTGATCTATCCCAAATCAGCAGCAAGTGTTGATCATTCCTATCCATTGCCAGCACTAAAGCTGGACTTTGGTGTTCCTCCTCTTGCTCCTTGCTGGGCAAGCAGGCTATGAACGCCCCTGGAGATGACTTTCATGAGGCTGACATTGCCAAACGTTTAGATAAGGGGCTGGGCTGGTGCATATCAAAAAAAGCTTGGTCCTTGCTGTTCTGGCTCTGTTTGTATTCTGAACAATTAGGAGATTTTCGGTTGCTAAACACATCCTCAGAGAACTGGAATTGGTCAGCCCAGATGCCTTGGAGGTCAGTGCTTGTTCTTTACAGCTGGGGAGGAGGCGAGGGAGGGGCAAAGATACCTCTTAAAAGCCATTTTGGTTTAGCTTCCTATGGTGCCTTTGGAAGAAGATCCTTTTCTCCCAGCCTGTTCTCCTCCCCCAGGCACAACCTGATATGCCCCTTGCAATTTGCCAGACGAACATCATCTGTTGGTATTTCTTGGATGGGGACCTACCTTCTGGCTCCCTTCCAGAAGGGTTTGGAGCCGGGGGTGAGGCCAGGAGCAGGCTGAGATGCTGATTATTGGTGGCTGCTGCAGGATGGGAGTAACAGAGGTGTGGGAGGGATTATTTTAATTATTATTTGATATGGTTAGAGAAAAGCTGGAGAGACTTTTCTAAGCATATTTGTCTAAGGATCGCGTTACTCGGAGACTGCTTTGACATGTTTCCATAGGGGTGGGAAACCCTCCAGTATTGGGATCTCGCTGAGGTTTTAGTGGATTTAGTATGAGACTGGCAGCCCTGGAAACTGAAATCTTTGTTTATCTACAGGCTCGATGGTCAGTGCTCCCCACACACACACACACTCTCAGGTCAACCCTGCACCCCAGCTTTGCTCCTGGGGCTCACTGCTCTATCTTCTAGCTGTCTGCGTGGGATTAGGGAGCAACCAAACACAATTTCAGTGGAGTTCCACGCTTCCCTGTGCCTGGGTTTTGGGGTGCAATGAGCAGAAAGTGTCAGGCCAGCTGTGCCTGCAGGGATGGGTCTTGCTCTGCTGGCACTGCTTTGGAGCTGGGGGGTTGGCTGTGATCACCCTACATCAGGGACCAGAGCACAGACTGGTTTTTAGGGCCACCCGAGCTGGTCCAGCTATAGGAATGGCCTCACCACTGGCTCCTCCATCACCCTTTCTGTCTCTCTAATTGCCAGCCGCTCTGTCCCCCGAGGCACATGTGATTGAAGGAGCAGAGAGCTTATTTAGGTCACCCTAGACCACATTTAAAGGCTGGGCATCCCCTGCTCACACTTCTCTAACACCGTTATCTCCAGAGCTGCCTGGTGACTGGCTTCCAAACGGCCGTGTTCCTTTTATTTAAATATATACTTGCAACGGGGCTGGTTCAGTTCTCAGATATTTCCTCATCTCCCATGGACCCAGCAAGAGGGGAGGAAAAAAATGCCGTTGCTAAGGAGCGGGATTTGGATACAAAGCTGGCCGGGCTGCTGGCGGGGGGGACCTGGGGGGCTCCAGCACAGCTCATGGCTGGTCAGAGTTTGTGCATCCCTTCAGTGGGATGTCGCCAGCAGGGTCTAGGGGCAGGGGTGTCAGGATTTGGAGCATCATTTGGGTCTTGGGGAGAAAGTGTTGAGTTGTAGGGTTCATACCCTTCATAGATTTGTTTGTCCTGTGCTGGGTTATGGACATGGTCCCAGTGTGGTGCTGAGTTATGGTTTGGGCATGCCTACAGCGTTATCCTTGGCATGTCCAAACCATGTGTTGTTTGCCGCGGAGGTCTGCAGGACCTTCTTACTGCAGCAAGGAGCATCCATGGGGCTGAAGGATGAGATTGAGCATGAAGGATCTTCCGAGGAGGGACTTGGTGGCCAGGGAACCATGTTAAGCATCAGACCAAAACTATATTACAGCCTCTGCCTGGGAAAACTGTCAGCAGGGGAAGAATTGAACTGTTTGGCTACTTCAGTTGTTGGTTGGTCTCATTCCTGTTCCCGGGTGGGGACTCACCTGCAGCAGCCCCAGCCCACCTGGCTCTCATAAAGATGCATTTGGACTTTGCTCCTGAGCCGTTAGGGAGTGCTTAGCTCCAGCAGGGAGGGATCCCAGCCACTCCCTGGGGACCTCACAGGCTGCCCTCCTGGGTGGAGAAAGGGGCAGGGGCAGAGCTGTGAGGGTGGCTGGCACGGGAGTGGTTTTGCTCAGATATAATCTGGTGTTTGTAGAAGGGCTTTTGTGGATGGACCTTTTGTTCTTCTGCCACCTGGGAACCTCCCAGAAGCGACAGGAGGGTCCTTTTCTCAGTCTCTGCATGGGCCATGCCATCATGTGGGCTGTGCTGAGCAATCACGGCGGTCTCCTTTGGTTATGGTGAAGAGATAACTCTGCAGCACCTAAAACTTCCGTCCCCCTCCAGCTGATTTTTGTTTGGTTTGTTTTTACGACGTTATGCAAATAAACTCCAGAGTCTTTGGTTACGTACCTGGGGCTGCGTTGGTGCAGGTTCTTGCAGGGCAGCACTTTGACGTTAGATAACAGCCAGGAGTTTCTCTTGAACATACCTGAGGGTCAGGAGTTATGTGACAGCTAAATGTCAGGGGAGATTAAGCACATGCGGAGGCACTCGCGTGGCCCGTTTCGCTTGCATAGCTTGATGGCAGCAGGTTTGTTTTCGTTGCACAGTTGGTATTTCTATGAGCCCTGCTGTCAGAAACACGTTGAGATGATGGAAGGGCATCTTCCCGCTCCGCACGTGGGGCGCTGGGTGCCCGTGGAGTGTGGTCAGTGGCCACAGCTGCCTGGTGAGCCCCATGGTTGGTAGAGGTGGCTCCAACTGCCAGGCACCAGCCAAGTCCTCCGAGCTGACAGGGAAGGAAAAAAAGTTGCTTTAACTTGCAAACAGAGCAGCTTGGAGAGGAAACTCATCGCAGGCAGCTTCATCTGGAATGCTGAGGCATTATTTTTACAGCGGCTTTTCTTTCTGCTAACCACGCTTTAACAAACAGCAGCTGAGCTCAGGGCCTGTGTGGAAACCTGCTTTTCAAAGGGTTTTGCTACCCGTCTTACCAGAACTTCTTTTCATGTGATGGAGCAAAACCACGCAACCTTTCCCTGCTCTTTGCAGTGGTCGGGTCTCCAAGGAGACTCGCAAGCCGAGAGCCTATGTGAGGCTTCCTGCTCCAGCCAGCGTTCTCATTTGTGAAATGATGTGTTTGGTTTGGGTTGGCTTCTTAGAGTTGGAACTAACTTCAGGAAACCATGTTTAGCCATGCTGGGCAAAACGAAGCATGTTGCCTGAGGCTGGCAGGGTCAAAACTCAGCTGTGGGAAGTGAACAAGGATACAGACCTTCACTTGGCTGGGGGGTTCAGGCTCTCACCTTCCAGTTTAGGGCAAAACCCCAGGGATTTTGTTCAAAGGCACTTGCCTGAAAGGCTCAGCTGGTGGCCTGCTGCTGATGATGTTTGACCCCATGCATCGGAGCAGCAGCAGAACCAGTTAAGCACTGGGGGACGTGGGGGGTGTTAACTGGGGCTGATGGTGTCACCCCCATCCTCCCGTGCTGCAACCCCAGCGATCATTGTAGACTTTTCAGAGCAAGGCCAATCGGTTTGGTTTATCACCTTAAAGCAGCCCAGCTTTTCTCCAAGTGTTGCTATTTTGTTTGCTTTTGATTCTCTTTTTTTTTTTTTTTAGCAGATGCTTGGCCACAGCTGCAGCCCTGCTGGCCAGGACCCCTGCGCTGAGCAATGTGGTGCCCGTTGCTGGTGACTGTCACTGTCATTACTGGGTTTCTAGACAATGTGGTTTACTAGATTCAGTCCCAGTTGCGACAGCGGGAACTGGCATTACGAGGAGCCAGGCTGGTCCCTCCCTGGGGCTGACTCAGGGCGTAGCTATGGCTCACACCAGTGTCATAACAAACACTTATTCCCTGCGGTGCTTTTTGGGGAGGGAGGGGGGGGATATCCCACAAACTCCATCTCTCCCAGTCCTCATTCCCATGGATTTCAGCGTGCTCCCTCAGCAAAACTCAGCTCTGCGGAGAACAGGGCTGTTTGAGGCTTGTCTTGTGTTATTCTGGGCAATGTCAAAGGGAGGAAGCCACAAAAGGAAGGTGGGCACCTTTGCCCCCTTTACACTGATGCTACCCCGTGGTCGTTGTGCACATCAGCATTTTGGGTTTGTGCCCAAAATCATGTTAAAAGGAGGGCGAGCTGCAGGGATGCTCACATGCAGCTGGTGATCCTGGGGGGAGGATGAGGCAGGGTGGCAGGAGCAGACGAGTTGGGGTAGGAACATGCCTGTACTGGCTCGCCAAAGTGCCATGGCCAGGGGCAACAGGCATCCTTGGGTGGTGATTTAACTGCTGTGAAAAAGTTCTCCTGGCAGGAGGGAATGCCTTCCTGCAAATAGCCATGGTGACCCGGTGGTGGGTTGCAATCCCAACGCCCCATGTCCTCGAGCAGATGCAGGTGTGCTCCTTGCAGATGTTGGCACATCTTTGTCACCAACCATCACTGGAGAAAACATAATCCCAAAAGTCTGTGCTGAATCAGAGTAGGTGTGAAGGTGGAACAACCCTGTGCTGAAGCTGTCTGCTCTCTCCCTGCCACCCCCCGGCTCTGGCTGCAGGTGCTTGGACGTGGTCCACTGCAGGACCTGCACCTGGGAGTCTGGGAAGGGAACTCATCCCACCACCCTAGCTGCCCGCACCCTGTCCAGACCCGTGTTCCTTGTACCGCAGCCACTCTCCACCCTCTGGATGTGCAGGATCTGGCACACCCAGCTCCCGGGGCAGGGACCAGGTCCAAATCTCGCTGCTTGGGTTCCCAGAGTGCATGTTCAGGCACTTGACAGCAGCTGGATGTTTGGGGTTTTTTAATATTTTTTTTTTTTTCCCCCAGTTGTTTTCTCCCCAAAGGTGCCAATTAAACTGAAGCTCTCAGTTGCTTCAGCTGTGGAAATCACACTTAGTTGACTGAGCATCCTCCTTGCAGGCCCCCCAGGTGTCGGCTTGTTGACTCCTGCCCCTGTTACCTGCTTATATAGCACCTCCTGCCTCATTGACACCTACTTGAGTAATGCTCTGGAGGTGAGATTTGCTTGATTGCAAAGTAAAAGTGCTTGCTCTTCCCCCTCCCAGCTTCCCACAGGCAGTGGGGACCATGCGGAGAGGGAGAACCTTCCTCAGAGCGAAGGGGATGCCCAGAGACCGGCAGTTGGGATGCAGTGGGACAGACTGGGATGTGTTCTGTTTTGTTTTGATGGTGGATGTCAGGAGGAGGCTGGGATGAGCCCGGAGCTGAGCTTGGAGCTGGGCGCAGGGCAGCCCGGGAAGACACTGGCAGCAAATGGAATTCTCCTACGTCATCCCGGGCCGGGGTGGGCGTCGGGTGCGAGGGGGGCACGGCTGCAGAACAAAGGCTGGCATTTATTCCTCCTCGTCCTTTCCCCGGCAGCCCCTCGCTGCTGCTCCCTGTGCTGGATTGTTCCTGCATTTTCTCTGCTTCAGCTGTTTACTGGGTCACCCTGATGCAGACACACACACAAAGAGCCAGCCATCCGGCGAGGACGTTCCTCTGCCACCGGTACCGCGAGCCCCTCTCCAGCCCTGGAGCACAGTGGTGCCATTGAACCAGGCTGGGAGAGCGCCCGAGCCTCTGCTCCAGGGTCAGGCTGGGCCAGGGGCATCCGGATCCTCCCCGCCAAGCATCCTTCTTTATGCAGGATGGGGTGACAGGATTTTTTGGGGGGGACACACCCGAGGTGTCTGGGCTTGTCGGCTTTGCCCACGCTCCAATTGCACCAGCTTTAAACAGTGGATGTAAGTTGACGTAAGGCGGCGTAAACACTTGGGTGGACACATTTCTTTAACGAGAGCTTATTTGGGTTCAGCTTATCTGAGCTAAGGGTATGTCTGAGGTAAAATCGAAATTAACTTAGTTCAAATGGAAACGAAGGGTGACGGTGCAGTTACCGTGAGCCAGGCTGCAGCCAGACAGGGCTGTGGCTTCTGGATGGCCTCCAATGTGTCCATCCCAACGTGTGCACCTTCAAAATGACAGAAGGATAGGGTTCTGCTTTCTCTTCTCCCCACTGTAAGCTACAGCAGGTGAGTTACTGCATTTACAGCTTATCCAGGCTGCCCGGGAATGGCGTATGGCCAGTGGGCTGGTTCAGCACAGCTCGAGGGGCTGAAAGCCATCTCCTGGGTCTGGGCTGATGTTCTGTGCCTGGAATTTGCTGGAGTCATGGACATTGTGTTGCTGTTTCTGCACATCCCAAGTCCCTTACTCGTGCTGCAGGTGTGTGCCCAGGTGTGAGCTTCGTACGTGTGGGTCGGGTTTGACAGAAGCAGCTGGGTTTAGAGCAGTGGATACTTCTTAAAAGTATTTTTTTTGCTGTCTGGACTGGCACATGGGCTGCAAGCTCAGAGCAGGAGAATATTTATTCAGGGCTTTGCATCTCCAGGAATGTAAAGACTTGACTTTTGGGATGGGTGAACTCGGTAGCTTGCAGATGCTGATAGATGCAGGGGACAAGCATCATCCTGGAAGTTGCAACAAGGGATAAGTCTGTGTGTTCTGGTTAACGCTGTTAGGACATAACTGACATTTCAGGAGCAACCCATCGGTTTCAGGGTACGTCAGCTCTGAATGCCAACCTCCTCACCATCCTTTCCAAATACATACAGCAGTTCTTGCGGCCGCAGAAGTAACATGCCTGGTGCAAAAGGGCCCTGTTTCAGCAGGGGCATCAGTAGAGTGATATTAGATCAGGAGGGCTTGAACTGTACCTCTTGGGGACACACGCTCCTTTTCTTCACATTTGAGCGAGGCACTATAAAGCTGTCATGTTGCGTGTGACTTAACAGGTGCTACTGTACGCACACAAAACAATAAATTCTTGAACTTGCTATGTTTTTTGCAGATTTTTCCGTTCCATCTTGGTGAAATTTTGCTCTGAGCTGAAGCCACTTACTATGAACCGCTCTGTCTTTATTTACCCTCACAGAGCAACATGTATTAATTTCTTTTTATACACCAGTCACGCCGTTCTGGTTTCACTTCCACTAATTACCCTCTGGGCTCTAGGCGGGTTCGTAGAGGAGCTTACAATTGCTCTGTAAGTGAGGGCCAGCTGCGTCCCTCGTATGCAAGCTTGACGCTGCGTAGGCGTTGATGCTGAGCAGGGATGCTGCCGAAACGCACGCCGAAGCGCTCACGAACACAAAGCTCAGGACTGTGGAGCAAGAGCTAGAACTTGCTGTGTCGGCGGGATCTTTTTTCCGTCAACTTAGAGAGGAACCAAAACCTGCTGCACTCAGTTTTCTTCTAACCTTCAGCAGCCTGCGAAGGGAGCCTGTCCCAGCACGTCCCCTGGTAGGGAGCACCAAGGAAGTCTTGCTCCAGTGGTGTTCTTCCAGAGGATGCTCATAGAGGTGCTGGTGGTCTTCTCTACTCCTGGGTACTCCTTTTCTACTCAAAACATGGAGTTTTGAGTTGGAACAGTCATCTCTGGCATCTCTGACACTGCCAGTTGCAGATAAAGTTAGCTTTTCCCTGGGGAGTCCCCCCAGCAAGACTGATCCCCCGGCACCAGCATTGCCTCTCTATGTCAGAGGGCCTGATCCTGCCCATTGGAGGCCAGGAGGGATGGAGTGGACATGGAGCATCTTTGACCTCTTGATTTCCAGACCATAAAAAGAGTGAAAAAGCCTCTATGTGTGAGAAGGCTCTTAGTTTTCTTTAAAAGCAAAACAAAAGCGAACGGGGGAGGAATCCTGTGTATCTGCTCTGTCTCATTTCTGGACCTGAGCTCTGAGCTCCTAATCCTCGCTCCAGCCACTGACTCACTGCCTGCGAGTCACAAGATGCCTTTGTAACTGATCCACCAGCCACTGCTTTCTCTTATTCCTAAGCTGTGAGGGTGGAGGAGGCTGCCTTTTAATATTGGCATTAACCCCTCTGGGTTACAGATACAGGGCTGGACCTGCCATCAGCCTCGGGCAGCCCCAGACCCCAAGGGAAGAGGTCTCAAATCCCCCCAGGAGGCAGATACGGGGTGAGGTGCCCCCTCCCTCTCTCTGCCCCATCCCTCTGGGTGATGCGTAGCCCTGGAGCTGTTCCCCATGGGCTCTGGGTGCAGGTCTCCATGCAGAAACACCTGGAGGAGAGCAAAAGCGGAGCTCAGGGTGTCAGGAAAGCCTGGCTGCAGAGCCCAGCAGCTGATGGGGTGAGAACAGGCTCTCAGCTGTCGCCACTGTCTTGGTGTCCTGGCAAAAACACCCCCTTTTCATAGCAGGTTTAAGTTTAGCTTCTGGCCCTTTTTCTGTTCTTTTCCTGTTTTCCCTCTTTGTTGCTGTGTTTTAATGGGCTGCTGGAATTGGTCCTGGTTTGAGGCGGCTCTGAGCAGGCAGGAAGGAAGGCAGAGAGTGCTGAAAAGCCAAAGGAACCATGTCTGTCTGCCTGACATCTCTGCCTGGGGAGCAGTGCCCATGCTCGAGCTGCCGCGGGGGGACTCGAGCTCCTTCAGCAGCAATGGGAACAGAAGGAGACAGTGGGACATCAGCTTGTCCAAGGCCAGCATTGGCTGGAGTTGCGTTGGACCCCAGTGCCACCACCACCATTGCTGGGATGGTCCTGGGGAGCAAGTGTACTCCTGCCCTCCGTGGGGCTGCTCATCCAAAGCACATGCCATGGGCCACCAGGGTGGGCAGATGCTAGCACAGGGAACCTTTCCTTTCCTGGAACACAGGGGATATTCGGCAGCTTCTTTGGTGGCTTTGGGTAATCTCCGTTGGCTTCCTGAGCGCAGCTGGGGGAAGGAAATTGCCGATGAGTGTGTGGAGCAGGCAGTCCCGACCCGTGGGATGATCCAGAACGTGGGGGAACATCTACCGTGGGGTTTTTTGCATGGAAGTCCCCGTGAGGAAGGGTGTTGTGCTGCGTACGCTTATTTTGGATGTGTAGGACAGAGGGTGCTTCTGCTTTTGTGGTCTTTATCTTTGGTTCACGGAACTGCAGTTGTTTTCCTTTCACTAGATGGGGGTGGCTTTTTTTCCTGTTTCCTCTTACATAAAGCCTCATGCTTCAGTTGACATTAGAGGCCCCAAAGTTGCTGCTGTTCGTTGCCTGGGTTCAGGATTTGCTCCTGGGAGTGAAACGAAAGTTGATTTGGGGCTCGTGTCAGCCGTAGGACGTAGTCCTTGGTGGAGCTGGTTTCTTTTGTTTCTGGACAGATCCATTTCCCATTACTGGTGGAAGGGGTTATTCTGAGAAGGGACTGTAAAGACCAAGCTCCGCTTTCTGTTTCTGGCTTTACCATCTCCCATCAAATCCTTTCGAACTTGAGCGAACGCTGAGCTTCAGTGGGAAACTCCTGGTGATGTCTCTGAGGCTCAGCCCTGCCTTTTCATGTCTCGTTAACCAGCGAGACTGTTAATTCCCAACAGATGCAGGTTCCTGGCTTCCCATGGGCAGGGTTAGTGTCTGCTTTTCTCTCGTGGCTGGTAGCAGCATCCCTTTGAAAACTTGGGAGAAAAATACTCCAGGTGCTGTGTTATACCTGTCTGTAGAAGAGGCAGTTTGTGTAGCCCAGCCGAAAGGGAACAGAGTACCATGAGCATCTTGATCTTTAAACCAGCTGTTGTCCAGGGAGCATCAGTGAAAGCACTTTAAGCAGTTTTGCCTCTTCCACGTGTGCTGAAATTAATACCTTTTTCCAATAACAGTTCATTATTTTGTGTCTTTGGAGGCTGGCGCGCTAACCCAGGGCACATGGGACCAGAGCTCTTAAGACCTGGTAATTGTTGGATAATTGTCCGTGTGTAACGTGCGGGGATGCTGTCACGCTCACGCGTAATCCTGTACCTTGCTCCTGTCTTACTAAAACCACCTTGGTGACTGATCTCAAACGCTTTCCAAAATGCAGATCCCCAGCCAATATTTTTGCTTTGCTGTTTGGCTTTTGCCTTTTCCCCTCCCTTCAGCCAGCGAGAAGAGATGAAGGCAGATTCCCTGCTCCTGCGAGGGTCCCTCACACCACAGCCCTTCCTCCAGCCTCACAAGCCTTGGCTGCATCTTGGAGCTCGTTATTAAGCCTCCATCTGAAGACGTGGGGTTCGGCACCACGCCGTGTGCTAGAACATTCACCAGAGTAGAAGAGTTTATTGCATGGAGCAGGAATTCCTCCCCGGTGCAGTCACCAGTGCTTTGAACTCTCCGTGGGGAGCTCGCTGTTGCTCACGCAGCCTGGGGCGATCCACAGTTGGAAGAGGCGGTCTCTAAAACCAGGCAAGCCATCTGGTGCAGACCTCCAGTTTCATGTTTCAGGGGATGAACTCCTGCAAGAGTTCACTTACGGCTGCTTTCACAAAAAGCCTCCGACTCTGCAGAGTTGGGCATCTCATACCCCTCAGTTAAACATGTGTTTTTTCCTTGTGCCCCTCTGTGAAGAGGCCTTTTCCTGCAGAGGAGCAGGATTGCACACCCAGTTGGAGAAATCATGGTCAGATGTTCATTTTCTATGTCTTCCCTTCTTTGGTGTCAGTCTTGAATTGTGTTAGATCTCACTTTCTGGGATGTAGAGTCCCTTCTGTATGAGTCTGGTGGAAGGTGTGAATGCCATAACCATCCATGTGCTCTGAGTTAGTGGTTCCATGGAAAAGCTTTGCCAAATCCTGTTGCAGATGTTTAAAGTGCTGTCTGGACCTGTTGGGACCCATCTCTTCCACCAGCACAATGCAGTAAGCAGAAGGGATGCTGACCTGTATCCCTGGTGTGGTGCTCAGTTATTCAGGTTGAACCACTGATGAAGGAGGGTTTGCATATGAGTGTCAGGCTGTGGTTGTGCTGACTGAGGCCCAGCTCACGTACCCTTCTGCTGTGAGGGGCAGAAAACTCTAGCAGATGTGTAGTGCAGGCAACAGGGAGCAATAGCAGTAATATTTTCCTGCACTTATCTGTCACGGCTCTTTAGAGACCAGTTTGAAGATGCTCATCTTTGGTTGACTTGCTGGAAGCGCTGGTGTGAGTGCCAGCCTTAGGATTGCAATGTTCTTGGTGGCCAGCACGTGCATAAGCCACGGGTCAAGGTTTTGTGTGTCTCCTGCCCCGTGTCCCTTCATCTGCAGAGGCAGAAAAGTGTGTTTGGGGCAGGTGTTGGAGTGGGACTTCACTGGCTCTGTCCTTCTGCTGCTGTTGCTTTTTGCTTCGTTGGTTTTTAACCAACATGTGTGGAATGCACAATCAGCATCTTGGAGAAGCAGCGGTAGGAAAGAGGAAGCTCACGCGGAATATAAATAGCCAAATTTTAAAATGTACCAGTGTAGCAGCTCGCCTGGCTCTTGGCATGAGCCTGGCTGGAGACCGCTGGGAAGCTGCGTACTTCGTGTGCGGTTTGCAAAGGGGGAACTTCAGGGGATAACGCACAAGTCAGCAAGACAAAAAATGAATGAATCTGACAGTCTTGAATATGGGAAGGAAACAAAATTTGCGTCCATCCGCATCAAAATTGGGTGTATCCACTGCACGTGACACGAAATACAGAGCGAAACCCCCTGCAGAGTTATGGCAATACTTTCCACTGCAGTTGCACAGCAGCTGCCAATGATTCACAGGTTGATCCTGGGACACTTTGTCCTCCCGTATGATTTCTTCATTAATTTAATTGCATCTCCACAAACATCTGATTTTTCTCTATATTTGTGTCCAGGGTTTATGGCTGCCCAGCCCAAATCTCTTTTCGGAGTTAGATTGTGTGGGGATCTGGCCCTGCTGGACCCAGGGCTTTCCTCCAGCCCAAAGTCAGCATAACTGGAAGACAGGCAGTGTAGGGTGGATCTACAGGTTGGGTAGTAAAGATAAAGACTGGGAGAGAGCCCAGGAAAGCTGCTGTGAAGCACCGTTGGTAGTGATCCCTCTTTTCAGTCACTTCCCCTTGGGCTTTTGTGCTCAAGAGGCATCTGTTGCTGTCACTTCTGGAGGACAACACATAGCTGTTGG
Organism: Thinocorus orbignyianus; assembly: GCA_013400375.1. Lineage (NCBI taxonomy): Eukaryota > Metazoa > Chordata > Aves > Ciconiiformes > Thinocoridae > Thinocorus > Thinocorus orbignyianus. Next base: position 222,691 of record VXBW01000428.1, read on the forward strand.
TGCTAGGGTCTGGTGGTCTCTGAGGACAAACTGGGAGGAGTTCCCACAGCTTTTCTTTCTGTTTTGTTTTGTTTTGTTCTGTTTTGTTTTGTTTTGGAAACAACACCTATAGGTGTAAGAAAGACAGCTTGGCTGACTTGGGCTCAGGTGAGGTGTCCTCACTGTAGGTGGCTGATGTAGAGCAGACTGGAGGCTTTAGCACCACCAGCAGCTCTCCCAAGGCTGTGCCAGTCCCCTCAATTCCCAGCTGAGGCGTCTCTGCTTGTGGGGTTGGGGGTGACTCGCCTGGCACAGGAGCACCTCGTTCCTATGAGCTTGTGGTGGAAAGAAGTGGTGGGGGAGAAGCCCAGCTCTCAGCTCCTGGTGCTTTTAGCTGTGGCCCAGTTCACCTTCCCCTTGCTGATGTGTTTAAATGACTTCGTCTTCCCTGCTCTGGGGCGAATGTTGTGGGTGACCACTCTGATGGGTCTCCCACCATGGACATGTCATGGGGCTGCAGGGGAGCAGGGTGGGCTCAGGTGCTTATTCCTGCCCCTGCTGGTGCCAACCATGGGGGCTCAGGGCTGCCAGCCTGCCTGGGGCAGCCAAGCTGAGGGAAGCTGGGCTCAGATCTATCTCCAGCAGCCAGCATCAGCAGTCCCAGGGGATTTATCGAGGCAGGAGCGAGATGTATTTTCATGTCACGCTGTCCAGGAAGGTGCAGGGCACAGCATGCTGCTGGGTGCCTTTTCCATTCTTGAAATTCAGACCTGTTTATACTTGAGCATAAATTTACGCTATAATTTATCATAGAATCATAGAATGGTTAGAGTTGGAAGGGACCTTAAAGATCATCAAGTTCCAACCCCCCTGCCATGGGCAGGGACACCTCTCCCTAGAGCAAAGAACAAGAACAGGACTGATGCAGGCATCCAGAGGGATGTTTGTCCATCTACCACCTTGTACAGATGCTGTCAAGGTCTGGAAGCCAGGAAAGACTTCTGGAGTTCACAGCACAGCTGAAGTTAGGAGCCTCACAAGCCCCTTGAGTTCCAGCAAATTAAACCTCTCAATAGTCTGGTATGAAGTGAGAAGAGCAGGTTCAGCAGAAAGTGAAGTCCAGTAACCCTGCCCAGGGGGATTCTCTGTCCTCGTTCATTACCACCATGAATGAGAGGCTTTTTTAAAGTCTTTCCCTTGCTCTTTGAGGTGGCTGTGGTTCCCTGCTTAATTTCTTTGCTAATATCACTTGACTTGAGCAGGGAATAGGAGCATGGCGACCGCTGCTGCGATGGTGATGATAAAGGATGGTTGAAGAGCCTGTTAGGTGCACATCAGCTCAGGGTCATGTTTGGTGCTGTCTGCTCAGTGTCTCTCAAGCTGTGAAGCATCGTCTGAAGCTGGGGCGCTGGGTATGGCCATTCCCATGTTTGTGGGAGGCGAATTTTTTGCTGGGAGCAGCTACACTCCTGGCTCTCCATCCCAGGTCATCCCATGGCAGCTACTTCCCTGGCAAGCCCTACCTTGGTGCCGTTGCTCAAGTTTTGTGCTCCTGAGTGGTGGATCACAGGGCTGGCTCTGATCCCTGGCTAGCAGTGTGTTAACGCAGGGGGGATTTGTCCCCGAGCCCCCGCACCCCGGTGTGTTGTCACCTCCCCCTGCTAACTGGCTTACTGCTTTTGGGCATTTTCCCCATCTGCCAAGCGGTGGGTTTTGCCACATGTTACACTGCATCCCACCATTTGGCGTGGGGGATGGAGGGTGGGGGAGATCCCCGCCGTGTTTAAAGGGATCTGAATAAATCCTCTTAAGAGAGGCGCTGACTCAGCAGAGCATGGTGAGAGAGGAGGAGGAGGAGGAAGGAACCAAATTATCCTTGTGAGGCTGGAGCCGCTGCTGAGCCCCACGCTGGCACGTGGAGCTGGGGCAGGCGTGTGCCTGGGGACCTACTCCAAAAAGCTTCCCTTCTTTCCTCTTCAAATTTTAGATGGTCTCCATCTACCTAGAGTAGAAACGTGAGCCTTGCAGCTTGGGCTGTGGCCCAGAGGGACCTGTCCTGGCTGTGCCCAAGCCTACCCCAGTGCCATTCTCTAAGGTCTCCCCCCAGCTTTAAGCTCCCTCCTTCAATTTCTGCCTTGTGTACGTGGCCATCACTGCCAAAGCTCACGGGAGGCTCGTTCTCATGGTTATTATTTATTACTGAAGGTGTGCAGAGGTGCTCAGTTCCCGCAGATCACCGAGATGATGGCCATGCTGAGTGGCAGTGTCACCTTATGGAGAAATCTAAGGCTTGAGGAGAGGGAAGCAGCCAGGGCTGGGTGTAGGGATGTGCTGCCACCCACCCCTCTTGGGTCCCTGCTTTGCCCGGCACCCAGCGCTGATGCAGGCTCCATTTGCAGAAGGGCTGAGGCACAGTGGCAGGGGACACGGAGCACACTGAGAGCAGCTTCCCCAAGTCTTGGCTCTGCCTGTGTGGGCCCAGGGTTAAGCTGTCCAGGGGGATTGGTGTCACCTGGTTTGCATTTCTGAGCAGGCAAGGGAGACTCTCGCTGCCCGCCGGCTGTTACATTGGGCTTTCTGAGATGTCTTGTACGAGCTGCAAGAGCATCTCTGCCACGCTTCACCCTCCTTATCTCACGGTGTATCTTGTCCTCTCGTGCAGAGCTCCACACAGGAGATAGGAGAAGAGCTGGAGGATGGTGTGATCTACAGCATATCGCTCCGGAAAGTGCAGCTCCATCACACGGCCAACAAAGGGCAGCGATGGCTGGGGGTAAGCTGAGTGCTCCACCTGCCTCTGCAGGGTGTTCTCAGATATTTCTGTGCCAGAGACGTGGTGACCTGATATCAGGGCTTGGCAGGGTCAATACCAGCCCATGTACTGCTTTTTTCTCGCTCCTCACTATGCTCCTGTCCTGGGAGGTCCTTCTAAGCCTTATCTGGGAATTTATTTGGGAGTACCCGCTGGCTTCTGCCCCACAGGAAAGGGCATGGAGGAAATGATCTGAAGCTGTGTTTTGCAAAATAGGGCAACCCTGATTTGCATCTAGATTTTTGGCAACCTTGAGGCCTTTCCTAGGATTTCCCAAATGCTCAAGTCTTCTCAGCTGAGTTGCTGCATTTGGTGTCTGAGGAGACCCAGCTTCCCTTTCCCCAAACCCATCATGAGAGCCCAAGACACTGTAGGGGGTCTCTGTGGTCCCAGCCTGGACCCAAAAGCGGCTTCCAAAGCTGGTGGGACTGCATTGTGCTTGAATGTGTCTGTCTTCATCCAGCCCACTGACTTCTGCTCTTGCCTTGGCAGTTTGAGAACGAGTCGGCATTAAACCTCTACGAGACGTGTAAGGTGCGGACAATAAAAGCTGGGACCTTGGAGAAGCTTGTGGAGTACCTGGTCTCAGCCTTCAAGGGCAATGACTCCACCTACGTCACCATCTTCTTGTGCACTTACCGGGCCTTCGCCACCACCAAGCAAGTGCTGGATCTGCTGCTTAACAGGTGAGGCTGCCCTGAGTCCCTCTTGACCAGGAGAACCCCAGCACCTTGGAGGGCTTGTGGGCTTCTCCCAACCCATCAGCATGAAGATTTTGGGGTGGGTCAGGGAGGACACAACTTCCCAGTAAGCTGGAGCCCTTCCAGCTGGTGCCCCGCTGCAAGGTGGCCAGTGCTGGCTGCTTCTCTCTTGCCATAACAGAGAGGCTGTGGCAGGCTGGGCGAGCAGGACAATGCATAAGAGGTTCATCCTGGCTCCCTGGCAGAGCTGGGGGTGATGTGGAGGGAGAAGAGGCAGCTGTGAGACACCGTTGAGTGCAGGATGCTCACTGTCTTCTCACTGTGCCCCACCAGGTATGGCAAACTCCATGTCCAGGCAAATGGGGACCACGCCAGGCACGCTGTGGATGAGAGGACGGAGCTGAAGAAGTAAGTCTGACCGTGCTGTGGGGGAGCAAGATGGGTAGCTCTGGTGGTGGTTCTTTGCTTCCCAGGGGTGCTTGGAGGTGCATATGGGTTTCTCCCAGCACCTGGTTCTCACACAGGCTTACCTGTGTTTCCCAACCCTCCTCACAGCACCATCTCCTCCATCCTGGGAGCCTGGCTTGACCAGTACTCGGAGGACTTCCGCAAGCCCCCAGACTTCGCCTGCCTCAAGCAGCTCATCTCTTACGTGCGCCACAACATCCCTGGCTCCGACCTGGAGCGCCGAGCCCGCATCCTGCTGGCCCAGTTCCAGCAGCAAGAGCAGAGCGAGTCGGAGGCAGAAGGTTGGGGTCCTTTCCCGGATTGTGGAGGGGGGTCATTTGGGGCTGCAGGTGGAGGGACTGCTACTGGTTAGTATTGAGGATCTCCAAAACCTTGGGTCTGGCCATGTGGCCGACCTCCATAGGCTCTGCCTGCGTTTACATGGAGGCATACTGGAATCCTAATCCAACCGCACCAGAAGTGGGATCTCTAAATGGATTAGCTAATCTGCCTTTAATCCTCTGCAGACACTTGTGTCCAGGTTTAAAATGACTATCCTTTCATCTAAGCCTTGTTTCTCGAGGCCTGAAGCCAGATGAGAACTAAGAGCCCAGGAGGTGGGACGTGGTGTGGGCAGGGGGCTGGCAGGGGTCGGCGTGGGCCCGGCTGGTGGCAGCGCTGTGGTGCTCAGCTTTGCCCTCTGTCATGCAGCTGTGGACCACGGTGGCTGCACCTTCCAGCTGGTGGAGGAGAACGGGGTTGGGGATGGGAAGCCGGATTTCCTCTCCTTCTCCCCAGAGATGGTGGCAGAACAGTTCACGCTGATGGATGCTGTGAGTATTCATTCAACAGGCTTATCTCTTCCCTTCCACCTTTTCCTCCTGGCCTGTTCCCTTCCCAGGGACCCCAAGGGAGACCCATCTCCATCCCTTTGTCTTCTAGGAGCTGTTTAAGAAAGTGGTGCCTTACCACTGCCTGGGCTGCATCTGGTCCCAGCGAGACAAGAAGGGCAAAGAGCACCTGGCGCCCACCATCCGTGCCACGGTCTCACAGTTCAACAGTGTGGCCAACTGTGTCATCGCCACATGTCTCGGAGACCGGTCCCTGAAGCCGCAGCAGAGGGCTAAAGTGGTGGAGCGCTGGATCGAAGTGGCTCGGGTAGGACAGCTCACCATCTCACTTGCCTCCCACCCCAGCCCAAGGGCTTGAGGGAATCCCAGTAGATCCCTGGGATTTCTTTAACGCCGAGTCTTGTCTTCTCCTTGTCTGCCCCCAGGAGTGCCGCATCTTGAAGAACTTCTCCTCGCTCCGAGCCATCCTTTCTGCTCTACAGTGCAATGCTGTTCACCGGCTGAAGAAGACCTGGGATGAGGTCCTACGGTAAGCAGCGCCTGCTGGGCTTCTGTGGCCAGAGGAAGCTTTTGAGGGGGAGGTTGTGCTGTGGCCCTTGGACGTGTGTAAATGGGATCATCTTGGCCAGCGTTTCCTCTTGGAGTGTGCCCAAAACCCGGGGACCTAAGGAGGGTGAGGCATCATCACCACCTCCTCCCTTCCATACAAACCACCCTAGAATAGCCCCCAAAAGCAAGGTCGTGCTAGAGCTGTGAGCATTGAGGGGGTTCTTTGTGGGTGGGCAAAAGAGAGCCTGAAGAGGAGACCCCAGGGTGACACCACTGCTGACTTCCCCCCATCTTTCTGCCTGAGCAGGGAGAGCTTCCGCACTTTCCATGAGCTCTCTGAGATCTTCTCTGATGAGAACAACCACTCGCTGAGCCGGGAGCTTCTAATTAAGGTATGGGGAAGCGTCACCTGCATCACCCTGTCTCTGGTAGGGAGCCCTGGCCAATACTGGCAGAAGTTTTTACTGTGTTCCTGTCACCTGGCAGCACTGCTGGGGTGCAGGCAGGGCCTGCTGAGCTGGGGAGCAGGCAGGGGTTTCAGACCAGGCTGGGCTTTCTGCTTCTCCACCCGAATATCATCATTGCCTGAAGCTTGTAGAGCAATTCAGCAAGCAGAGATAAGCAGGGGGATAGGAACCAGCACACCAGGGTGCTGGCTTCTCCCCAGAAGCAGCTGCATTTTAACAGCCCATTGTGAAGTCCCCTTGATCTCAGGTAGGGTTTTAGGCTTAGGGAAACGCTGCAGCAAAAATACCCTTCTTCCCCGTGGAGCCTCTCTACGACCTCCCAGCTTAGCTCTGGTTTGAGGGCTGAGAGGACACAACATGCAAAAGGGAACAAAACATCCCATTGAGGAGCCATTTATACAGAGCTGGAGGTGGGAGCAGCGGTTCCCATTCACTGAGCCTTTCCTCCCCTTGAGCCATGGAAAAAGCTCAGCTGTGGTTTCCTCATCTTCCCCTCATTCCTCTTTTCCTCTACACGAAAAGTTGTGCCAATAAAAGCAGGGATGAATTTTAGCTCATCTGTTTAGTGCAGTTTCCCACCTGTGCTGATTCCCACCTCTCCCCACCATCCAGGAGGGCACATCCAAATTCGCCACCTTGGAGATCAATCCAAAGAGGGCTCAGAAGCGGCAGCAGCAGCAGCGAGAGATGGTGAGTTTGGCACAGCTGCCCCTGTGTCCCTTCCCAGGCTGGTCCCAGCTCTCTGCTGACCCCACTGTCCCTTGCTGTCCCCACAGGGTGTGATGCAGGGCACCATCCCCTATCTTGGCACCTTCCTCACGGACCTGGTGATGCTCGACACCGCCATGAAGGATTTTCTGGATGTATGTACCTCCATCTCTATCCTCTCCTTCCTCTGCACCAGAGCCCGGGCTGATAAATGGAGGGCTGGTCCCCCATGCGTCCTGGATGGGACACTGCATCCCACACATCTGATACCCAACACTGCATCCTGAGCATCCACCTCTGCCAGCTCATGGAAATGGGGTGCTCTGGTGCTGCCCCTCATCAGGGACCCCTGCACTGCAGTAGCAGCGAGCTGGGGGGCAGGGAGATACCGGAACAATATTTTTCTGCCTGACACTCATCTCCTTCTTTTCCAGGGTGGGCTGATCAACTTTGAGAAGAGAAGGAAGGTGAGAGCTCTGCCCTTGCAGCAGCACAGCGGGGTGGAGGGAGGAGACTGACTTGGGGCAAGATCAGACTGTGACAGTCACTTTGGGGTTGATCTCTCTCCTTTCCTTGCTGTCATGGTCTTTACTTTTGGGGAGGAGGATTCTGGTCCTTCATAGAATCACAGAATTGTCTGGGTTGGAAGGGGTCTTTAGGACCAAGTCCAGCCATCAACCTAACATTGCTAAAACCATCACTAAACCATGTCCTGAAACACCACATCTACCCATCTTTTAAACACCTCCAGGGATAGTGACTCAACCACTTCCCTGGGCCTCCTGTTCCAGTGTTTTATAACCCTCTCAGTGAAGAAATTTTCCCTATATACCCATCTTAAACCTCCCCTGGTGCAACTTCCTATCTGTCTGTGTGTGGGGCTGAGCTGTTTGTGGAGGAGGCTGGGGCTGGCAAAACAGATCTGGTCTCATGGCTTTTGATCACTGCAGGAGTTTGAAGTCATCGCCCAGATCAAGCTGCTTCAGTCGGCCTGCAACAACTACAGCTTCACGCAGGAGGACCAGTTTGTGGACTGGTTCCACAGCCTGGAGCGGCTCAGCGAGGCCGAGAGGTGAGTGTGAGCAGGGTCTGGAGCTGTGCTGCCACCGGTGTGTCGTGTCAGGAGGTCCCAAAACTCATCTCCCACCGCTGAGCAGCTGCCCCGAGCTCCTCTCCCTGCCCTGCCTCCTTGTCCTGCTGGCTTGGTGCTCGCTGTGGCCTCGGCTGCACAGGGAGCTCAAACCCTCACCTCTCCCCTCCCAGCTATGGGCTGTCGTGTGAGATCGAGCCGCTGTCGGAGTCAGCCAGCAACACCTTGAAGGCGAAGAAAAACACAGGCATCATCAAGCGATGGAGCGAGTAAGTCTGCTTAAACCCAGCGGGATGTGGGGGCCGGCGCAGGGCGACTGTGGCTGAGGATTGTGGCCACCAGGCTGGGATGGCCACTGTCCTCGCTCTGCTCAGCTCTCACCTGCCCCGTGTCTCTCCTGGCAGCCGGCAGCCACCAAGCTCCGAGCCCTGTGCCAGTGGCAGCTCCCACTCGAAATCCTTTGACCAGCTCAAGTGTGGGCAGTACCTGTGCAGCGGGGATGCCACCGACTCCGTGAGCGTCACCTCCGCCGGCTCCAGCAGCTCCGACGTGGAAGAGATCAACATCAGCTTCATCCCCGAGTCCCCCGACTGCCAGGAGAAGAAGGTATGGGGCAGCTTGTGGGGTCTCTGGAGGCAGGTGTGGCCCTGGTGGTGGGGCTGGGGGGAATGGGTGGGGGTCCCGGGGGCTGCTTCTGACCTGCTGGGGCTAGGGAGGCTCCTGCCCTCTGCTGCTCCGGCAGCATGGCGGGGCTCTCGTGCCTCCGGTGGCTGTAGTCCTCTCGGTCCCCCATTGTCACAGGTCAGTGAGATCCCTCTGGCCTCCCTCCCCCAGCGCTGGTACACCCCGTCTGTGGCCGATGGAGAAGCTAAAACCACTGTGTCCTCCGCATCCCCTCTCCTCCCTGCCCTCCAGTTCTGGGAATCCACCTCCCTCTCCTCCCTGGACACGTCGGGCATCGGCTCAGGCTCCAGCAGTGCCTCGTCCTCTTCCGTCTCCTCCACGCCGGTGACTGCCTCCCGCACCCACAAGCGTTCGGTCTCCGGCATCTCCAGCTACTCCTCCCTCTCGCTGCCCCTCTACAACCAGCAGGTCGATGACTGCTGCATCATCCGCGTCAGCCTGGCTGTGGACAACGGCAACATGTACAAGAGCATCCTGGTTAGTGTGTTGGCACCAGGGAGGGGTTGGTTCATCCTGCTGGGATGCAGGCATGGCGTGTTTTGGGAGGAGGCGGTGGTGGGAGGCTCTGCAGGGTTTTGCACCCCCTGGGCTAATAATGCTCTGTGCTCACAGGTGACGAGCCAGGATAAGACCCCGGTTGTTATTCGCAAGGCCATGGCCAAACACAACTTGGATGGGGACCGGCCTGAAGACTATGAGCTTGTTCAGATCATCTCAGAGGAGAGAGGTGTGTGCTGGGAGGCCTTCCTGGGGGCTGTGTCCCTGGCCAGCAGCGGGTCAGAGCTGGACCAGGTGACAGCAGAGGAGTCCCAGCACCCAAGGACAACTCTCAGCCCCACTCTCTGACCCCTTTGAGGGACAGGGTTGCCCAACTGACCCATTTCCTTGGTTACTTCCAGAGCTGAAGATCCCTGACAACGCCAACGTCTTCTACGCCATGAACTCTGCTGCCAACTACGACTTTGTGCTGAAGAAGCGGGGCTTCTCCAAGGGGGTGAAGATCAAGCACGGCTCCAGCTCCACCCTGCCCAGGATGAAGCAGAAAGGCCTGAAGATCGCCAAAGGCATCTTCTAGCCTCAGCCCCACTGCCACCCATCACCGACGGGGCCTTGGGGGCCAGGCTGCTCCAAGCTCGGCTGCGGCCAGTCCTTGTGCCACCTGGCGTGGGGCGAGAGGAGCGACCCTCACCCGTGGCGGGGGATGGCCACGCATCTCCCTCTTGCACCCAGAGCCAGGGCGCTTTGGCAACCGGTGTCGGCCTCTGCCTCCCTCTGCACAAGCTCCCAGTTCAATCAGGTCTTTTTTTCTACACAGGAAGGCAGCGAGGGGGGAATCTCTCTGGTTTTATTTTTCTCTTTTTTCTTTTTGTTTGTGTTGTTTTTTCAACCTTCCACGGTGCGACACTAGCCCAGCCGCCGGCCAGCCCAGAGCTGGAGCCTGCCTCTGCCGTAGGTGCCTTGTGTCCAAGCGAGCCGGGGAGTGGCAACTCGCAGAGAAGAGGGGCTGTTTGCAAGGAACAGAGCACGAGCCATCACCTCCCACATGGCAGGGTCCTCTCCTTCTTGGCTTTCCTGGTGTTGTTTTACCTCCACGTCCTTACTCCTTGGGATAACCGCGCATCTCTGCCTGTCCTTCCCATGGGAGAAGCCGCGATGCTCCAGGATGGTAGATAAGCTGGAGAGGATGCAGATGCAGCCCCGCACTGGTGCTGGGAGCCTGGTGGAGAAGGGTTGTGTCCCTGCCGTGATCGAGAGGGCACCTCGTGGTCTTCTCTCCCCGATCCATCGTGTCCTCCAGCTGGACCTCAATGGCTTGCACCAAAGATCAAACGCCAGTGTCCCTTCTACTGGTGGGGGAAGCTTCGCGCTCTGCCCCCAGCCTAGGGAGGAGGAGGAGGAGGAGGAAGAAGAGGAGTAAGAATTTCTGTCTGAACTTGTGTAAATAGAGACCTTGAGTCTGCGCAGGCGGGCGAGGAGCCGGAGAGCTCAGGGTGCTCCGGGTGCCCTGGCTGCCACCGCCTGCCCTGCAGAAAGTGCCACTCACCTTGGGCTTTAACCGGACTTTTTCAAACACTGACCATGGGAGAAGCAGCAATGAGACTTTTTTTGTATAAAACAAAAAAGTTTACTGATTTTTTTTTTTTAAATTTTTTTTTTTTTTGGCAATATTTATTGGTTGTAAATAGAAGAGACGAACTTGTACATTTTACTAATCCAGCCTCCCCCTACCCTGCAGCCCAGTCCCTCTCCTCTCCCCACCCTGCTATTTAAGCCTCCTGGGAGGGACGGTGGGCGCAGACCCCACAGACACCCCCTCCCTTCTTTCTCTACCACTAAATTCGAGCAGGGGCAGAGATGCTTGTTTTAATCATTGTAGGAAACACTAACTGAAGGGGGACCTTATTTTGCTCCTGGCTCCATCTCTTTTTTTTCTTTTTCTTTTTTTCAGGCGCTTCCTTCCCAGCACATCTTTTCTCTTTTGCTGCCGGGGTGGGTGCAGCACCTTTCCCAGCTCCGGGAGAGGGTCCTGGGGGATGCAATGCTTCAGTGTCACCCTCTCGGGGGGGCTAGCAGCAGGAACTGGGCTGTGGGCCCCTGGTTCTGGGTGGGGAGAGGCTGCTTGGGTTGCGAGCGTGGCTGGCACTGAGCTCCCCCAGCCCCGTGTCTCCGCAGGTGGCATCGCCCGTCGCTGCACATGATGGGAACCCCTGGTTCCCTGACGCAGGGGCAGCCTCCTGACCCCTACCCTCCATGGAGCCTGGCTCCTGCCCTCAGGCATCAGCACCCCGGGGTCTTCCCTCTGCTTTATGCTTGCCAGCTCTTACCCGCCCTGGGGCCGTGCTGTGTCCCCTGTCCTCCCCTCCCTTCCCCTCCCACGGGTGTCAGCCGAGGGGACTGGCTGTACCATATGTATTTTGTACCACTTCAATGAAGGAGCACGCCGCCTGGTGTGACTTGTACACAACAATGTAATTTAGTCTTTGCAATAAAATACTGACGCTCAAAATGTCCCTGCCCCAAGGCAGGGGTTGTCCCTGTCCTCCTTCCCCGAAACACCAACCCCTTCCTGGAGGAGGTGACGCCACACCTCATCGGTTGTGTTTTACCTTGCCCTGTTGAGTTTCGTTTTGTGCTTGAATTAGGATGAAAGCTCTTTCTTTGGAGGGACTGGTGCTTGGTGTTGAGATGAACCCTGCTCATTTGGAAAATGTGACAGTCCCAAACAACTCTGTCCATTGTCGAGTTGTTGGGACTCTGGCATTTTCCAGTTTGCCTTCGGTTTTCTGGTTTTACTGCTTTTGATCTAAGCAACGATCTGGTCTTGACAGTGTCTGCGTTGGTTTGAGGCATCAAGGTGCCTTGGTTTGGCACATGCTGGGCTTGTTTTCCTGGGATGTTAATTTCCTAATTGCAAAGACAGCGGAGATCACTGGGATGGTGAGGTGGCTGTTAAAGATACAGCATTTCTCTGTGCCTTTTGGGCTACATAAGATCAGTTTAAAACCTGAGCTACTGGAAATTGAAGGATTGTGTTATAGAGACAGGGCTGGTAACACCGTTACCTGTTCAGGCAGAATTAAACATGCAAATTACTGCAATCTTCCCAGGCAGAGGGATTTTGAAAAGAGCTGGGAGGTAAATGAACTCTGGCACAAGTGATTTCTGGCTGCTTTGGCCTCGGGCCTCCCATTGATAGAAAACTTGGCTTTGGGTGTTCTTTCTTGTGTTTCTAAGCATTTATTCTTAGTGCCTGTTAATACCCGAGTACATCCTCCTACCTAGCAGGGGTGTGTATGCCCACCACAGCTCTCCTTTTTTTCTCAGTTGACTGTTGAGTTGCATTGAGAAGGGGTAAGTCTGTTGCAGAGCCCCTTCTGCCTCTGGATTCCCACACTTGCCAGAATCCACACCTTTCCCTGGCTGGAGATGTCCCCAGATGAAGCCATGGATGGCCAGGCCCCCTTTATGAAGTCTTGAAGTCTTATGCCACCCCAAGGCAGGAGTACAAGGGAAAAGCACAAGACCTCCCAGTGAGCCATGGTGAGTACAGACCTTGAGAGCCAGTCCCCAAATGCAGCTTCTGTGTGTACACACACACACACACACACACACAAGGGAATTATTCACTACCAGAAAGTGTTTCTTTCCTGCTGGCTTTATTTCCAACATCACCAGCAAGGCTTAATGCTGAAGTTGTGGCACACTATTTCATTCCCAAAAGGGCAGCACCTGCCACAGGGACTCCAGTGGCACCTCCACGGGCACCTCTTCTATTTTCCACATGGCCACCAAACTGGCCAAGGTGTACTTCCTGCACGTAGAGAAATCTGGGAATGCGACCCCTCCTCTTTTCTGGTGTATTACCTGCTGGTTAGGATCCAAGGCCCTGTCTTGGGAGTTTGCTAAGCTTGCTCAAGGGCTTCTTAGCCAGCAATTAGGGAAGTGTAGGCACTGGCTCCCCAACATCAGGAATGATGCCCACCAGCAGGCACCGCAGTCCGGGCAGAGAGATCATCAGCATCTTAATGCAAGTTCTGCTTCCCCAAACCCTCGGCACGGTGGTTGAACCCTCAGCGCTCAAGGAACAGGTGCAGAGATGATTCTGTCCAACAGACTGCTCACCAAATTCACACATAGTCCAGGATTTCTGTCTCCATTTCATTTTCACTCCCATCAGAAGGCTTGAATTCCTCTTCCTCCTCCTCTTCGTCATCCTCATCCTCTCCAGACTCATACGGCAGCTGCTCTTTGCCATCTTCACTGCTTGTTGTATTTGAAAAAAGAGCTTAATTGGGAACAAAGGAAAAAAAACCCACAGTGTGATGCCTCTCTCAGTGAAACCTGGGGGCATTTGCAGTAGAGTTCATAAATCACATGAGAAGAAGGCAGAAGCCAGAGGGGCACAGCCGATGTTGCACATCTTAATAGAATCTGATCAAGCCCAAAGCAATCTGGTTCCATGCTTCCAGAATTTCGGCAGAATAGCAGCAGATCTGCAGTGCTGAGCCCCCTCTCCTGGCTGCTTCTGCCCTCATTCTCTGGGATACTGCTTTGGCTCAGCATCACACCAAAGTAATTTACTCACTTCTTTTTCAATTAATAATATCTATAAAAGTTAAATGCCACCAGCAGATACACGAGTAAGAATAAGATCTTAATGCTGTGCAAAGATATCTAAAACCTGAAGGCTGTGAAAGCAGGAAGATGAAAGAGAAAACCTACTCCCAGCCATTCCTAATCCCAACCCACGTTCACGCTGCAGGATGACAGCCTTGGCTCACACACTGCGATGAGCTACAACACAGGGAATACCAGATGTAGCACAAAGGAGGAGGCAAAACCAGGAATGCTACTGCCCCAGTGCTGACTGCAACATCCTCACTCAGCCCAAAACATCTCAATCATAGAATCATAGAATGGTTAGAGTTGGAAGGGACCTTAAAGATCATCAAGTTCCAACCCCCCTGCCATGGGCAGGGACACCTCCCACTAGAACAGATTGCTCAAAGCCCCATCCAGCCTGGTCTTAAACACTCCCAGGGATGGGGCATCAACAGCTTCCCTGGACAACCTGTTCCAGTGCCTCACCACCCTCACAGCAAAGAACTTCTTCCTAATATCCAATCTAAATCTCCCCTCTTCCAATTTAAAACCATTACCCCTCGTCCTGTCACTAGACTTCCTGACCAAGAGTCCCTCTCCAGCTCTCCTGGAGCTCCTTTCAGATACTGGAAGGCTGCTATCAGGTCTCCTTGGAGCCTTCTCCAGGCTGAAGAGTCCCAGCTTTCTCAGCCTGTCCTCATAGGAGAGATGCTCCATCCCTCTAATCATCTTGGTGGCCCTGCACTAGACCTGTTCCAACAGTTCCATGTTCTTTCTATGCCATCAGGGAGGTGGCACTACCCCACAGCAGCAGGCAGTGAGGCAGTAATACACTTGGATAGTCAGAAGGATCCTTACCAGGTCTTGTGGACCTGATTATCTGCTTTATCATCAGTGACATACTGTCCCGCAGATCGTCACTGGTCTTGGGAAGGCACCACCCGTCCCGCTCTGTGCATTCCGACTCTGTGCCGTCATTCCGATGGATGATTTTCTGTAGGCTAAAAAGCAGCAAAAGGAAAGAAAACATTAGCCTTCTGCAAATGAGAGAGTCTATGGCTTTCTATTTTACTTCACTGAGTTGGAAGAGCTTATTTGGTTCTCCACATAACTGTCATACAGCTCTAACAGAAGACCTGGCTGCCAGCGTGTGATACCTTTCCACGTTCAGGTCACAGAGCTGGTAGAACATCTGCCGGTAAGGAGGTAGGGCTCCTTCTCGGAAAATGTAGATGGATTCCTAAGAGAAGAAAAGAAGGGAAGGATTACTGTGCATTTTATGGTGTAACAGGACAACTTGGCCTAACTGAGAAGTACTTCTGATTCTAGAACATGGTAATTCCAACATAAGTCAATTCTAAGGCATAGGTCTCCATGTGGAAAAGACAAAGCTGAATGAGGAAGGCAGCAAGATTTCACTGCAGCCATAGCAAACCACAGAGAACACTCTTCATCTCTGCAAACTGCATCCTGTTACTATGTAACAGTGGGTCATAGGTTTCACTCTAGCAAAAAGGGAAGAATCAAAGATTCCTGTTTAAATGTTTATTTTGCCCTGCTGGATTATGCAGAATGGCCTGATGAACACATGGTGATGTTCTGCACACAGCAGGTGCAGTTCTGTAGTGACACGTACAACCAGCAGCTTCCCAGGTAAACCTGAGGACATCAGCTTACTCATAACTATCCCCTTAGTAACTGACAAAACAGGGGAAACCCCCTTTTTCCCCTAAGCTTTTTCAAGATTCTGGTAAAAGAGAGTAATGCTTACCTTCAGTTTATACCTGCTGCAGGCAGGCTTTTTGGTACCGGCTGCGCCAGACGTACCAAGCCCCTGTTTCAGATCATGTACACTGACTGTATGGCTTACTGAAAGACAAAAAAAACCCAGAGAGTACAAGTTGGAGACATCTTTCACTCTGTGGCATTGCACTGTCGCTCCTCTACATTGATTCAACTTGGTTGGTCAGCAAAAAACAGACCAACCGTGCAACTAAGCTCATTCTTCAGAGGCGTTACTAGACAGGCACAGGAAAGGTGGTGAGTTTGGCAGCTTTTTCTGCAGTGCATCTGTTCATGATTTTAACCTTTTCTACTCTCTTGACTAAGAGAACCCCACTCCTTCCTCTGCACCATCACTGAACAGAAGCAAATGCTAAATTCCCACAGTGTTGCTTGCAGAACTCCCTTCTGTCTGCTAATAAATAGCATGGCTCAGCCAGACACGCATCCAGGGACTCTCACATTTCCCAGCAGGAGACTCTTCTACTGGCTTTGGCAGCAGCACCATATTATAACCAGAAATCAAATTTTGGCTCAGCTGGAACACAGGAAGACCCTTCAACAGCTGTCACTAGCATGGGGTAAGCAAAGAAACCGAAGAGCCAGACCCTTCTGCTGACAGAGCTTACCTGGCTTCTTGACAGTGATGGGCAGGCTGTAGTTATAGGTGCTGCGTTTCGCTTTCACAGGCATGTCATTAGGGGCATAACCTAGAGGTGAAAGAAGAAAACCAATGATGAGCCGAGGACAAGCCCCCTGCAGCACATCTCTAGCTGAGAACAGAGGTGCTGGACTGGTGTGTGAAAGGTAAGGTGGGCTTTGGGATACGCTGACCTGAGCAAGGTGGGGAGAGGAGAAGTATCAGATCAACAAAACCCTTTAAGCTGGAAAGAGGGAGATGTGATCTGATGTTAATGACCAGGTGCCAGCTCTGCCATGGACATTAGATGACCTCAGGAAGTCCTTTCTCTCACTGTACCCTCTGCAAAATCTGAGCAGGGGAATCCAGTGTCCCAAAGTCTGAGACCAAGTGTCCTGCACAAGATGTTGAGATCTTTGAGGAGAAGGTACTAGGTAAACTTCAGAATCTACTGCTCAGCCCCTCTCCTGAGGAAGGAGGTCAGCTACCTAGAATCATAGAATGGTTAGAGTTAGAAGGGACCTTAAAGATCATCAAGTTCCAACCCCCCTGCCATGGGCAGGGACACCTCTCCCTAGAGCAGGTTGCTCAAAGCCCCATCCAGCCTGGCCTTAAACACTTCCAGGGATGGGGCATCAACAACTCCCCTGGGCAACCTGTTCCAGTGCCTCACCACTCTCACAGTATAGAACTTCTTCCTAATATCTAATCTAAATCTCCCCTCTTCCAATTTAAAACCATTCCCCCTCGTCCTGTCACTAGACTTCCTGACAAAGAGCCCCTCCCCAGCTCTCCTGTAGGCTCCCTTCAGATACCGGAAGGCTGCTATCAGGTCTCCCCGGAGCTTTCTCTTCCCCCTTCTCTTCTACCTCCACTTGGGCTTTGAACATACAGAGGAGGAAAGTCAGCAAGCTGTACATTGGATAGGGAGTGTGCCAAATAAGGAAAGACTTGTTGCATACTATGGAGTAAAGTATTAAAATAGTTTATGGCAGAACTATTGTAAGCAATGAACTCAAAAGGTGTTATCTTCAACAGAGCATAAATATGGCAAAAGAGTTGGAAAAACAAGTAAAAAGCAAAGTACTACCAGGATTAACCAGAAAGCAGAGAGAGCGTCTCTGTGGTTTGGGCCCTTTTACCATATTTCATTCCACAGCGAATTCGGAAGTCCAGTACTTGATAAATCTTTGCTTCTGGGTGTTTTCTCGGGTCATACCCAAACCTAACCCATAAGCTTCTCCAAGGACCTGTTAACTGCACAAACGCACATGGAGGAAGATGGTTACCAAAAAAGCCAGTACAGCGTTGCAGTTTCTTAGCAAACTCGTATTTCCCCTCATTGCCTAAAAATAGTTTCTTTCACCAGCTTCTTCCACACTTGCCATACTGGTATTTATATACGGAAACTTGGGCAATCAATGTATCAACAGGCCAAATATTTGTGTGTGTTTACAAACTAACTTGAAAGTTAGTAAGTAATTGTTTGGAAAAATTCTGCTACCATTTCCAGCTGGACAGTCAACCTGAGTGTCTGACTAAATTGCAAAACCCAGCTGAACCAACAGAGAGTTCCATGGTTTTAACTTCTGTTCAGAAGCAAGGCTTCCCTTCCCTCTTTCTCTTTATATGACAGGTACTTAGTGGTGGGACCTCACAAACTGTGAAGAGCCAGGTGATGCTCCTTTGTTCTCCCTTCAAGCAGCCCCAAACATCTACACAAGGGCAGATGTTCAGACTCACCATATAATAGGCCAAATACAGCAACAGAAGTTTCAGCTTGTCTGGGTGGACACTGATATTGGCTTTTACTGCATTCCGAGACCAGACAGGACGGACTTCAAAGAGCTAAAGTAACAGAAAAACAATCACAAAACAGTGGAAAGCGGGTTACTAATGGCAGTTCAGATTTCTAAGTGGACTTTCTTTTGCATCGGGGCCTTTGTCCCTTAGTATGAGCTACTGGAAAGGTAACGTAAGAACTTGTGGCACAAAAAGGGACTTAAGACAGATTCAAATCTTGACATGCACAACTGAACTGAACAGAGCAGCATCACTGATGTCTATTGATACTTGCTGCATTGGTCAGTTAAAATCAGCAAGAATTTTGGTGAAGTCAGAGAAAAAGGCTGCACGCAGTTTTTTTCCTACGCAGCGTGCCACAGCGTAGGGCTCAAATCAGGACTAAGGATGTACCTTTCTCAGCTCTTCCTCCACCTTTTTATCCACAGGGTTGGTGCACACTTTCTTCCAGGTCTGTATGGCAGCATCCAGGGGCTTAGTTGGGATTTCTTCATCATCAAAGTTCACAAAGATAGCGTTGTGCGGGCGACGGGCCCTGCTGAGGCCTATCAGGTTCTCACCAGACACCTGGGGATTGTTGTATCCCTCCCTAAGGAACAGGGAAAGGATCGGGTTTGCTTCCTGCCTGTGGCACACACCCATCTGGGGCCTTCACAGGAATATCTGAAAATGGAAGTTTGTGCCCTAGCTTTTGGAAGAGAAGGCACTCAGCCATGTGAGCAATGGGTTAGTTTATCTTCGGCCACACCTCCCTATGGATTTTGGAATCACATACTGGAACCATAAAAGACTCTTGTGAAGCCACTGAGGAAAGAAAATTTAAATTTAAAAAAACCCTGCAAAGCTACATCCATTTGCCCAATGACAGAGGTCCCCTGCACTACCTGGCAGAAAACCTTCAAATTTTTTCATTATATGAAAAATATTTCCAGCACAAAAGGCCTCACCCTCTACATTTGCTCTGCTGTAGTTACTGCAGCTCAGCAGGGCCCAGGGACAAGGCAGGAGAGAAATGCACTTTAGATAATCTGTTTCCTTTTAAAGTGCCGATGAAGGACTGCAGTGAGAAAATGAAAGATGTTTTTTGTGGGAGATCTCACAGATTGTTCTTCTGGCAAAACCAGCCGTTGGCCTGGAGGGAACAGGTCCAGCGAGTGCAGTCACAGGAACATGTGGCATTGATCCTGCACACTCCAGCCCATGGGAAGCAGGGAGAGTGGGGCTCACTGCACCCCATGCTGCATGTAGTATGCTGGGGGGGGCAGTCAAATTCACCAGGTCCCCTCTCCTGGCAAGTCCTCAAGCAGACTTTTGCTAAGGTTTCTGCTGCCTGGCAATTTTTCATGCTGCCTGCCTCTGCTGTGTTGAATCAGGAGGGATAAAACAGAACAGGGCAGTAGCTTGAACGGGTGAGCTACACCAATTATGTATTTAGTGCTGCTCTGATGCTTCAAGAGCACAAATCCTATAACAACAATGAAGTCCGAATGGACTGGAGGCATCTTCAACTGATAAAAAAAAGGAAATGTTAACTTGAAGATATATCTTTTAGAAATATACATATCAAAGCAGCGAAATGTTTCACTGCCTGTCTACCCCAGAACCAACAGAGCTATTTACTACATTATGAGAAAAGGCACTAACCGGTGTTGTATATCTGGTCGATAAAAATAGTCAACAGGAGTGTCCAGACGGGAGAAAATTGGTGGTGGGATGTAAAGAGGTAATTCTCTATTGAAAAATTCTTCCTTCTCTGGTTTGAGCATTAGGACTTTGTCATACATGGAGGTTTGTTTGCCATCAGGACCAGAGTGCATTGCCAAGTACTGGAAGTCAGACATTCCTGTGAGAAACACAAGTTGCAACATTGTGAAGTTCTTAGTGAATACCACAACATTTCTTACAACACTCAACATTCAGGAGGAGAAATCTGGTAATTTTATGCAATGATTTATACAGCAAGGAGACCTGATTAGCCTTCCGGTCCTAAATTCTCAGAGGGAAAACACTTCCCCTTCCCATTAGACATACTCATTTTTAAGCTTTGCAGGCATAAATGCAAGTATTACCTTGAAATTTGTAAACAGTGGTGACAGTCCCAAGAATTTCCATTTCGAACTGGACTTCCGGCTGGATTTGTGTTTCACCATCCAAATGCTGCTTCTTCTTCTTGGTCTTCCTCTTCACTTTGAGCAGCATGGTGGAGGTGGGGAAGCGATTGGCACATACTGGGTGGCAGTAAGGGTCCTTGGGACGGAAATACAGCTCCAGCCTTTTGGCTGGGTCCGCATAGATCTGTCGGCAAGGGTAGGCACAGCCTCCATTAGCATCATGTCCAGGCAGCCCCTCTTTTCTGGACTCCCATGCCCCAGTCCCACGCTTTCATAGAATGGTTAGAGTTGGAAGGGACCTTAAAGATCATGGAGTTCCAACCCCCCGGCCATGGGCAGGGACACCTCCCACTGGACCAGGTTGCTCCAAGCTCCATCCAGCCTGGCCTTGAACCACTCCAGGGATGGGGCAACTTCCAGCTGTGGGCACCAGCCATTTCCCTCTACACCATCTCAGCGACAGCCATCCCTGCTCCACCAACACAGGCAGCACATCACGGGGACACACAGCTCTTGCCATCCTGCCTGCCACCTGCCACCCCATCTCCTGGGGACAGCAGAAGCCCAGGTGAGTGCTGTCACTCCAAATCCACGTGTGGGGCCTGCTGCGCCCGGAGAGGAGCGGTCCCACAGCAAGGTGGCTCCCCACTCGCAATCTCCCTCCCTTTT
>VXBW01000428.1:243401-277089 GCA_013400375.1 Thinocorus orbignyianus
AAAGGTTCCTACCATGGCGGCGTCGGGCCTGACCAGGCCTGGTGGGGGTGGGTTGGGGTGGAGGAGGAGGAGAAGGTGGAAGGGAAGGTGGAGGTGGAGGGCCGTGGTGCTCCTCTTCCAGCTGAAGCTCCCTGGCCCAGTCTGGCCTCTGCCAAGCAGGCACTTGTGGCCATAAACCCGTGCGGAACCACCTCCCCTCTTGGGTTCATTTACCCCTCTTTGCATTTCTGAGGTGAAACCGTACGGCAACAGTTCACCAGTTGGTTTTCATACATATAGTGCAACTGTAAATATCTAAGAGCTTGTTTGTTATTAGCGTGGATGTTGTAACCCCAAGCACAAATACAGGCTGGGCAGAGGACGGATGGAGATCAGCCCTAAGGAGAAGGACTTGGGGGCGTTGGTTGATGAGAAGCTCATCAGCCCACCATTAAGTGGAGGGATAAGATGAGTAGTAGTGAAAGAGGGGAGATTTAGCGGATGGAGATCAGCCCTAAGGAGAAGGACTTGGGGGTGTTGGTTGATGAGAAGCTCATCAGCCCACCATTAAGTGGAGGGATAAGATGAGGAGTAGTGAAAGAGGGGAGATTTAGATGAGATCTCAGGAAGAAATTCTTTCCTGTGAGGGTGGTGAGGCACTGGAACAGGTTGCCCAGAGAAGCTGTGGCTGCCCCATCCCTGGAGGGGTTCAAGACCAGGCTGGATGGGGCTTGGAGCAACCTGCTCTGGTGGGAGGTGTCCCTGCCCATGGCAGGGGTTGAAACTATTGATATTTGAGGTCCCTTCCAGCCCAAACCATTCTATGATAATGTGTTGGCAGTACAGAGATGTCTAGAGGACAGGATTGGGTCTATCCTGCCGGGGATCACACAGGCAACGAGGAGAAGCAAACCCTGAGCTAAAGGACTGTCGGAGCGGGCCAAGCCATGGCTCCCTGTGTCAGCAGCTTCCCCAGGACATGGCTGTGCTATGGGCCAGGAGAACACATGTTGCTCAGGGACTGGATGTCACTTGCTGCCTGACCTTAATGTTGGGGATAAAATCCTGTCACAGCAAAGACATGGAGAAGCCAGAATTGCTGAGTTACAAACAAGCCTTTAATGAATTGGATTGATCTTTAAAAGATGTTTTTTCTTAGTTCTACAGCAGTCCATTGGCCACAGAGATGTTGGCAACCTGTGGCAGACTCTGATAGACGGTGTTCCAGAAGGTCACAAACTGGGTTTCCAGGTTCTGCTTCACAGAGCTCTCACTCAACTTGTTGTTGATTTCCAGGTAGTAACTGGCCTCGTTGGTGTAGGGTGGCCAGTTAACGGGCACTTTTGAATGTCCTTTGTTGGGATCACTGGGGAAAAACGAGAAATAGAAGTTCAGTTTTATCAGGGTAGCTTGTAGATACAGCAAGGTTCAAGCGGTTTGGCAGGGGCCTCATGTGCTTTAAGTGTTGAAAGTTTAAGTGAGTGCAGAGAGAGAGTATGACATTGGAACAGGCAATAACAATTCTGCCTGCTAGGAGTGACTTGCTGACCTGCAATCTCCTCCCTTGGTCCACACTAGCATTGTCCCTAGCTGCAGACAGGGGCTTAACTCCTGCCTGAACACCAGGATAGGGAAACAAATATGATAATTAAGTTTAAGCAGAGTTCACAAGTTCTGGAAATGCTTCTGCTGTCCCCTGGTGTTCCCTGGATGAGGAGGACCCAGAGTAAACTTTACCACTGGGAGACATAGAACCAGGGTCACAGCAGAAGTACAGACAGAGGATGCCCCACTTTTGAGAATTGCTCCTGAGAAATTAATAGGCAAAAGCAGCAGGTTGAAGTTCTGCAGCAAGCCCCAAATCTGGAACTGGAGTCACTCACCCTGTTCTGGCAAAGTTGGTCCAGTAAGCAATCATGGCACTTGAGACAGTCCTGTGCTTGGGCTGGTAGCCCAGGGGAGTGGCAAAGGGTTTCCCAAACACGTACTGCAGGTCATCAGCGTGGTCTGCACCAACCCAGCTTGGGTAGATGGGCATTCGGGATGGCTGGGAGAACAGGTAGCTGTATGTCTTGGCACTCCTGGGGAAATAAAACAGACTTGCTAAGCAGCTGCGAGCGGACTGCAGAGAAAGAGGTGCTGATTCATAACCGTAATTATCTGGCAATTTTTAACTTCCATTTCTGATTCTTACTGTAACCTTTATATAATCCAACTGCCATGTCTCGTGACATCAAACATTGCGAGGATGAAGTCTGAAATTTTTAGGAAGCAAACACTTATTTCACTGGAAAGTTTAATGAAATTCCTAGCATGCCTCCCTTTGCAGCTATAGAGAAACAGTGTTTGCATGAGCCATATACTCGGTACCAAAAAGCCTGTCTCCTTCATGTTCATCCCTCTCAACCTGCTCCTCGGCCCCTTATGCTGGAAAAGCAGCATTGCAGCCCCCAGGTGGGCTCCTGCCAGGGCTGAGCTCCTCACCGGGCATTCTGCAGATGCAGATTCAGTGCCCACTGCGTAGGAACCAGGAAGATGTAGTCAGTAATCAGAGCCACCACTGTCTTCTTCATGACCTCCTGGCTTGGGTTGTCACCCCATGCTTGCGTGTAGATATTGTATGTTGCATTGGCTCCACGCTCACCCCTCTCCGCGGTAAGTCCTTTGATCAAGTTATAGACCTCATTCCTGAAAAGACAAGTAGTATCAACTAATTACAGACTGGCAACTTCAAGTGGGACTGGCCTCATGGGAATGGATCCCAGCTCCTGGATGTTTATATCCAACTCTGTGGTTAACAATGGTTTGGTGGTGTAAAAGCCAGTGATTTCACCCCAAGTCTTAGATGGAAGGCATGTGCTTCCCAGCTCTCTCAGCAAAACAGCTTGGGGCCAAACTGGGGCCACAAGCTCCTTTTGTCAGCAACGAGCAGTCTTACAGGGTGGGCACCCAAGATGTCTGGTGTGTATCTGCTCTGGACAGAGAGCATCAGGGCTGCCAAGCCTATCACTGGTGCTGAGTTCAGGAGCACCATAAAGATGTACGGGGAGGCTTCCTCCCTAGCTAGCTGGTCCTTTCTCTTGAAGGCTCTGGACTTGGCAACATATGCCGCAGGCACCCTGGCTCGGAGTGACATCCTGTTTTGAAGGTAGTTCCCTGTCCACTTGGGACAAAGTCCTTGGATTCTGGGGGCTACGTTAAAGGTAAGGTTCCTCCTGTTAAAGGATGTTTAAGGGCATCCCTCACTTACGCAGAGATTTTCACAAATGGGCGGTTGATAGCAGGTAAATCAACGCCAGCGAACATGTGTCCATCCATGTTATTGACTCCAGCAATGTAGTCAATGTCAGCAGCGTTGGCAAAGAGGTTCTCTGGCGTGTCTGGGAGGAAGTCTCCATCAACAACAGGGGTGAGGGCAAGCGTGTGAACCAGTGGAACTGCAGCAGGAGGCAAAACCAGAATCCATTAGCAGCTGAGAAAAGACAGATGTGTGGCCTGGCATATCCCATGGCTCAAGGAACTGTGAAAGGAATAGACTGAGGTGAATGACAGCGTGGGTGGTGAATTCATGGTTGTGGTCAATTATTTTTGTTTGTAAGCTGTGTTCTGGAATTGCTTTTGCTGCTTTCACAGAAGGGAAAGCCCAAACAGCTGGTTTGGAGCCAAGGCATTGCCCTTGGCTAATTCCTCTGCCACCACTACCATTGCACGATGAACAGCGTTCATTCAGCACAATGTGCACCTGCCTGCAGAAGGAAAACTGCAAGATCTGTCTTCATTGTCCCTTTCTGAAGGGCTCAAGCACACCTTCAACACTCCTAGCCATCACCCCAGTGTCCCGTTAAAGGCATGGTGTGTAGGGGACCACACCTTGGGCAGGGGAACTTACTGGGCAAGTTGATCAGCTGTATGTTGTAGGCCAGCGTCAGAGTTTTAGGGTCGGAGGTGCGCAGGCAGTTGGCCAAGGCAGTGGTGTCATCAGTGGGGCAGCCCACCTTTTCTCCAAGCTGCAGGAGGAGAGAGAGAAACCTCCCAGCATTACCTTCTGAAGCCAGGCTTCATTACCGGCTTTACAGAGGCAAAGGCTGGTTTTATCTCAAAGCAGCATCTTTCCAAAGTTCTGTGTTTGGCAGTATGGCTCCTGCCAAACCCTTTGCTAGTTATACTTTTCTCTAGGGAATCCCTTTTTTTATTTTCCATTCCTTCAATGGAATGTTACCTTTTTAGCCCAGGCAAGTGGGTCCTTCTGGACGGCCCAGCTGCAGAGACCAACACCGCTCTGGCTGATGGCTCTCTTGAACAGGCCCTTGTTCTTGGGGCTCAACGTCTGTGGGGCAAAATAGAAACAATAAGGTTTTGAGTACAAACTCCTGAGGAGACCATCACCTGCAAGACCATCACCCAGACAGCTGTGATTGCCCCACAGCTTCTACAGCAGGTCCAGAGAAGCCACCAGTTCTCGTGCTATTTAACAGTCTCAGCAGTTAAAGTTAAAAGGTGGTATGATGAGAAAAGGAGCAGAGCAGGGGGACATGGCAAGTAAACGCTATTTTACCAGAGGTCCCAAAAGCAAGGACACATGCCTGCAGTGGTGAGACTGATTAAACTGAAGAAGGAGGAGTGGCTACGAAGCAAAGAAGCTGAGATTGCTGTCCCCAGGCAGGATGTTAATTGGATGGTGTGTGCAAATGGATGTGATGGAGGGCCAAGAGGACCATCTCTCCCATTTACAGAGAAAAGAAGTGGCTCTGGTGGGGTCCAGGAAGGACAACACACCTGCAGGGAGACACTGGCGGCACCGGCTGATTCCCCAAAGATGGTGATGTTTTCTGGGTCACCCCCAAAGGCCTTGATATTCCTCTTCACCCAGGCAATAGCCATGTGCTGGTCCTTCAGCCCATAGTTCCCTGAGCAAAAGAGAGCACCCACCATTGAGCAAGGGCACAGCAAAGCTGATAAACTGGGAACCCATGACAGGGTCCCCTGAAAAGGGAGCAGCTACAGCACCTGGCAAATTTGCATCTCCAGTGCTCAGGAAGCCAAGGGGGCCCAGGCGATAGTTGAATGTCACTACGATCACGTTGCCCCGCACAGCAATCTCCTCGCCATCATAGAGGTAGTTGTCGAAGAAGTTGGCTCCCTGGCTCCCTCCCAGAAAGAAGGCACCACCGTAGATCCAGACCATCACTGGCAAGTTGGTAGAGACTGGGAGATGAGGAAAAAAAAGCAGTATGAGCCACAACACAGCTAGAAGGCACTGCCCATCCATCTCCATAACCACTCGCTCAGCATCACTCCATTTGGGCATGAACAGACAGGATGCTTTGCAATAGAAAAAGAGAAGAAAGTCCATGCTCTGTAGAAGATGCTGAAACTCCCAACAGGCTGCAGCTGAGGGACATTGGTGGACATGGCTCCTACCTTTCCCTCTGAAAATCAGTGCTCCTGCAGTTGCCCGCTACGGGGACATAGCTGCTGAGAGATACTCCAGAGCAATTTGTCCACAAAAGGCAACTGAGAACCTCCTCCTCAGGTCTCCACCAAGCACATACCCTGTCTCCTTCCTTGAGGGACCCAGATGTTCAGATAGAGGCAGTCCTCGCTCCCACGGACATCAGTTTGTGTTAGTGTCACCTGCATGCAGCGGTTTTTGAATTCTTTTGCCTGCAGTGTTCCTGAGAGGAGAGAGAGAAGACAGGGAGTCCTAGTTAGAGGCATTAACTCCATCCTTTGGTTGCAAGCTCTCTGTCCATCCATTCTCTCCTCTGTGGGTCTGGTGCAGAAGCAACAAAACTTCCCTGGCCACTGTGAAGGAGTCTGAAGGAGTAACAAAGGACACTTTCGCATGAGAACTAGCTGAGGCATGGGTAGGAGAGATGCAGGTGCCATGCTTTGGTTTTGTTACTTTATGTGGTTACTTGGCTTGCTTGGGAACACAGACACAGACTCTCATACCCACCATAAGACTATGAACCTTTTATTGGGGCTACTTAGTAGATGAAAGTAGGCAACATCTTTGGCTTGTCAAGAATGGACTGAAAACAAAACCCCAAACCAAAGGCATTCAAAAGTTGGATCTTACCTTGCCAGCCAGGATGAGGTTGCGGGTCTTGCAGAGTCTTTGGAGGGGCAGCAAAGGGGATCCCTCTGAAGATGTCGACATAATCCCCAAAGAGTCCCCGTCTTTTACTCTCACCTTCCACAAAACCGCCCTCGGTGTACACCACACCCAGCTACACGTGGTACAATTGAGAAGAGAAAAATCCATTGCACAGTTCTTCATGCCTCTGGCTTCCCCTGTTGCCAGCACACATACTTTGGCCTGCCCAGTCCCCCAGATGGACCCGCTCCCAGCCCTCCTTCCCCAGCCGTCCCTTGTGAAAATCCCACATGGAGTTGCTGCTGGAGATGTGCCCATGGAGATGTCCTGTGGGCTGCCCTTTGGGGCAGACAGGCAGCAGCAATTCCCCTGCACCCCCAAAGACAAATGGCAGAAGGTAAAGACCTTCAGTCTCAAAATGTAAACCAGACCAGACTTGACACAGAACAGTGCAGGAACTTTTGGAAAAAATGTTAGTGAGAGACTTTGCCGTGTTTAGGGCAGGAAAATACCCTGCCTTGGCTGTCACTGTCTATGGGCCCTCTTTCATGGTCTCCAGACCAGATGTAGCAAGAGTTTGCTTCTTCAGGCAGGAACAGGCAAAATGTCTTGCAAATCCATAAGAAGGGCTTTTGTACTTACGGTTGCAGCTTGTGCTACCCCGAGGCAGCAGCAGAAGGCAAAGCACAGGGCCTCCCAGCGAGCCATGGTGATGGAACAGCCCAGAGCCAGTCCCCAGGTGGGGACACCCATATATAGCTATGAGAGCAGCTGTGTGTCAATGCCATGACCCAGATTTGGCTCTAAAGTAAACCAGAGGAACCTCTACACACTTGTCCTTCAGTAGGCCAAGGCCAAACTGTGGCTGAGGTTGACTGACGTCACTGTGTGAGAGCCCTGCAGATGCTGCCTTTAGGGGCTGGAGGCCAAACTTAAGGAAATATCTCAGTCCAACAAAACTCTGGAGAACATAAATAAATGCCGAAGCCTTGAGAAGCCTCATGCAAGTGTAGGAGGCTGAAATTATATTAGACCATGAATTAGAGCATATTGTCAGCCACTAATGAGAAAACTTGCACTCATAACACACTGGGGAATGCAAAAGACTTAGAAAATGCCAGCAGATCCTTAATCTCTGTGATGGAGTGGTAACACTCCAGCCAGCAATGGCAGACTAATGAGTGGAGATGTGATCTGATGTTAATGACTGGAAGCCATCTCTGTCATGGATGACCTCAGAAAGTCCTTTCCCCCACTGTAACCCCTGCAAAATAATGGCAGGGGAATCCACTGTCCCAAAGTCTGAGACCTAACGTCCTGCAAAAGATGTAAAGAGCCAAGAACACCCAGGTGATGCTCCCTTGCTCTCCATGTGAACAGCCCCAAACATCTACACAAGGGCAGATGTTCAGACTCACCATATAATAGGCCAAATACAGCAACAGAAGTTTCAGCTTGTCTGAGTGGACACTGATACTGGCTTTTACTGCATTCCGAGGCCAGACAGGACTTCAAAGAGCTAAAATAATAGAGAAACAATCGTGGAACTGAATATAGCGATCTCAGTGGTGTCCACTGAGACTTGTTATATCAGTCAGACTTTGGATTTGCCCATCATTATCCTCAGAAAAAGAGACAATATCCACCCAGCAGCCAGTCTACTCTCCAAAAGGACTGGAGAGCACTGCAGAAGGCACATTGCAAAATTCATTTTCAGAACACGGACAACTCTGAGGAAGAGAATTTCACAGCCCTCAGTGGCATTTCAAATACCTGCCACTTACTCACTTTCCTGACATGACACTGCCATGCCTTGACAAATTTTTAACCCATCCATCATTTCAAGGGGAGCTGCAGCTGTTCCGAGTGCCAAAACATGGCAGGATATGCCCTTCTTATTTGATAGATTAGGGAACAGAAAAAGCAAATGTGTGTTTTGCTAAGGGCAAAGGACAGCTGATATCCCACTGGCCTAGAACCCAAAAGTCTGCATTCAGGTTCCTGGCATAATTACTCAGGCCCATATCTCCCCCATTAACAAGGTTAATCAGGAAACACAAACACAAAACCTTCCAAGAAACCAACAGTAGTTATAACTACAACAATTCTCAGAAAGGTTTGCATGCTCCTGTGCCGCGCTCAGCCCAGCTCAGGACTAAGGCATGCACCTTTCTCAGCTCTTCCTCCACCTTTTTATCCACAGGGTTGGTGCACACTTTCTTCCAGGTCTGTACGGCAGCATCCAGGGACTTGGTTGGGATTTCTTCATCATCAAAGTTCACAAAGATAGCATTGTGCAGGTGACGGGCCCTGCTGAGGCCAATCAGGTTCTCTCCAGACACCTGGGGATTGTTGTATCCCTCCCTAAGGAACAGAGGAAGGATCAGGTTTGCTTCCTGCCTGTGGCACACACCCATCTGGGGCCTTCATGGGAACCTACAAAAGCTGCATCTTGTTGCCCAATGATGGAGGTCCCCTGCACTACCTGGCAGAAAAGCCTCAGGTTTTTTTTATTGTATGAAAAGCATTTCCAGCAGAAAAGGCCTCACCCTCTACATCTGCTTTACTGTAGTTACTGCAGCTCAGCAGGGCCCAGGGACAAGGCAGGAGAGAAACGCACTTTAGATAATCTGTTTCCTTTTAAAGTGCCGATGAAGGACTGCAGTGAGAAAACGAAAGATGTTTTTGTGGGAGATCTCACAGATTGTTCTTCTGGCAAAAGAAACCATGGATCAGAAGGGAACAGATCTGGTGAGCAACGTCACGGGAACATGTGGCATTGACTCCTGCGCACTCCAGCTCATGGGAAGCAGGCAGAGAGTGGGGCTCACTGTCCCCCATGCTGCATGTAGCATTCTGGGGGGGCAGTCAAATTCACCAGGTCCCCTCTCCTGGCAAGTCCTCAAGCAGACTTTTGCTAAGGTTTCTGCTGCCTGGCAATTTTTCATGCTGCCTGCCTCTGCTGTGTTGAATCAGGAGGGATAAAACAGAACAGGGCAGTAGCTTGAACAGGTGAAGTTCTCTATCCCATCTCCATCCCACTAACCAACTTCTCCCCTGTCCATGAGCTCCTCCTTTCCTGCGGGTGCCCTGCACACAGCCACCGGGGTTTGCAGGACAGCCCTGGCACTGATGATCCCCATGGACATCCCTCCACTGCCATCAAGTCCCTCAGTCGGGGGGTTTGGTGTGTCTGGGATCGTGCATGACACTGTGTCGGTGATACAGCTGCTGTCTGTCTGTCCTGCTCATCCCACAGCACGGGTAACGCGTGTGTCCTTTCTGTGAGAATCATAGAATGGTTGAAGTTGGAAGGGACCTTAAAGATCATCGAGTTCCAACCCCCAAAGAGCTCTAGGATGGGGCAGAAGCAGAGCAGCCAGCCCCAAATACCCAGGATCCAGCCTCCCTTCCCAAAGCGACGAGCCTGCCTAAGAATTTATTATTTAAAAACCCCAAAGAATCACGTATTCGCTGTTTTCAGCCTGTAGGGTGCAGCAGTACCACATTTTCTTTTTAAAAACTGTAATTCCCTCGGCTCTGCCACTCAAGCTCTAAGAGCACTCCTGATTATTGTTAGAGAAGAGACATCCCCAAACCTGTGAGAGCAGGTGGCAGCACTGCACAGAGAAAAGCTTTATAAGGAGACCTTCACAGATGACTTAGATTGGATTAACTCCTGGGGTGAACTTGAGAGGAGGTCTTCTGGCTTGTGCTGTGGTTGCTTCCTTCGTGTTTCCTAGGGAAGAGCAGTAGGTGCTGTAAGTACATACACCAGAAGCCTGCTCCTTCGGAGAGGGGGGGCAAGGATGTTTTGTGAGCTGCATTGATCTCTGTGCAGGTTAGTGAGGTAAATCAGAAAGACTGTAGAAGTAATACGAAGCTAAATTCAGTTCAGTTTCTCCATCCACAATACGCAGATGCCCAGCTCCTCTTCCTTTTGGGCTTACTTTTTGTGTCACGTTTAATCTAGCGGGCAGCTGTATCTGTCTCTCAGATGTCAGTGACCCACTGGGCTGAGACACTCCACAAACATGATGTGAGCTCTCTGTGAATTGCAAACGCCCTTGTTTTCCCTAGGGTTTTGTGGCATTCTTGCAGGAGTGGGCTCAGTGCCATTAGGGGAAATACTACATCTCCTAGTTAAAGTCTGGCTGAAGTTTCTTCTTTACTCCCTATTCTATAGGCCGTGTACCATGAGCTGTTAAGCTAATACTGTGTTCCACCTCAGGAACAGTTACAGCAGGAAACAAAATATTTATGAAAAAGGTCTATAATATATAAATATGATACAATGGCCAATACTGTAGAGCTTAAAACTTTATTTCTAACTGCCCTCCACTATGCCTTAAATACTGAATGACATGGAGCTATTTTCAGGAACAGTGATGTCCAAAATGCCTGATAATAGGCTTCCAAACAATTGAAAATATGGGCTATGGAGAGCAGAAACTCCTTCTAGAAGTGGAGTGCTCGGTGGAACTTTGTTCCAGTGTAAACCAACAAGGACTATTTGGCTCTCAGCTACACCCGTAAAAATCCCCGTCAGCCCTGTGCAATACCCAGATACTGGAGAGCAGAATATGCTTTATTTCCTTCCATGTTGTGTTGTCTTTTACTGTTAGCAATGTTTCGTGGGGTCAAGAACCTGAATTACAGCCTTTTTTTTTTCACATTATTGTTGCCCCTCCTCCAAAACCAAGCCTTTGCCAGGCCTTTCAGCCCTTGGGTCGTGCGATTTCACCAGCTTTTATCTCCCTCCTTTGAGCCACAGTTTTTCCCCGCTCATCTTTGTAATCTGACATTGTGATTTGTTCACTTGTGTGCTTGTTTTTCTTCTCGAAGATTTGCTGAATCATTGGGGAGGAGGCAAGAGCTCTAGAGGCAGCTGGTGGCCAGTGATAAAACCCCGGCCACATCCAGCCTTCAGGGTTTGCAGATGACAGCCCTTCAGTTGAAGGCCTGAGTCACATTCCCTTCTGAGCTAAGATTGCTGGGGACTTTGGGATTGAGGAAGTGGGGGCGAGGAGGTGGTGCACCGAAAGTATAAATTATTGATCCTGAAAACCACGAGGTTTGTGTTTTATCTCCTGCAAAATTTATAATGATGCTGTGAGAGAACATGCAGACTAGGTGCTAAATCCTGCCCGCTGTTGTACATTGTGCCCACTTCAGTGGGACCACGTAGTTAAGAAGAGAGAGATTTGGGTTGAAATAGGTGAAGATATGTCGTGGTGACTTCCAGTCATGCAGAAGGAAGGTCTAGTGTGAGCAAAGATGTGTCAGGGTTCCAAAGCATTCATGTGCCTGTTTATTTGGAGAGGATGCACCAAATTCCACTGGTACAACTTAGGCAGCTGTTTTCATCACAACTTTGCTCACTGCCTAATGATTGAAATAAGAGCTGGGAGTTAAAATGCCTTGGTACGTTTCTTAGGTCTTTCACTCACTCTCTGTATGACCTTGAGTTACTTTCTCTCTCCCTGGCTCTTGGTTTCCTTGCAGTTGAACAGGGATAAGAAGTTTCCATCTTTGTAGAACATTTTGAAATCTTTAGGCAGGATGTGCTATTTAAATGCAAAGTAGCATTGGTATTTCTGAGTCCTCCAACACCACTGCTGCAACACTATGCAGCAGGCACAGACGTGGCTCTCTCACTTTCTAGCTAATCATTTCCTTAAACTCCAGTTAAGATGGCAAACCTAAGCTGTCCCATGTGCATTCACTCTGAAATCGAAGACCTTCTCCTGCTCTGTCAGTTCTGCTCTTAATCTAAAGCCCTGGAAAATTAATTTTGTGTGTCTTTTTATAAGTATCTTCCAGTACTCAGAAAGAAAAACTCACTGACAGTGCACAGCACTTTTCCTAAGAACAGAATTTTAACTTGGGATGTTTTACTTGTACTTCAAGAAGGTAAGATAGCAAGTTGGTTAAGAAACAAGACTAGGAGTCCAGGTGACCTGAGTTCCATTTCTAGTTGTCCTTCTCAAATTTGGGCAAATATTTTTAAAGTGAAAAATGCATATCAGGTTGGCAGATCACAATGTCAAGGCTGTGCTTTGAAGCTTTATGCATTTCCTATGGGATTTTTTACAATGATAGGTGCTGTTCCAGTGTGAGGCGAGTGTGCACGTGCAGCACCTCTGCCTCACTTTTAACTGTGGATCTTAGAATGTGTCTGTGTTACCACTGCTTTGCAGATGGGGAAACCTGAGACAGAGAGAGGCACAGTGGCTGCCTCAGGTCAGCTAGCAATGGCAAAGCCAGGAATACAATCCTTCTTCTCCGAGTCTCATATTTAGCATTCTCCATGATGCTATAATGTCAGAAGATGCAGCTGCGGTTCCTGGATTCTCTTTTCCAAGTGGTGTCCACTGAGTCTGACTGATTTACAGTCAAGCTACTACAGGCTGGGTCTAAATACAGAGTTGGGGCAAGGATGTCTGACTGACACACTGGTTCACCATGTCCACACTCTCAGGATGGGGCCCTTTCAAGAACAGGAATGCTCCATCATCTCTGACTTCCCCTTCCCCAACTGAGACAAGAGATAACTTCTATTTTATAAAGAGAAGAAACCAGCGGATTTGACCACTGCCAAAAATCCCACCAAAGCTTCTAATATAGAAGGGCCTGGGATGTAAGATAAAGTCCCATTGCCTTAAAATTATTCAAGAGGAAGGCAGAATCAATGGGGTAGGGTTTTTAACTCATTTTTCATGAGGAAGCCTTGAGTGTTAATGTTGCCAGTGCTGAACATGGCTGTTGTACTTGGAACTTGCTTAGGAACCCTTGATGCACAGAGGAATTAAGTAGCTTACAGGTTGCTCATGGCCTGGAGAGGACTAGGTAAAGGGTTGGAGCAGAAACAGCTGTGAGAAACTTGGCCTGAGAGTGGTGCAGAAACCACAGGGGTGGGACTCATCTCACGTAACTAGATGTCTACAGATACTAGAGATGTTTCCCTTTCTCTTCAGTGAGAGAAGTAGGTACGTTGAAGGCATGACTTCTGTCATGTTTTAGATGTGTGCTTTAGGAGGAGGTGAATAACTCCCTAGATATGTTCTTACCAGAAAGAAAGCCTTTGAGTGTCTAGCTCACATTGGAGCTAACCTGGCTAACTTTGCTGCTGTAGGTTTCCTGCCTCAGACCCCTTGGAGGACTTGGGACAGCATTTGCACCCAGGCAGCCAAGTGGGAATGTGTCCTCCCAGCACAGGGTCAGGGCATGCGCTGGGGTCAGCTCTCAGTACAATCCTGATACAGGCAGCTTGAATCCAGCCAAAGACTCAAAGGTGGGTGGGATGCAGGATGACAGCTGTCCATAGAGTCTAAATGAGCAGTGACCCCATAACAGCATGGTTTGACAGGTTGAAGAAACACAATGTGTTGAAGCTACTGGTCTTACACCAGTTCTATCCTGTGTGGCGCATTCTTAGCACGGAAACCAAGCAGAGGAGATGCCATGTAGGAAACTTGTGTTGCCCAGCTTGTTGTGGCTGAGGTATGCAGACAGGGAGCTTGCACAGGCTGCACTTGTCCAGGGGAGCTCACACAAACATGGGATACTCTCTCTGCCATCATCTTCAGCTGTATTGATTTGGCTATTGCTGCCCCAGTCATAGGCACAAAGGGGTATTTGCCAGCCCATACTTTTGCAGCTCAGATGGCAATGATCAGGTTTTTTCCCCTTCTATTCACTTAGGGACTTTTTCCTATTCTTCAGAAACAGTATAGGAAAAACAAAGCAATCATCTGTACACCAAAGTGTTATTTTTAAATGCTAGCTTCCCCTCCCAAATCTGGGGAAGGCAGCGTGGGGGAGAGCTGCTGCTCTGGGTACTGAACAGGGTCTGAATTGCTTACTGTAAATCTGACTCCCTGCTGGGCAGCGTTCCGAAGAAAACCTGCCCTGTGCCTTCCCTCAGGCCCCTGTGTTCACATTAGCATCTCTCACGCTGAACTTACCCGGGTGGTTTGCATGGATGGGGGCTCCCTGTTGATGCCAGGGCGGCAGAGCGAAGGGCTGACAGGCCTTTCCTGCCAATCTGTCTGTTGTTCAGATGAAGTGGTTGGAAAGTGCTCACTCTCCAGTTCCCTCTTTGGCTCAGGCACTCCGATAAGGCATGGGCTGTCCTATCTTGCCCCGGGGAGCTGTTCCTCCTCCCTAACAGGCTCGTTTCTCCGGCTGACAGTTAGCAGCCGGCAGTGCTTGATAAACTTATCAGACCAAAGCTGAGCCCAGGGTGCGCTCAGCTCCTCCCTAGCCTCAGATTTCCCCATTCCTGGGGACTCTGTGCTCTCTGCCCGCCTGGCCATCTGGTACGGTGAACACAGATCACCCTTGGGCAAGCAGGTCAAAATCAGCCCAAGGACCAGATTGCAAAATGCTTGTATCGAAGCAACACCTTTAAAATGAGGGTGTCAAGTGAGACATTTGCAGCGTCCTTATCCAGCTCTGTCTCTCTCCCTGGAATTTTATTCACTGGGGGAAATGCTGCTCCTATCTGTGTTTATCCTCTCTGTGTTTCTGCTCTCCCTGTTTCTCCGCTCACTTGGTGGTTTAGTGGTTTAAATGTAGGGGTCTCGCTGTGCCTGCTTGGAGGATTTCTTTCTAAGCCAGTTAGAGAATTAGGTTGCTTTGCTGAATTAAGTTTCTATCACTCGTTATTAGCGTTGCAGTAGCACTTACGTGTTCCAGCTGAGATCACAACTCCATTGTGTGAGGTGCTGTGAGTAGAAGATAAGGGGGACAGTCCCATTCCTGACTATCTTACCGTTGAAATAAACAAGTGAAATGAAGGGGAGAGATGGAATTATTATCCTTCTCTCGCAGATGGGGTGAAGCTTTCTGTGAGCTTCACAGTGCACCGAACAACTTAAGAAATCCAGCGCTCATGTCGTGCCTGAGGTCATGCAGGAAATGTACGGCAGATCTCAAGTCTCAGGTCAGGGTTGCAGCCTTAAGATCAGCGTGTCCCCATAGTGACTCTTAGTTGAAAGATGGTGGGTCAGGAACTCTGCAGGAATCTGCTCTTTCTTAGGTCTCATCCAGCACAGAGGCAACTGACTGATTTAACCATCCTTGAATAATTTTGGTGTGGCTGTTCTGAGTTGTCTCTTCTGTGTGCACGTGCTATTCCAGGGCAAAAGTAGGAAAACATGTCTACTCTGTGAGCGGAATAACTGATAAAAATTGATTGTGGTGTACTTGTTTTATTCTGTAGCAGCTTTGCAGGTCAAGCTCCCCGGCTGCTCCCAGGTTAGGCAGGCGGGAATGTTTGCAAGGGAATGTGTGTGCAGCTCTTTCTGAGAGCTTCTCTGAAGGCTTCAGGTTTCCCCTTGAGTGCTGTGCCGATGGGTTAGAACTAACCTGATGGTGTGTCCCAACCACCTACAACGGCATGGCCTCGGGGGAATGACCTGCTGTGAGGACAAGTAACTCTGCTCTTATCTTTTTTTTTCACTGAAAACGTTTTCGCGGGAATCAACTGGGCTCAGAAAATAAATTTTCTTATCCAACCCATACCCAACTAGAGCCTAATTCTTCCCTGTCTTTCCTCTCAGTTCCTTTTAGGCCTTCCCTAACCATTGCCAACACAACGTGAAAACTTCAGGTGTTTGCCTTCTCCGCTCTGTGGAGGTTAACACAACCTGAGGATAAGCTCCAGTGCTAGCTGGGAACACACCTCTGCTTCCTGCAGGTGTCCCATGGCTCTGTCTTCATTAGGAAGAGGAAGATGCATCTCGTGTCCAAACTTAAATCCACCCTTGGTCTAGGGTGCTGCTGTTAGCACCTGAAGGCTGTCTGGAAGACACAGAGGCACCTCTCTCCTTCTGACAGATGCCTGGAGCTATTGCTTTGCATGTCCCTCATTTGCTAAACAAAACAGCCCAAAGACCAAGATTTTCTTTCCCTGGCAATAAAGAGAAGAAGGTG
Source organism: Thinocorus orbignyianus (assembly GCA_013400375.1). Lineage (NCBI taxonomy): Eukaryota > Metazoa > Chordata > Aves > Ciconiiformes > Thinocoridae > Thinocorus > Thinocorus orbignyianus. Next base: position 259,420 of record VXBW01000428.1, read on the forward strand.
TGAAGAGGACTGGGGAAGTGCAGGATACATGAGGGGCATGGAGAGAGGCAAAAACAATCAGCTCTTTATTCAGCCACAAAGATTAGTTGAGATTTTGCTTTTTGTTATCTCTTTCCTTGATTGACCAACCAGAATGGTTTTTTTGATGCAAGGGGAGATGGTGGGAAAGGAGTTGTTTCCAGAGCAGTCAGAACTGGGGAGGATTTGCATGTTTGGTGATCAAGGCCAGGTGTGTTTGGAGTTGGTGACAGCCACAGCCTAATCCTGATAGGTGCTGAGCATCCTTGGGTATCCATTGTGTGGATTCAGTAGCTCTAAGGATGAGGGAAGCCCTTTGTCCCTCTATGCAGAAGACCTGCCCATGGCTGGGACTGTGTTGAGAGTGGAAGACTCTCCCTAAGCCTGGTGTGGTGAGGTCTGGGCAATGCCAAATCTGCTTCCTTCACCTGCATTCCCAGAGATTTGGGTGGCCACAGAGCAGAGACAAGCTGGATCCCTCCATCCTCTTCCTCAGAAGACAGCTCTCCCTGGTTAGGGACTGCAGTGAACGAGGGAGTCGGGGGCTCTGCCTTGTTTTTCCTTTGGGTTGCTGACATCCACAGCGATAAAGGAAGGACAGTGCCCAAGCTGCGTTACCCAGTGGCACCTTGTTACTCCAGGGGAAAAAAACATAGTGCCTTGGTGGAAAACTCTGCAAGTTAATTCACTCTCCTCTTCCTCCCTTCTCAGGTCACCTCCTGACTCTGGCCCTGGTGTCTTGCTGGCACCTTTGCCAGCTGGCCTCCATCCATGGCCTGTGTTTCTGGAGATACGCTCCTAGCGCCTATGGGAGTGGGTCCCCTCACGCTGCTTTGGCCAGGGACATGTTTTTCCTGAGTGTGGCTCTGCAGCAGCATGCTGCCTAAGGCCACTCCAGCATTTCTCTACTTGCTGTCCATCCATCTAGAGCAGTCCCTGCATCTCTAGGGAATGTGGTCACCAAGCTCCTCCATTTGAGGCTGACACCATCTCCTCCAGTGTAACAAAAGACAGAACTGGGATGATCTGTGCTTTGCTAGGAGGGAGGAGCAGGCTGGAGAAGCACAGCCTTAGGACAGAGGACCCCTGCCACCCATTGAAGGTTATACCTCCTCTATACCATGGAAATCAAAGATAAGAATGGAAATCTAATGGATACAGCAGCCCTTGTTCAGCAGGCTCAGAAGAACCAGCTGCCTGATTTGTTTTTATGAGTGGTTTTCCAGGCAGACTTGCCGTGGTGCTGATCAGCGTGTGCCAGCACTTCCCTCCAGAATGACCAAAATTGGGGAGGTTCAGACAAGTCAGACACACCAGCTGTCCCCAGGACACAGACAGGGAGCTCTGTGCTGGTGTGCCTGTGTGTTTCGGAACTGGAGAGGGTATTTGCTCCTGAGCAGTTCAGATGCTGACACGCTCTTTAAATATTTCTGTTCATAGGTTTGTGGAGGACAAGGGGAGTAACAATCATGGTTTGCATTTTTGGCAGGAGTTTTAATAAGCTGAAATGATTTTCCTTTGAGTAAGGCTTGTACATGTGAGTGTTCACACATGTGTTTGTACCTGCTGTCACAGTCAGGACCTGGGGACCACTTCCCTGAGCCCAGCTCTGTCACAGGTTATACCCCTCCTCTGTAGTCCCTGCCCTGACCCAGGACAGCAGAGTTTTGACGGGGGCTTTGGCAATACTGTGTATCTGATGTGGTTGTAGCTGCACAGCACCTCCTGCTCCTGCATGGGGCTCTGCACCAACCTCTCTCTGATGATGAATGTTGCCTGATCCCAGGCTTTGAGCGTTCTTCATGGCTGTTCTGTAGCCAACAGGACCCTGATCCTCAAATTTTTCTTCATTTGCTTCTAAGTTTGGGATGCCTGTTCCTGATGGGAGCCCTGTTCTGCATCTGAATTCCCAGTTTGTTTTCCACTTGTGTGTGTTGGAGCCCCAGGGTAGGAACTAACTCTATGGGGCTACGCTGTTCTTGCTCCCTTCTCCTTTCACGGGCATTTCCAGAGCCAAGTATGAGCCTTCCTTGAAATGGATGTTTTTAGCCCAGTTACTGAGAGGGAACAGATTTATTGGATAAATCCCAGCAGGCCTGTACGTGTTCTTACTGTCTAGTATAGTGCAATAAAAATATACATTAGAATAAGTATAAATACATATTTACAGTGTACAAGTAGAGCCAGGAGTACAGACTCTGTTTTGAGCTTCCAGAGTGCGTATTAGTGACTAACAGCTTTGGGACAACATAAAACAGGGGCAAGTACATTTTACGTCTTAGGAGAATAACTTTGGATTTACAGCAGTGTGACTGGGAGCAGGACAGAGCTCTTCTCTCCTGGCAGTAACTGAATTTGCTACTTGGACCATTCCTTCTTTGCCCATGTTGGTAGCCTTCCTTCATAAGCGTTTGGGTAGTGCCATAGCCTGTTCTCCAGGCTGCTTCCCACCTCTGTCATTGACCAAGGCCACTTGTGGGGTGGGCTGCGTGCTGCTACAATGCCCCACTTAACTGAAAGCACTTGTCTTTTTAATGCTATAATAGTACTTTGACCTTCCTCTCAAGAACTCCAGGGACTCTACAAACCTGAGTCAATGACTCCACATCACCAGGAGGGGTGGAGAAATACAAGCCCAGTGCAGTGACTTGCTTAAGGTTACCTAGTGAGAACGTAGCAGAGCTTGGAGGCGAACAGGCTCTTACTTGTTCCAGTGCTTTGATGCAACCCCTAGACCTGGAAGAAGGAGGAAATCCCACTGTTTGTTTAATATTTGTAAGGTACTGGCATGCTGTGCCAATCTACAGGCTGGGTCACTTCCTCCTTTAGGAGAGCGACTGGAAAGCAGAACTCCAGCCCTTGACATCGATATCCAAGGACCATCCTGACCATGCAGTGCCCCAGGATTGCCCAGGACAGCTCTAAGTCGGTATGTCCAGCATGCAGAGAAATATTGTGGGACATACCAGCCTAGATTCCAAGAGCAGCCTGTCTCTCTTGCTTGGCACTACGGCATGGGCTTTATTAGCTTATGCCTAGTGCTGTGGAGTGGCTCTTCCCAGACTTTGCTTGGTTGCCACTAACCAGGGATCTCTGCAGCATGATGAGTATGAGGAATGCCATTTACAGACCCCTGTTATCAGCTAGGGGTAGGAGCTGTTTTTTCAGTATTTTCCTCCCACTTCAAGCTAAAAATACAATGCAGTTAACTTGTCATTTGATCACAGTAAGTGCTCTGCTGGAAGAAAATGACTTCAGGTGTCTGTTGCCAGAATTTATGACCTGGCCAAGTCTCTGCAGAAGGGCTGTCTAGGTTGAACACAGCTCACTGAATGCAATTTATTTGCATGCCCTAGCCTTATCTTCCTAACCATCAAAGCAGAACGTGGTTATGGAGCTAGCATGGCACAGATTGCTGCTGCTGCTGCTAGCCCAGGGGTTCCCACCTCACTGCTGGTCAGTCTGATGAACCGGATCCTGCACATGGTGTAAATCCAGAGAAATTCCTTAGAGGAATTCCTCTGGATTTGCACTTGAGCAGGTGATGTCAGACCTGGGCTGGTATATGTTGTAATTGAAAAGTGAGAGCTCCCACAGGTTTCTTTGACACCTGACTGGTGCAAGGCCCAGGGTACCAGAGCACCAAAGCCAATGACATGACTTTGCCAGCCTCCAGGGCAACATAGGACACTATATGAGCTTCATGAGGTGGGCAGCTCCATGCTGGATGGAGATGCTGGGGAGAGTCTTCTTCCCTGGAGCATACACTGGCAGCAGGAGCTCCAGCAACGACCTGGAGCCATGCTTCACTTCAGACTGTGTTGGGTCTCTCGGTGCCTCCGTAGATCCACCTTGCGCTGGAAGCCCTTGGCACAGAGCTCACAGCTGAAGGGCTTGAAGCCAGTGTGCTTGCGGCTGTGGGTGATGAGGTTGGAGCTCTGGCTGAAGGCTTTGCCACATACTTGGCATTTGTGGGGCTTCTCCCCTGCAGGGCAGAGAAAATGGTAAGAAACACTTTAACAGATGAGCGAAGGGAGGTAGAAATGCCCTTTAGCAGACCCAGACCTGACTTGGGCATCACTGTGCTGCCAACCCAGCTGTCCAACCCAATGCATTTGCATTCTGAGGGTGAGAAGAACCAGAGGCAGTCCTCTCTGGCCTGTGACCCATGCCCTGTCTGCATCCAGGGCTGGGTACAACCAAGGCATGGACTGGAGGCTGGTCAACAACCATCTCCTTGTCACGCAGAGGAGAACATCCATCTCAGTGATGCTTAGACTTTCTGCTGTCTTACCCCTAGTCCAATATCTCCATGTCTGGGGACCATGTATGTGTATCAACACGACGGACTCTAATTTGTACTTTTTTATTGGGAATATTTTGTTTCTCACCGGTGTGGATGTAAGTGTGCTTCTTCATATCCGACTTCTGGTGGAAGCGTTTGCCACAGTACTGGCAAGGGTAGGGCCGTGTGTCTGAATGGATCAGGAGATGAGTGGAGAGGGTGGAGGAACGTTTGAATGTCTTCCCACACATCTTGCACTCAAAACTCCTTTCCTGTTAGGGAAAGAAAATCACGGGGTGTCTGTGGCTGCAAGACATGTGACACAGCTTGAAGAGTGTGAAGAGTGTTGAGACCAGTAGATTTGATAAGCAAATCTCAGCTCGTGGACTGATATGCTGGGTGCAGTACAAAGAATGTGAGGAGTATTAGTTATGGAAATGGATTGCATCTTGTGATCTAAATTCCTTTAGGAGGAGACAAGGCACAGAAGAACCAGTAGCAACAATCCTCCCCTCCCACCCAAAGAATTCTCAAGGGCAGTCTGAGACTTGAGACCAAGGTCTATGATCTGATATCCTATCGTTGTCACTGGGCACTACAGGAAAACCACCATGTTTATAACATAGGAAATGTTGCTTTCCTTATGGAGTAAGCAACAGCTAAGGTCCAAGTACTCATGACCTCTGGAGAGCTCTGGAAACATACTACCCACCTGGGAGTGAATATTGGTGTGCTGCTCCAGGCTGACAGCATGGCCAAAGGTTTTGCCACATACTTCACAGGCAAAGGGCCGGGTCCCGCTGTGAGACCTCCGGACATGGACCTCCAGCCCATGGGGAGTGGAGAATACCTGCAAAACAAAATGCCAGTGATTATTTTTTTTGGCATAAGGCAGTTATCTCCATCTCTGTTTTTTCCTTCTCTTAATTGGATTCTTCCCTTTCATGGGTCACGTGAAGTGAACTGCATCCTTCTTAGCACCCTTGTTCCCCTAGTCAGGAGAACAAGTAGGTACCTATTTCGAGCTGTATGCGTTGCACTGTGGTGTAACCCAGTGGAACACTGAGACGTGCAACGAAAATCACTCCAGGCCCTCCCCATCCCTCTGGTTCTTGTCTGACACACACCTTGTTGCACTTCACGCAGTGGTAGGTCTCCATGTCCGAGGAGTAATGCATGCTGTAATCCAGAGGGGGCTCACTGGTTGGCAGGAGATGGCTTCCGTATAGGCTAACTGGGTGCTCCAAGAGGGCTGACTGCATGGTGGAAGACATCTGTCGGTAGTTGTATGGCAAATGGAAAGCATCCCAAGAAAAGCCAGTTTTGTAGAAGGCAGGGGTGCCTGTTGTCGTGTTAGTGCAGTCTTTAATCTGCAGACTTGGGATGGCCATCTCTGTGCAAAGGAGAGGGAGAAGTGAATGTCGTGCCATTGCTGGCAGCCCAGCACCGGTTAAAAAGTTCCCCAGGTACTATTCCTCATCAAATGTCCTGCCTGACCTTGGGAACTGCAGTTGTTAACTCCTCCTTTGATCCCTATACAGAGTTCCTATTATGACTTTGATTTCACTCTGAGGAACTTTTATGGGAGAGGGGATGCTGGGGAAATATTAACCCTCCTACAAGCCCTGTTTCATATGGTGTTTGAAGAAGTATCATGTGGCCACCCGCCTTGACCCATAGAGCATGGAATTGCATTAGTCCTTGAGATCTGGAGGATCACTCATTGGGAATCATATCATCATCTTTCAGGGAGATGCTGATCTAGACCAGAATTGTAAAGGGAAATAGAGAAAGCTCTTGATGGGGTAAGTTTGACTGTTGATGTCAAAATAAGAGCTGCCATTTACTGAAAATCTGAACCCAGTCATAGGGGCACCGTGAGCCAGCCCACCCCTGACCTCTTCTGCAACTGTGGTCTTGGATAGCAGACCTTGAGCTGACGGGCCTGGCAGCATCCTGCTCAGGTACTGGACAGGGACGCTTTCTTCTTTCAGTTCAGATGGGTCCTTCTCTTGTTTTGGAACCACGCACTCTAGGTCCTGTTTCTTGATGTCCTCCGGTGTCTTGTCTCCTATGGCTGTAATCACACGGTAGAGTCACAGTTTATTCTGGCTGTTAAGAGTCTATTGAGATGGGTTTTGTCTTTATGTATGAACTCATTCTTGGATACACGAGCCCATGCTCAGTTCCCTGAATAAGTGTGGAGGGGTGCAGCCAGCACAGCAATCAAGGTCTGTCCATTGCTGACAAAGGGAAATTCCAAGCAGGATGAGACAGACAAGGTAGACGGGGGTAGGAAGAAATGATAGGACACCTGATACCATGTACAGTTAGAGAAAATTAACCTTAGAAGGCCATTTGCCTGTAAGAATAATTTCCCTATTTAAAAAAAAAACAACCAAACAACCTTTTCATTTGTGTGGGTTACTAACAATCACTAACTTATTAACCTCCCCACCCCTCTCCTGAGAGAGTTCAGTATTGTTAGCCTCGATTTACGGACAGCCAAGTAGGGAAGCAGGGAGAGGAGGTAACTGCTTACGCAGTTGCAAAGGTGACCACAAAGCCTCAGCTCCTCCTGCCCACTCTCCCGTTTCTCCATGCTTCTCCCAGCCCTTAAAGAGACCAACCAGCACTTGTTGCAAGTAGACTTTACATTAAGAATCTAAAATGGACAGAGGTTCAATCTAAGCGCCTCCTTTCTGCTGGAGACAGGACTGGGCTGCTAAAGGACAGAATTCATCTGTCATCCAAACCTTCTTGTGTGCCAGAGAGACACAAAAAATGGCCAAAGGAAGACGGCAGGAATTGTAATTAAAATGTCACCTCCTTTCTTTTTTTATCAAACTTATCATAGGGCTGGACTCTAATTTGATAGCCAGGACTAGAACAAAGGGTAAATTGATCCTAGATTTGAATAAAGAAAATTTGAATGGTGCCTGAAGGAAGAAGATAATTGCCCCAGTCCCACCACTGCAGGGACGGGTGTGGGAAAGCAAGAACAGGAGCAGAGGGAGGACAGCAGGCACGGAGAGAAGCAGTGTTGGTTTGTGTCAATACAGCACAGAGCAGCCAGCCCTTCACCTCTGAGTGTGTAGACTCCTTAAACAGTCAGTGTTAGGGTATCGCTAATATCTTCTCTCTCTACCTGTAACCTTCCTGGCAAATCATCAGGAAGAGGTGGTAACACGCTGAGGCAGAGAAAGTGTAGGTCCAGAGAAAATGTAGGCAGCAAACACAGCCGGAGATTGCGGTGGCAGAGCCATGAGTTTGTAGAAGACTGACAACCAAGTGCAAGTTCTTTTTCCCAACTGCCTGAATTTGGTCGTCTTTCCCAAAAGTGACCAACTCCAAGCGGCAATCTTAGATCTCAAATCTCCCCAGCAACCCAGCAGGAAACAAAAGGAGGATCTAAATTCAGTTTCAGTGAGACAATGTGGATTTTTCCTAGAGAAAAAGGGCACATAGTAGAGGATTTGTTTGTCCTTACACTGACATCCCTGTGTGGGAGTCCTTAGTTGCTCTTAGCTTGCTCATCCTACTCCCTTGGCTTGCCCACTCAATTATTGATGTGCCTTGGTGTAATCTTATAAGCCCAGTGGATGGATTGACTCACCAGTGAAGGGAGAGGTTATTGGATCCCATGTGAGGATAGGCAGGTCATCTTCCACAAAGCGGTGTTGATGATAGGTATGAGCCTTTTTGCTCTTCACCAAAAAGGAACGTGGCATTTTCCATTCACTGTCTGGGCAAAAACACAGAAAAAAGGCAGGTAAATTGCTGTGGTTCGGGGGTAATTTCTCAGCACATCAACTCTGCATGCAGCAGCGATGAGAATGAAAACCCTTCTAGTGTGGAGACAGAGTTCATCTCAAAGATCCCTGCACCCAGCCGGAGAGCAGGCAGTGTGGAGAGGGCAAAGCAAAATAACTTACTGCCAGATAGTCTCTGGTGCTGAATGAAGAGATGGGAATGCAGTTTGAGGATGGGATGGCAGATTACAGTATAGCTGGTAAAAAATATACTTTATAACCTACCCCCTCTCTTCATATTGTAGGCAGAGAAATGGAGACATGCTTAAACTGAGCACTGTGCTACAGAGCACAGCCATTTCTGTGGCAAAGATACGCCAGAACCCAGAATCTCTCTCTTGTAGCACTCTGGTCTGGCTACAGGACACGGTACATCTCTGACCTTCCCCTCCCCGAGTGGACACAGTGGGGACAATGGGTTGGAGATCATGCCTTGGAGAAAGGGTCTGCCCTAGTGCTTGTACTGCACTAGAAGAGCACAGTCCCAAGCCATGACATGGGCTCCTCGGTGAAATTGCTACACAAATCCTAATCATTAAACCAGCATCAATAATAGGAGAGACAGAGCAGAAAATCCCCACATCCACGATGTGCAGTGGGTTGCCTTCTCCTTGGGTACTTTGTTTTCTGGCTGAGGAAAACCAGACAAGCAGAGGCAGAGCAGAAGCGCTGGCTGGGAGAGGTTACCTTTTGGATCTGACTCAAATATCACAGACCGTTGAAACGATGGGTTAGGAACAAACATAAAATGCTGAAATTTAATCACACAAAATTCTCTTGCAAGGCATCTGTTATCTTTACTGCCCAGAACCCAGCCCGCCCTGTGCCCACTCCCCATGGCAAGTAACTGTCCTCATGTAGGCAATATGACAACCGGCTCGATGCTGTCTACAGCAATATCAGCTGCTGCCTTATTTGCATATGTATTTGCATTTTTCCTTGTAGTTGTTCGGGATAGTAGCACTAAAAACAAATCTTGCTATATTTCATATGAAAAGTCAGCAGTAAGTCCTGGTTCTCTGTCGATGGGAAAATGTATGATTAAGTTGGGATTTTTTTCCCTGAGAGCAGTTGAAGTGTAGCCTCTTCATTTACTAAAAATCAACAAAACTTGCTCCTTTAAAGTAGGAATGACCTGAAACATCTGTGTAAGTCAGTGTGGGAATCAGCTAGGGATGGAAAAGGTCTGCTCTTTAGGGTTCAGAAGTGCCCACTGCACCCTTACATGCTAAATACAATTACGTAGCCCAGTGGTGCTTTGTTTAAAAGTCCAGGGGCCACATTTCCAGTCGTGCCTGTGGCTGTAGGTACATGTACAGTGGGATTCACACAGCAGGGTGTCCTGTGGACAGGTAGATTGCCCACCCACTGTTCTTGGTGACACTCCAGTGCTCACCAGCCCAGCTGCCTTTGGAAATGCAGTTATAGCTGTTTTTCTAAACCTGGTCCAGAATTCCCACTTTACTTCCATGACTTCAGGGATAACTCTCGGTGTCTTTAGCCATTTTTTTTTTCGCCTGAAATGACTCACCTGTTTTTCTTCATCTTTTTCCAAGAAATTTGCATGTAACTTGAGATGAGTAAGAGAAAACAGAGGCCAAGAGTAGACTTGTTAATTTAATTTTAGAAAGAGGACAAAACTGTACTGAGAATGAACTGTAAGTATGCCCTTGAGGGAAGAGATGCTGAAGTACATTGCTGTATTTACTCTTCTGTCACTCTCTAATGAGGTTTTCTCTAACTACCATGAAGTGTATCTCTGCCTGGCGAAAGGCTGTGGGCACAGAAATCCCTCCATCTTGGCACAAACAAGGGACTGTTCTGAAAACCCTTCTAGTAGTGTCCCCCTGCTCAGCCTGTGCACCTCGTGTCCCAACAGAGGTGCTGAGCCCAGAGGGTCCCACTGCTCCTAGTCAGTCCCAGAGTATCTGTGTGTGGAGCCACACTCGGTGCTATAGACATGCCCCAAGTTAAAGTCCTGCCACAAGCCCTTTATACATGGAATTTCCACTCATGTCAAAGGGATTTTCCCATCTGGTGGAGCAGGACTGTGTCCACAATGGAGGGTATTCATACCAGCCAGCTTTAGACATCTGATTTCTCTGCCTGAATTAACCAGTTAATTTCCCCGGGCTTCCTACGCAGTGGAGGAAGAAGCTCCGGCAGCGGGTAACTGAATGCAGGGTGAAAGCCCGCACCCAGCAGTGCCTGCTGGAGGAGTCCCTCTGCCCACTGGCTGGAGAACCCCACAGCATTCACCCAACAGCTCTGCCAGATCAATTAGACGACTGGAGATGGGTGGCATAAGCAATCTTGGAGTGTTTTATGGTAGTACCCATACGCTAAGTTAACAAAGGCACTGAGTACAGCCCCTCCTTTCTGATGGCAGGTGAAAGTAGATGCACATGAATCAACGGGATTTTTCTGGATGCTCTTCCCTCAGCCTATGTAAAACTCAAATTTGGTCAAGTATCTTGCCTGCTGATAAGGGCCTCTAATGAGCCCAACGATCTCTAATGCACTACTGAACGTTACAAAAGGAAGTTACCTTCCCCCACCCCATTTTACAGAGAAAACAGGAACTGGGAGCCCAAAGCGTAGTTAATTAACAACTGCATTGCACTGTCTTTGTGATTCACACAACCAGGTTAGAGGAAAACTGGAAGCACAGATTGTGAGAGAAAAAAATACTATCTTTCCTTGAAACTCAAGATTATCTGTAGTGAGTGATCAGCTGCTATTAAAGGCTAACTATATTTCACAAGGAAATTAGTGCTATGGACAACAGACCCCGCTACATCTTGAAGTCCTTGAAGCTTCCAACAGAATTTAGCTTTGAACTTTTGCTAACAATTAAAATTTCTTTTTATGGAATCTGTTCTTGCCAGCCCCGGTGACAGTTGTTTCTACCTTGAGTGGCGAGTGGGTAAGAGAGTTCATTGCCTGGGCAGGAGCACCTGCTTAAAATGCAAGTGTCGTGGGGTTTTTTGGATTCAATGAAGAATATAAAATCAGTAGCTGGCTAGAACCAACATTCCTATTTGTTTGCCACTCATGTAGCTGCACAGTGATGTTGTAGTAATCTGCCCTGAGGAAAAGACAGCTAAAAGGACTCAAGGGAAAACAACCTGCTTTGCCATTTTGGGTACCTAACTTGAAGTACCTCGGAAGGGCTTCTTTTACCAGCCGTAAATTCCCCCCATCAGATCTGAAAGTGGACCCAGCATCCGCCGGTTCCCGTCCTCTGCTCAAACTCAAAGTTCCTTCATCCTCAGTGATGCTCTCTGGTGATTTTGCAGAGTATCACATGTAAAACTGTAATGTAATACTGGAACACTGGAGGCTGTGCAAGAACCAAATTATAAGGTTGGTTTTTTGGTTCTGTTAGGGGGTGGTTTCTGAGTTCAGGATCCTAATTTCACTTGATCCTCTGTTTCTTGTGAAGCCCTAACTCCCACTTCACTTGGATGGCAGTACCCAAAAATACAGGATTGGGTCCTTTGACACAATTTAGCAGGAAACTATTTTTGATGAATCAGATTATGGAGCTGGTCTCTCTGGTTCCTTCAGAGCCAATTCAGAGCAAAAACCATTGTATTTGGGACAGGTGTTTGCAGCATTGTGCCCAATTTACAGTGTAAATTCCATTCCAAAGCTGACTTTCACTTTTCTCTAAATTCAAGTAATCCTGTTTTCAAATTTACAAGGTTAACTGAAGAGATTAAACCCTTTTTCCCACTACACTCAGCAGAAATATTTAATTTTAATTTACAATTTATATATGTCTTTACACAAGTCAATGAGTATACAAAGTTTTAGGCTAAATAGGCTTATTTCCTTCATGTTGCTTAATTTATATTTAAATCTTAATATTGCTTTCTGACAAAAGTGACACTTCCAAAAATAAAGAACAGTTTGTCTTTTGGAAGACTACATTTTTGAAGAAAAAAAGCACAAAGCAGAACACAACCTGTATCTCAAATTTCTAAAAGCCCAAATAAAATAGGAGATTTTACAGATTCCTGAGTCTTTAAATATAGAATCATATTCAAGAACAATTTCAGTTCTATACCATAAAATTAATCATGTTTTCACTAGTCCACCCTTGCAAAATCAAATGTCCTCGGGGCAGGTAATTTGAATGCAGCTTTTTTAGTGGAAAAATGAGTAGAACATTTTTCATCCTTGTGGGAAGAGTGGCCAAATGGACATTATGGCAGGGATAGCAAATGACGGTGGAAACCTTGTCCAAGAAGTGGAATGGAAATGCTTGCACATCTGTAGTATCTAGAAAAAAGTGTTTATAATTGCAGTGTTTCTTCTTTAGAAACCTCATTTAGCTCCTAGTGATGCTGGAATGCCACTGGCTTTAGCAAACTTTGCCTTAGGCTTCTATGGATAAACAGAGTTCTATAGTGCAATGTAATGAATTCTATATTCCCTTAATATATACACGCACTTAGTGTGTGAACTTGCAAATCATTTGTTTTCTTGCTTAATGTATTGAATCAATCTGTTGGTATAGGAGAAATGTCTATAAATAGCTAATCCCATATGCTAAAAATTGTTTAACTAATCAGCATATACTTAGCAAGGAGGGAAAAATAATAAAATATATATTTGAAGCAAAAACTCTGAACGGGAGAGACTGAATTCTCATCTAGCAAAATTGGCATAGATTAATTGGTGTCAGCAGAGGTATATGCTGTTTTCTGAATTTAAAGGTCTGGCCCTGTAAAAGGGCAATTAAAAAGAAAAATATAGTACACTCTCCCCTCAATGCTTAACTAAAAAAGTCTGGAAACTGCTCCTGCTACACGGAGCTTGCTGGGATGCAGGTACGAGATCATTGTCACATCTTTTATATTTTGTTCTACTATTACCATTTTCACATGTGAGAGTGAAGCAAATATATGGTAAATAGTTTTAGGAAGTTTCCCTCATTTGAATTAAGTGAACTATTATCATAAAGGTATTCTCAGAACAAGTGACTTATATAGAGGAATATGTCACATAGTTGCAAACACAAGTAAAGTAGAAGAAAAGCTTAGAAAAAATCCGAGAAATGAGAAAAACAATGAAATTCAAAGTGTTTAAAAGAATAAATCAATCACCTGTTTGGGGGACTTTGCTTTACTGGATTCGTCTTGAAATCTCCCCAGACAAGCGAGACGTCGTCTTCTCCCTGGACTCCTCTTCCACCTTTCACTTAGTCTCAGGCTGCTGAAATAGATACTTCTCCTTTTTTCTCTCTCTGTTTTTTTGCCCCTGTTCCCCTCCCTGATTTTTCAATCAGATTATTTGTGTCAAAATCTGGCGGTGAAGAAACAGCCAATAGAGAAGCAGAGCCCAGAAAGTATTTGCTTATCAAAACTTCCCAGGACTTTGAAAACTTGAAGAGAATTCACGATGCCCAGCTCGAAACCCTAGGGGCAGCACCCGTCACTTTCTGGGGCAGCTTTGCCTTCTGCAGGAATACTCCTCTGTCATATTGACAAAGAGCATGACACAGGGAAATAAGGTACCAAGCAGGCATTTGTTACTTTTCCTTTTTTTTTTTTTTTTTTAAAAAAAAAAGCTCTTAAAAACCCTGTATTTTTACACACATTCATCCACGCATCATATCTTTCACAAACAGACACACCATCTGTCTCACATACACACACTCACACACTTCGGGCTCATAAACAAAACCGTCTTGCACATATGCACGAAATTATTTTATTCCAGAATGGGTCTTTTATCTCTCCAATTTCTAAGGAAAAAGGAATAAATGCTTGCACAGTAATAACTGAAAAAGATGTGTGTTAATCAGCCTTCATTTTTCTGGGTGTGTGTGTGTGCAAGCCATATATATTTTAGGCATTGCTCTATCTATATACAGCTGTATAGAAGATACAAATATAGATTTAAGAAAGCTCATTAAGCCAGCTCATTAAGAAGCATCTTTGCAAAAAGCTCTTTGAGAGCAATAATAAGAATTTGCACTTCTATCACTTGCTTTCAAAAAAGGCTTGGAAATGGGATTGCACATGTGAAATGACTGACTGCCAACCCCCCTGCAACTGCAAGGTGGAAGGAGGGAAAATGCAGCTGAGTGACTTTTCTCAGGTCACCCGGTTGTTCTCTAGTAGAATTGGGAACAGGAGCTGGCAAGCAGTGGTTTTCTATTGAGGATCCTTGGAAATTACTCCTAGTTGGGAACAACCAAGGAGAGCTGCTGTCTCCAAATGCTAGGAGCAGGGAATAATTCCTTGATTTCGCCTGTTCTCTGATTTTTGTAATCTTCTTGACTGCACAAGTGCAAAGTGAGCTCTGTGTGTATCCTCTGTTATTCCCTTCCACACTTAAGAGCGTAGGCTGAACACAGTTTGCTTTGAGAAGTAAAGGTGCCTTCCCAGGAGTGTATAATTCAGGATGAAGCATACACCCAGCTGTCCAGTGCCGAGTACAGGGGCATGGCCATCAGAGAAATGCCTTTTATACCATGGAATTTTTCTGCTCACTCAGAGATTTCAAACATATTTCACTCTTTTCTACAGCCTGTTGCACTAAACCAGGACTGAGTTCGGCCCCTTTTCCTGCTGTGGCTCGGGGTGGGGGAGTACACCGGGAAGGAATAACCTTCTTTGTCCCCTGCAACAGGGTGGGTGACGTTGCCCTGATGAAGCAGACGTGGTGGGGAGACCCTTCAGATTCCTAGCAGAGGTATTCTGTATCTTGCCATGGCAGGTGGTGGTGCCAGGCGTGCTGGCCCTAGAGCCCTTTGCCAGGACAGCCACAAGTCACTGCTCTTGCCATCACACTCACAGCATCTTGTCATTGCCCCACGGCACCGGACAGGCCACGCAACGGGGTTTGATGCAACTCGAAGCCAGAAGAGTAGATTTCACCCACATTGAGAAAGATTCAGATTTTGATCTTAACCCATCTGCCATTTACTGAACATAATTAATTCCTGTTGTTTATAGAAGCAAACAATCCCTTTTCCCTCTCCCTCCTCCCCTCCTTATTTATTTAGCGGGGTTTTGCATGAAAGAAACGTTCCCAAGGCATTGTGTGAGCAAGCTGATTTGCATCCTCTTAAACACAGGCATTTGAAGGATTACATTTCTCACTACAAAAACAAGCATTGTAACGGAAAACCAAAATGTACATTGCAGCTTCGGGATTTCATAGGAAGACAGCTACAGGAATTAAACAAAACAGGAAAATGACAAGCTGCTGAAAGCACCGAGATGTTGTTTTATGAAACACTGGAGCTGGCTTCTGCCAGTTGACATAAAGTGCAAATGGCTGCAGAATGTGGCTCTTAAACTAGAGACAGTAACAAATAGTTAGCCACACAAAAAAGCTATGAAAAATTAGTTATGCAAAATATCTAATAGCACGTCCAGTAAAACCTCACCAGCCACCTGATGTGAGAGGTGCTCCAAAGAGCACTGGACACAGTCCTTTTTGCAGGAGGACGACTGCATCTCTCACCGTCAGTAACCTACGTGTAGATCAGCTGCAAATAAAGCATCAGGATCAGCTCTTCTCCTCCCTCCTTCCTCATCCTCCTGCAAAGCTTGGGTATAACTGCATACAAAGCCATCCTTGAGATAATGGGCACAGATACTCTCTGTCAGGACTATCAGCATTACCGCTACCCCAGAATCCCTGAGGAGAGTTGGGATCACTGCTGTGCCTGGGTCAGCGCTTGCTCACCCCCTCTCTATTTTATTTCAGGAGTTCTCACGGAGCAAACAGCTGCAGGATGGGAGCGCAGTCACCTATCGCCTTGGCTTGTTGTGTTCTTACTCCTCCTTAGATTTCTGTTTATGGGCTTCTGTTAAACTTGTCACATCTCCTCTCCACTGAAACCACCAGCAAAAGGGGCTGAAAAAGAAACCCACAGCGTTGGAGACACGTTTTGGGATAGAGGGACCTTTGGGCTGACCCCGTGTGGTCATTCTTATTTTATGCTCTTCCTGTTGATATAATTTTCCCTGTTCTGTCTTCTTATTTCAGGGGCAGCAGGGAACGGGGAGCCACAGAGGGCTTATCTGGGCTCACAAAGACTCAAACCAGCCTCGAACCACACGGGCCACGGTGGATGTACAGCGGGCTCTGCTTGCCTCCAAGGACAGTTTAATTCTGTGTATTGCTGTGAGTTCCCAGTACAGCACACGCTTCAGTGCATTTTTAAATAGATTATTAAATGTTTAACTCAGTAATAATAAACAGGTTAATTATAGCACGCCGTGTCCATTCTAATGCAGTCGCCCTCCCTTTCAAATCTAGCAGCAAACCGCTCCTGTAGCACCCATGTTTTCTTTGTCAATTTGAATGTTAGGGTAATTAAGACACAGTAAAATAACACGACTAATTGCTTCCAGTTCTTTTCTGAAGCTCATCCTAATTTCCACTCTTTTCTGTGGCAGATTAAATAAACATGTCTTCTGCACAGCAGGGGAAAAAAATGCCATCACTCAGTCCAGACTGCACTAAATATTAATTGCCACACACGATTAAAAGCAGGCTGGCTCCCAGCAACTGGGTCTCATCCAGAAGCGGGATGACCTATTGCGGGTGCAGTGTGAAGGAACCATCTCAGCCCTGCAGGGACGAGAGCTGAGAAGCACCACAACTAGCACTGCAGAAGTTAAAAATCCAGCGATACGTCTCAGGTGAGGTTCTGAACTGTTTTTATTTTCTTACACCTAGATTCTACCTTGCAAATTTCATGTCCCTGATTCCTACCGGTATCTGAGGACGATTCAGACTGACTGAAGAGTTTGATGAGGAGCTTGCCAAGTGCCCTCAGTGCATCCCTTCCCAACTGTCCCTCCTCAGAGAATGAGAACCACCAAGACCCCCGCTGTCCTGGGGACCAAAATGTTGAGTTGAAAACCTGTTGGTGTCAGAACCACAACTGAAGGCTGGAGAACTTGCCCCAAGGTCGCTTCCATTCCTTTCCCCTAAACCCTGGAATTTTCCACAAGGAAAAACAAACCTTATTTAGAAGGATGGATGAAATGTGTTCTTGTTGCACTTCAGCAAAGAAAACAGTCCTCAGCCGTGGTTTGCGTGAGTTGTTACTCGGTCCAAACTAAGAGGGATGGAAGGAGCTTTGCACACTGATGCAGCAGAAAGTGACACAGTTCTGGGAGCCTGGGGCTCCCCCACAGTGCTCCTACACCACAGCACCCACAGCTGCCCCTTACGGCCGCTCCACACGCACCCAGCCACCATCCAGGTCTTCTTTTTAATTCCCTTTCACCACATTTTTTTTTAAAAAAAGCCTTCAGGCTGGAAGTAGGTGACCAGTGCGGCCCTTAGCCAGCCTGTCCCGAGGGCGGGCGGCCTGTCAGGACACACACTCCGCACCCCGGAGCGCCACGGCCGGCTCGGAGGGGAAGCAGGGAGCACACAAGACCTGCGACAGACGGGTGGCGAGGACCTAAACCGAGAAAGTGACCACCATCCCCCTCAGGGCGCCGCCACCACCACCTCTGTCCCCTCAGGCCGGGCCTTGTTTACCGGCCGCGCCCGGCCCCGCCCCCCATGACG
>VXBW01000428.1:282205-335433 GCA_013400375.1 Thinocorus orbignyianus
TCCCCCCCAATCTGGTGGGGGGCAGATAATCGAAGAAAAGAGAGTTGACAAGGTCTTCATGAGGTAAAAAAAAAGGAGAGACTAGCATTTATGCTGCTTTAATTCTCAAAACAGGTTTTGCTTGCAGCTGCTTTGGGGGTGTGGTCATGCATCTCTTTTGTTAACAAGACTGTGAACAACTAATTCATGTTGCTTAGGAAGTTGGTGAATATTGCTTAACCATGGCTGAGCCTGTACCCTGACAGAAATTGAAGCACCTCTGTTAGTGAGCCCTTTACAGTCTCAAAGACAGTGTTCTCAGAAATAAAGGAATAGATTATTTGTAGTAAACTATTTCCCCATATATAATTCTGCCTGCATTCTGGGTATCTCAGTGTAACTGTAATTTAGTAAATTAAATATTACAGCAGTTAGCAGAAACTAAAAAAGCAGTTGACTCCTGAAAATGAGTAACAAAGTAGAAGGTTGACTCCTTAGGCTGCATGGGTGGGTGGCTTTAAACTTTTTGAAAGGCTAGTGTCACTCTTTGAACATTGCTTGCCTTCTGAACGGCAAGCTCTGTGAGGAAGAAGTTGAAACTTGAAAGTCTGCACAAAGTAGAGTTAAAATAAACAGAACCCCAAAGCACAACAAATCCAAGCTCTGATCTTTCTGAGAGATCCATTCTGTGTTTGAGTAACACAGGCTCTTTTCCCCTGCCCCGAGTTTCTGTTTTATTATCTTCAGTTGAAAGTCTTGCTTACACACTAGCTGGTGTTAAGCCTGCAGTTTTTAAGGCCTTGCCAGCATGGATTGTGAAAAGAAATAGCCTTTAAATCTGAAACCCTTCAGTTAGCAGACTCTGCTGCCTGCTTGTACATGAACTGCAGTTTTATTTGGATTGTTCAGCGATGCAGCTACGATCGGTGATCAGTGAGGGTGTGGGGCTTTTGTGTCCTGGAGCTGTGAGGACTGAAACGCTTCAAGAAATTTTGTTGCTACTGAAATGACTGTTGTGAGCCTGGTGCTCTATTATCACCTTTGAATTTGCAATCAGTGCCAGATTAAGTAAGCTGATGTCTTGTGGCTCTAATAAAAGTGACCTTGGGCAGTTCTGCAACTACAGAGGGATATGTTGCAAATGACAAAGTTTACTGGTAGACAGATTAACTCCTGCTGTTCAGTAACGTTGTTAAACATAAGTTTTCCAGGAAGTAATTACTGAATTATCATTTAAAATAGAGCACTGATATATGGTTCTGGGCTGATGCCTAACAATGTTTTGACTAGGATCTAGACTTAAACAATTACAGTAATTACTCTAAGGATTTGGTAATATTTTACCTAGCATAAATAAAACTCTTGAGCAGCTTTTGAAGGTTCACAGTACAAAATGACAATCTTGTGAAAGCCACCTAGTTGGAGGCAATTGCACAGTTTAACCTGTGGACAATTCTGGAAAGGGCAACTGTGCAACACCTTCCCTTCTAGTGCTTTTCAAACTAAAGGGCTGAGTTTCCTCATGCAGGACGTGCAGAACTCTGCTATTCTTAGGAAAGAAACTATTGCTGAATGTACAAGGTTTGATAAGAAAGACAGAAGACCTTTTGTTAACCTCTTTGTGCCCTTTTTTTTTTCCTCTTAGTGATCATGAAAGGTGTGTGGCTGACTGCATCGCAGACAGAAGCTCGGCTTGTCCACAAAGCAGGTGCTGTATCCACATTTTCAGTAAAAGAGGAAGTGGAAAAGGTGTGCTAGCTGGATGTAGGAGGAAAGAAGAAACCCTTGCTAATAAAATTAGGTGTGATGTGAAGCCAGATTCTTTCTGCCACTGGGACGGGTTCAGCATAGGATTCATATGGATGAAGAAAACTAGATTCATTTTGTGGTTGATTGATAGATAGGTAGGTAGATGGATGCATAGATGTGATACCTGAATCTCTATCTTGCTGATCCATGGGAGGAAGCCATCTTAAAAGCCTGAAAAGGCTTAGATTTACTCCTGCTTAGTCCTGTGAAGCTGACCAGTCATGTTATCAGCACGCTGTTGCATTTAATAATCCCTACAGTTTTTGCACTGCACAGCTTTTAATACATAATGCCTAAAATATACATGTGAAAACAAGGTGTGTTGTGTTGCTGAGCTTGTCGTTTAGTATGCGCAGAGTGGCTGAGGAGCAGCAGCTGTAGTAACCCTAACTGGGTTTTCTAACAGCTGCAGCTTGGCCACGTTGCAAGTATTAAAGCAGAAATCTATTAGTATGCAATAATGCAAAGCTGAGGGCAGTGAATTTCCAATGTAGCCACAGGAGAGGAGAAAGATCTTGAGATTGCATATTCACTCCAGAGTGTAGGCTACTATGCAAAGGACTTGAAAGATTGGTGGAGGAGGAGTTGCTGTAGGAAAGCGAGAATGGAGTGATTCCAGGGAGCTATATGTATTTGATTCAAAACTTCAGTTTAGTTCACTGATCTGGAGAGAAAATTTTAAAAAAATACAGTAACAGAATGCTCTGACAGTCTGTATGTGCTAGCTGAGGTCTTCTGCAAGGTGAATTAATATATTTTAAAAAAAAAAAAGGAAAAGACCAGGAAAACACTACTTGGGACTCGTTGGCTTCTTTGTAAACATTTCTCAGCTTTTTTTGCGGGTGTGTAATCTCTAGCAATCCTTTCAGTGTAAAACTTGAAAATAGGAGGAAAAGAAATAAGACAGTGATGAGAGATTTAAGATGGAAAGGAAAAAAGCAAAGCTCATTATCTGCTCTCTTTTCTCTCCTAGTCTGGTAGAGAGGCACCAATGAGAAACTTCCTGAAATTTTAACCTCCACATTCATGTCAGTACGTGCATCATGGCACAACAGGGAAGTGTTGGTGAGCTCCTCTCAATGCTGGATTCTCCATTTCTGGGTGTCCTGGAAGATATAACAGCTGCATTCAAAGATAATCTCATTTGTGGTATGTATCCTTTTACGTAATTCGAGGGAGGGTTTTGCTTTTGCACCAATAAAGGTGGAATAATGTGGTGGTTTTTCTATCAAGCACGGTCCTTGCGAATGCAACCTGAAAGGAGCTCTTGATATTTGGGTTTGAAATTGCTTTAAGGATTGAGGCTTCTCTTCAGTCCGTTTTGCGTAATGGCCTGTCTCTTGGAAGGTCTGTTATATAATTGTTAAAAGGCCATTATAGAACGAGTGGCTTTTCCTGGGGCATGACCTCAAGTTGGGAGCTGATGGAACTTTCTCTGTCAAGTGTATCTAGAAAGAATTAGGTGTCATCTGCATCATGGGAACTGTTGGGATTTTGTTCATTTGGATAAAAAAAAAACAACTCCAAACAGAAAAGCAGACCCAGACTTCCTTGACAAAAATGATTGTTGCTGTTAAAGCATTGCTTGTGTTGATAGAACCTTTTCAGAGAGTGAGAGCACCATCAGTGAGTGTCCTTGTCCCTGAACTTGTTCTTCTTTACCTGCTAAAGGGAGAGAATGTAAAGTTATTCCCGAACTCTTCATCTCTACTGGGTGAAAATCTCTTGTAGCTCAGCTACCCCAGGGTTTTTAAGGTTAGACAGTAATTATTAGTTATTTTAACAACTAAGTACTTTCCCTGAGCCAAGTGCAATTAGTTAAATGGCCAGGAACTAGAAAACCTAGTTGAGAGGTCTCGGTTCCTGAAAGATCTGGTAAACACTAAGTATTGGCTTATACGATATGTGCGATATGCCTGTAACAAATGTATTGAGAATGTATGGGTTTGTGTTTTGTCTGGACAGACCGTGGCCCCATGCTTGTGAACAACCTGGTGGACTATTACTTGGAAACCAATTCTCAGCAGGCGCTGCATATACTGTCCACACTGCAAGAGCCTCATGACAAGGTAAAAAAAAAAAGAAATCATACTAAGTGTGGCTGCCTTTAGCCTGATATTGAAACAGCCTTTAAATAGCATCTGTTAGAATGCTGGTTTTTCCATTCTGCTGTAAATTACCTTGTTGTATAGATGTATCTCTGTAGTAAGAGTGGTTAAATTTAAAAAAAAAACAAACTTCAAAGGTCTCTGTTTTTTGGGTTGCTTAAAGTAATCCCACCAAGAAAAGAACCTGTATAAATGAAAGTGTTCTGAGGTCAAATGTTGTCTCTTTGCAGTGCTGCTGTTTGTTCAAGACTGGATGTGTTGGCCTAAAACAAATTGGGCTTTTTGACAGCAAGTGAGGATTTTTAAATAGGTTGAGAGAATGGACACTACAAATTGTTTTATGACTTCTGCTGACCAGAAATTTTTATTTATTTATTTATGATCTGTGTTTTGATGTGCAGTGACTACTTCTAGATTGAATAGTCTGCATTTCATTACTAGCAGACTTAAACTTATTGCTGGGTTTTATTTGATCTTGTACCCTGTATTTTTGTGAAATGCCCATAGTTTTCATAACTTGCAATGACAAAGTGCTGAGTATAGATCGGGAAAAAGAATATATACCAGTTCAATATAAATACCTTTTTCTACCATTCTGCAAAATCCTCTGTCAGCATCTACTGGACAAAATCAATGAATACATGGGCAAAGCTGCTACCCGTTTACCCACTCTCTCTCTGCTGGGACACGTAATAAGACGACAACCATCTTGGAAACATAAGCTTTCTCAAGCACCTCTCCTGCTTTCATTACTTAAATGTCTCAAGGTAAGAACTGTCAGTATTGTCCATAGAACACTTGTACACCTGATGTAAGTGTACATGCATTACAAGGCATTTATTTTCTGGTTTGATGTCATTTGGTTAAGTTGTGAGAAGAGGTAAAATATTGGTTAAAATACTGAGCCACAGTGGAATTGCATCAACTGGATATTCTGTGCTGATCCTGTAATTACTGCAATCTTTTATTTTCTAGAAGCCCCTCTCACTGTATAACTTTGAGTTAGGAAAAGTTTACTAAAACTTCTCTAAAAGTAAGTTGAAGACAGAGGACCATCAGTGAAATTGATGGATCTCTTGAATGTGAACTTAATGAGAAATACAGTAACTTCCCATGAATGCATTCTGAAATTTCTGCCCAGAAGGTAACATGTTGTATTTGCAGTGTAGATGGGCCCTGTGATAGACTATTCCATGGTGAAATCACCTTGGAATTAGCAGACTTTCCCTTCTTAGTTACAGTTATGCTGGATTATAAGGAGATAACCATTTCCCCATGCTTTAGGGTTTAGGTTTTTTGTTTGTTTGTTTTGCTTTGTTTTCTATCTGCAAATGTATCAGTTATAATACTGTACAGTATTGTAACAGTAAATAAAGAATGGAAAGTGTTTTGAGTGTTTTGACAAGAGTTCTGTTACTCTTTTTCAGCGTGAGTCGTGTTTGATTGTCAGAGGAGTGAAGTGTGTCAGGAAGCTGGTGGGAGCAGAACAGAGATGTGGAAGTGCTAGGGATGTGGACAGAGTGATAGGGATGGATGTTAGGTGCTGTGGAAGGCTATTTCTTGCAGAGAATAGAGGCCATAGATTACACAGAGGAAATAAAATCCCCAACACTGAGTATGACCCATCAGCCCAAGTGACTTTTGGGAAGCAGCAAGACCAGTTCAGTAGCATCTGGCCACAGGCTGTTGGCACCAGTCCTGTTTACACCCCTGTCCTGACAAGGCAGAGGAATAAGGAAGGAAAATGCCCATTAAGTTGGGGAAGCAAATAGAGATCCCAGTGGGAAAGTTTGAATATTATCTGTGTCCCATCTTAAAATCTGATTATTTATTACTGTTTCATCTAGCTAAAGATTTTTACTGTCACATCCCTTTCTCTTGGTGTAAACCTTGGAATTCTAGTTATTGTTTGAAGTACTTAATAGCCAAAATCATCAACCAGGGTAATAGAAAAGCTTTTGACCCTCATGTTGGTAATTGTCCAACATCCTTGAATACCCTGATCAGAGTTGCAGTTTCTTAGGCTCTGAATGCTATGTGTACTTAGCTCTGGGAACGAAAGAAGGTGGTACATAAGATACTTCACATACCAGTAATATTTTTTTTCTACTCAGCTGTGGAACTGTGGTGTGTTCCCTTTTTAACTAAGTCAAGTCTTTATACAGAAAAACAGCAGCAGCAGAATAGGAGCAAGAGCAAGAAGCCCAAATCTTTTTTCCTCGAGTTGTTCTGGGTGAAAGAGACAATAATCTTGGTTCATTAAGTTATGATAGGTTTTGGAGGGACTGTTTCCAAGTAGAGAACTTCTTCCATGATGATGCTGATTCAGTGTTCACTTCATCCTTGGAAAAATTGAAGTTCAGCACTTTTAACTGACTAATGCAGGTTTTTTCCCTTCTTGCAGACTGACACAGATGTAGTAGTGCTCACCACAGGTGTCCTAGTGCTAATAACCATGTTGCCAATGATTCCTCAGTCTGGCAAACAGTACCTTCATGATTTCTTTGGTATCTTTGGGCGTCTCTCAGCCTGGTGCTTGCAGAATCCAGGTGAGATTTCAACTTTGTTGCATGCAGTTATGGTTTAGTAGTATCCTTCTGACTCTTACTCAGTTGGTGAGCGCATTCTTTTGTGAGACTCTCAATAGTCTGAGATTATTTAAATGCAGAAAGTTATGTGTTAAGCCCACAAGCTCTTCTGTCTTTGATAGCATTGGGGAGTGCTGCTTAGCTTAAAAATGAGAAGTTTCTTAGATTCTTCCATGGGGTGCTGTTACTACATGGTTTCACTGGACTGAAATGCTGCCCTGATGTCAGCAAAAAGCAGAGACTGATCTTACTGGATAGAGAAGGGAAAATGCTGACATTTGAGGGAGATATTTGGGAATTTGAGATTCCCAGGTAAGAATGTGGAGAGAGACCAAGCAACATACAAGAGTTTCTTTTATTGTACAACTGTCAACAGTCATGAAAGTGTTGGTAAACTCATCTTCTCAGTTATAGCCTTGGTTCTGATGAACTTGTTCTAAGGTGTCTGATATCTAACACTAGTGTTACTGATGTATGTGTCTTACAGCTGTATGAACAAATGCTGTGTCAAGAACTTAGAGATGCTATTTAGAACCATTTTGCACTGGAAGTAGGATTAGAACTTAGAAGATGGCCTGTAAGATTCAAGTCTGCAATTGCTTTTTGTGGATACAGGCTTTTAGTTTTCACCTTTGAAGTGAAGCAAACCTTAGCCTTTTTTTTCAGTTGTTCAGTCAGTCTTGCAAACACCGGCTCACTCTCTAGATAGTTTCAAGTTTTAACGTGAATAAAACATGCTGTGCTTTGAGAATGATGGGATACTGCTTGGAATTAATGGTCCATATCATAATATTTGGTTTTACTGTGAGCTGATGAGTAAGTGTTGCCTATAGTCTCAGAAGAGTTCACAGTTTACTAGGGACTATTTGTATCTTGTAAGACTTCTCCATTTTTAATCTTTCAAATTCAGAAGTATTTTGCTTAATTACTCTAGAAGTTTTGTTCTCTTCTCCAGTGTAATGAAAAAGATTCTACTTTTTCCAGGTGACGTGGCGGAGATTTATCTTGTCCATCTTCATGCCAGTGTTTATGCTCTCTTTCATCGTCTTTATGGAATGTATCCTTGCAATTTTGTCTCCTTTCTGCGTTCTCACTACAGTATGAAGGAAAACTTGGAGACCTTTGAAGAGGTAGTCAAGGTAAAATGCTGCTTATCTCTGTATTATCTGAGACAAGGAATTCATAGCTGTATAAAGGCAGGTATTTGCCAATTTATTACACTACATTGTTTTAACTGAGGGCTGCTCAACAAAATGGAATAAAACCAGGCTGTTGGGGGACTGAAAACTCAGTTGGGAGCGAGATCATCTCTTGAAGCTGTAATGGTGTCTGTTAGCTTTGTCTGCTAAATGTAACATTGTGAACTATTGGAATCAGGAGATTGCTCATCTGCTTTGTGTAGTTTAGTGCAATCAAAAGATGTCATACTGATAATGCATACTTCTTCTTGCTCATCCAGCCAATGATGGAACATGTGCGAATTCATCCAGAATTAGTGACTGGATCTAAGGACCACGAACTGGACCCACGAAGGTATATATGTTCACTCTGCTATTAGAAAAGGCTATGAATGAGAAGCTTTTAGCTGGGTTATTTCAGAAGGCTTATGGAAAAGCCTTTTCTGTCAGCAGCAGTGTGTGCCAGTGGTGTTTTGCCACCTGTTTTCTTAGGTACACCAGGTAAAGACATAGTCTGTCTTCACCCAACCTTACAGCTGGATGAATGAGTAAAAACTGTTGTGAAAGACCAATAACAACAATGTTTGGGTTCTAAATTCATTTTGGGTCTGGGATAGCATCTGTCTTCTACTTAACAGTTGACTTTGTCTTAATTTTTTGATTTAATGGTCGAACATCCTCATCCATTTCTTAAAGAATTTGCTTATAATGAGTAAAGACAAACTACCACTGAACTGCTTCATTGGTTTAAGGTTTGGGTCATATTTTTTTTGTGTTTAAGTACTTGGTGGGATTTAAGTGTTTAAAATGGCTTCAGTGTGTCTTGTTTTGGTACCTAGATATTGGTTCAGTTAACAGATCAATTCTTTTAACAGGTATGTCTTAACATTACCAGCTGTATTAGTTTTCTTTAGAAATAGGCTCATTTGCCTGCAGCAGCACCACTTGCTGCTTTTCTCTTGTCTCCACAGGCCCAGCCACTGAAGAGGAGAAATTGACTCTTGTTGCTGCACAGTAGTGCTCTTGCCCTGCTTTTCAGAGCCACTAGGAAAACACTGCTAAATGGGAACCCATTGAATATCACAATGCTCAATTTTGCAGGCTTTTCCCAGGCAGGGGGGAGGGTGACACCACTAAGGAGTACAATTGGCCCCAATCTACCAGTTGAAGCCTACTGGTTTGGTATATTGCATATAATATTTTATATTCAAAAGCAATTTGGCCTTTAATAGGCAGCCTTATGTGCTTTCTCTTCTTTCCAGTGTACTCCCATCCCCTGAAATACTGGGCAGATCTAATCTGGCTGCTTAATTTAGTGAGAAAAAGTTTTCAGAATGAAGGTGATAGGAATAATAAAAAACATTCCCAAAACTTGGGAGGAAAAACACAGGCCTGAAACTGGCATTGCAGATGGCATTTGCTTAAATAGTATAAGATTCCCTCGCTGCTGGCATGTGTAAATTTTGACTACCAACATCTGAGTCTAGTTGAGCTGATTTCTACAGCTGCTGAAGCTCAGGATCAACCAAGTCTTCGTATGCTGTTCCTCCTTTCCAGAGTGCTCCATGGCAGACCTTTATGGATCTCTGTGTCAAAGCTGTTTGTCTCTTCTTTGAGACCCCCTCTTACAAGTCATCTGGTTGCAATTTCTGTGTGGTGCCTTGTTCCAGTTTGGGCTGGAAGCATGCCAAGCTGTCTGGAACAAATGAGCCATCCTACAATCCAATTCCTCAAATCTCCAGGAACTCTTTGTTTGTACCAATAATTGACTAACTTACTCTTTTGGATCCAAAAACTGTCTGCAGGTGGAAAAGACTAGAAACTCATGATGTTGTGATAGAATGTGCCAAAATCTCCCTGGACCCTGCAGAAGCCTCCTATGAAGATGGCTATTACTCTGTGTCTCGGAAACTCGGCACAAGCTTAAAACATCATCAAACTGACCCCAGTGCCAGCTATTACATTGACACACAGAGCAGCTATGGTAAGACCTGCCTGATGGCTAATGAATACCCAGTTCCTGGAGGAAAATTTTCCCTATAGCAAAAAGACATCTTACTCATTTAATCCCACTTAATGTCCGATTCTTAGGCACCAGAAAATAAACCATCATTTAAAAAAGCCCCCAAGTATATCTAGATCCATGCTCTGGTCATGCAGGCATATGGAATGTTGGCAAAGTTGCTTTTCTACTGCCTCATCCCTACCCCAAAACAACAAACCAACCAAAGAATAAAATACTCAATAGATATTTTCTTGAGCTGGAAGACAGGTATCTTGTTTGCTAGCTACAGCTGTGTACACTGAATGAATTTGAAATGTTTTGATTGAAAGTCTTCAAGTATTAGCCAGAAGAATCATTGATTTGTATTTGGTGTGTAGGATACTTGTAATTTGTTATTTATTTTTTTAACTTTCAGGGACCTCTACCCCATATTCCACTCCTCGGCTAACACTATCACAAATGCCAGGGCAGCTACCTCAGATTCTGAGCCCACAGTCAATACAGCCATCAACTGAGCCACAGCAGGTAAAGCAGGAGATAAAGTGCAGCACTCCTTGAATTCTTTGCACTATGTTTGTAGTTTCTTGTGACACTCTAAAATATTCATGCTTCTGAGAAATAGTGTGAATTCTTCAGAACTTAGCATACATTTCAGATTCAATATCACTCTGATTTCCTGTGTCAGACCCTGGGTACTAATGCTTCATCTTGTGGTGCTTATACCTTTTCTGAGCTTCGCTGACTTGTGTTCATTGTTTTTCCATAGGTTACCATCTGGAGTCCTTCTGCAGTTTGTGGTATGACCACTCCACCAACCTCCCCTGGAATTGTCCCATCAGACTCATCCCAGTCTTCATCGCAACCTTACAGCAAAGCTTTTGGCACATCTGGTACGTGCTGCAGTTTGGAATTAAACCTTCAAGGTTTGTTAGAGTAGACATTCTGGCTGTAAATCTTGCTGCCTAAATGGAAATGCCCCACCACGCCGTTTGATAGGCTTAAGTTCATTATTTCTGGGAACTGAGTACCTGGTGATCCAGCACAGCACTAGTGCAAAAGCTGAGAGAAGAAAGAAGTTGCAGTGAATTAAGTGTCCAAGTCTGAAAAAGGGCTTTTAGAAGCTGTGCACCTTTACCTTGGCAAATAGTTGAAAGAGGCTTAAGGAGTAAATGGTTTAAGATAGTGTTTAAACTTACAATTCTTCACATGCAATACTGGGCTGAAATGGGGAAGTGGGAGCCTTGCTGAGAAAAGTTTTGCTGCTCCTTTTCAGCAGGGGGGAAAGGAACACCTCTGGGAACACCAGCCACATCTCCTCCTCCGCCCTGCGCTTCCGATGACTTTGTGCATGTTTCACTCCCTTCAGCTGCTGCCACGCCTCCTAAAAAGGTACAATGAAATTCTTTTGCCAAACAAATCTGATATTTTTTTTTCCATTGACTTGGCATACATGTGGTGACTGTAACTGAAAGAGAAAAATCAGAGTGATTTACAAAAAATGTTGCATTTGATTGCAAAATTGCGTTGTTAAGACTTCTTATACTGGTTTGCTGTTTAAGCCATCTGTTTGCAGCAATTTCCTTTCTATGAAACTGACCGAGAGGCTTGTTTCCAACAAATATCAGATGTGAAGAATTTATTTTGGTTTTTGGTTTGTTTGTTGTTTTTTTTCAGGAGGACAAACCAGATTCTGGGAGGCCTTTACTCTACCGACAGCAAAATGTCATAAACAGCGATAAATCATTGGGTAAATTCAATTTTCCTCTCCCCATTACAATAACCTGTTGTAAATAAATCCTGTTTGTATTGACAGATGTTCCGATTGCCAAACACTTTTCCACAGGTTTTTGTCTTTCTTTTTTTTTTTCTGAGTTCTTCATAGTTCTTTTCATAGATCCTGCTTTAAACTGTGTTTCAATTTAAAATTCAACTTGAAAACTTCTTGTGATGCTTTTGATCTTGTTTTTATTTATTCACCTTCAGAAATAGCTTGCAGAAGTTTTTTTTCACTGGCCCTCATGCATACTTACACATGTTTAAATATACAGATCTACACTGAAGGCTGAAAAAGGATTGTTTGGTTTTTTTAAAGCTGATTCTTTGAGGGTGATTTTTTTTTATTAGAAGCAGCAAGTTGTATGCGAAGCCTTACTTGAACAAGTTTTGTTCTGGATCAAACTGTAAGGCTGCCCATAAGGATAGATATGACGCTGCCTTTTAAAGGCTCTTGGAAAAACTTTGTTTTCTATCTACAATTATATTGCTGTACTTGAACCTTTTCTTAAAGTCCTGTGGAATATTGAAATCAACAGTGGATGATTGAGGAGCTCAGCTTCTAATAGGTAAATCTAGATTCCGTTTTCCATTCTCTTGTCATCTACATCTGTGGCAGCGGTAGAAAGGGATTTTGGCACTACACTGAGACTTCTGTACCATGAATCTTTACCAATCCAAGTGGAAACAACAGTGAAATTTAAAGCTGGTCTTCCTTGGGGAGGTTGTGTAGCAATATTGGAATCAGAACTTCATGAATTACAAGTTAAGAAAAGGCTAGATTTTTCACTGGGTGCCTGATCTATGACCGAGCTGCAAGCATGAGATTTTCATGTTGCATGTTTTATGTGTCTCCCTGGTGGTTGTCTCAAGGTCTTGATCAGTGGTCCCATATTGCCCAGTTTGTATTCCATCTGCTGGGGTCCTTGTGTAGTCAGATCAGAAACTGAAGGGGAGTTTAGTGCTAATGTGGAAGTATAGGAGTCACTCTACTCCTTCTTTCTTTTTTTTCTATTTTATTTATGGGTTAAATTGCAAACAGTACATCCTTATTCATAGGGGTGATGGCCTACACTTGTGTGATAGCAAGTG
Source organism: Thinocorus orbignyianus (assembly GCA_013400375.1). Taxonomy (NCBI): domain Eukaryota; kingdom Metazoa; phylum Chordata; class Aves; order Ciconiiformes; family Thinocoridae; genus Thinocorus; species Thinocorus orbignyianus. The sequence continues at coordinate 294,738 of VXBW01000428.1, forward strand.
TTAAGTTTACAAAATGACATTTTGGGATCAGGACAGACCAGTGGCTGATCTCTGAACAGGTTTTCACGTGGAATGGTATCAGAATAAGGGAGCTTCCTCTTTTCAGGAAGCATCTGAAAGAGGGACAGGCTTGTTCTAAGGACCCTGCAGCAATAGAAGACTTCTGGTTTGTGCTGTGATAAGGCTGGAGAAATGAGCATCTGTACAACTAACTTTTCTTTTTCTTTTCTTCTCTTCAGACACACCCGGTAGTAAAAGTTCGGTAACCCTAAGTGATCTTCCAGAGTTTTTAGGTGGATTGTCTTTTGAAGATAGTGCTGAAAAGGACAGAGAGGAAGGTAATTTCTGTCATCCTTACATAAATCTTAGCTAAGGAAATGTTTGTAATGTTGAAATCCAAGAGATATAATTATGCTTCCCCCTTCAATCCTTCTCAGATGCAATATCTAAAGAGATCTCTGAGATCACAACCGATGCTGAACACATGGTGCCTAGAGGAGGATTTGACTCTCCGTTTTACCGCACAAATGAAAGTCTGTCAGGCTCTCAAAAGAAGACCCATTCAGTAGTCTCTAGTGTTCAGGGACACAGTCAGACCACTGAGCCTTTAACATCTTCTCTGGACAAGCCTGGGCCTGAGTGCACGCGGGAAACACCCAAACAAACATTTACTCCCATAGACAAGCCCTGTGGAGGCTCTGGTGAAAGCCCTGCTGGTAACAGGGAAGGAACCTCTGGCGAAACGAGTATTCTCACTCCCAGCCCTTGCAAAGTACCAGCACAAAGAAGAGTGGTGTTTGGGAGTGGGCAGCCTCCCCTGTATGAGCACCTTTTTGAGGTTGCATTACCAAAGACTGCCTACCTCTTTGTTGGCAAGAAGACCGAGGAGCTGCTAAAGAAAGCCAAGGGAACCCAGGATGATGACTGCATGTCCTCTACTTCTCCCGTGGAAGTGCTGGACAGACTGATACAGCAAGGAGCGGATGCACACACTAAGGAGCTGAACAAGTAGGTGGCTGAAGATGTTGGCATACTTTCCTCTTACTCCTTTTTGCACTGGCTTTTCTTCAGCAGCTGTGCCTGAAAAGCAGCCCTGTCTGGAAGTGTATGACAAAACTGTGTTCTGTTACTGAGCTGGGGCTTCTGGGTGGAGGATTTTGATATTTGCAGTGGTTATGTGGTTGCTTTGGTGTAAAAAAACGGGCTGTGACTTTTACTAGGACTTTTTACTGACAGAGCTTGGGATGAAGAAGCAGGGCTGATGGCTGTGCTATGGGTGTGGATTTGGTACCACCAGTAGTGTGATTTATCTTACTGGATTCAAGTCCCACACCAGACAGTCAAAAGCAAATGTAGAGGTCAAGGGGAGATTGACACTTTCTTCTTTTAAGCAAAGCATTTGACGCTGTCCCGCATGACCTCCTAGTCTCCAAATTAAAGAGTCATGGGTTCGATGAATGGACCACTCGGTGGATAAGGAACTGGCTGGATGGCCACAGTCAAAGAGTTGTGGTTAATGGGTCAATGTTCACGTGGCAGCCAGTGACGAGTGGTGTCCTGCAAGGGTCAGTACTGGGACCAGTACTATTTAACATCTTTGTTGGAGACATGGACAGTGGAATAGAGTGCACCCTCAGCAAATTTGCCGATGACACCAAGCTCGGTGGCGGGGTTGACACACTGGAGGGAAGGGATGCCATCCAGAGGGACCTGGACAGGCTTGAGAGGTGGGCTAATGCAGATGGCATGAAGGACATTGAACTGTTAGAACAGGTCCAGCGCAGGGCCACCAAGATGATTAGAGGGATGGAGCACCTCTCCTATGAGGACAGGCTGAGGGAGCTGGGACTGTTCAGCCTGGAGAAGAGAAGGCTCCGGGGAGACCTGATAGCAGCCTTCCAGTATCTGAAGGGAGCTCCAGGAGAGCTGGGGAGGGACTCTTTGTCAGGGAGTCTAGTGACAGGACGAGGGGTAATGGTTTTAAATTGGACGAGGGGAGATTTAGATGAGATATTAGGAAGAAGTTCTTTGCTGTGAGGGTGCTGAGGCACTGGAACAGGTTGCCCAGGGAAGTTGTTGATGCCCCATCCCTGGAAGTGTTTAAGGCCAGGTTGGATGGGGCTTGGAGCAACCTGCTTTAGGGAGAGGTGTCCCTGCACATGGCAGGGGGGTTGGAACTTGATGATCTTTAAGGTCCCTTCCAGCTCTTAACCATTCTATGATTCTATGGTTCTTCTAGTATATGTGAAGCTAAGAACTGGAGAACCAGATATAAGGTGTAGGTGTATCTGCTGTATTCTTCTTTCTCATATTTTTACCCTGTGTTCTACTTTGCCCTTATGCTGTTTTCTGTGTCTATGAGAGTTTTTCTCTGACTTCCAAGAAGTGGTGCAGTCCATCATCTGCCTTTGCAACCAGCTGCTTGTACAGTTCCTCCCTACTCCTTTCATACCCACTGACTGTGCTTGTATTTTTATTAGGCTGTAGGCTCTTTTGAGGTGGGAATTCCATTTTAAAGTGACTTGCAGAGTGTTTGCATATTTAAACTTACTATTTAATGCTGCATTTTCATTTTTCAGATTGTCTCTGCCAAGCAAATCTGCTGACTGGACTCACTTTGGAGGTGAGGAAGTTTCTCATGTGTCTTGGCAATCTGTTCCTCTATTATTAGACTTGCTTAAACAATGATCTGAGTTGTTTTTTTTTTCTGCTGTGTTATTAAAAAAAAAAAGAAGTGGTGTCCTCCATTAACTCATGGCTTATCTGCGTAGACATCTGGGTTCTAGTGAGATGAGCTGCTTTTTTTCATCTATGAAAAGCAAAAGCTGTCTTTCACACAGTTGTAGACACTTCTACTTTTGACCATTTAAGCTGTGCTGGCCTGCAGAGTGATGCTGAACATCTAACAGAACCTTCCATCTTTGAAATACTACTTGAGAGTAAAACTGATGATTGTTTTTCTTGATGCTTCTTGTGTGTGGTATTTCTGGGCTCTTAAGTTTCTGTGGTGATGGTGAGCTTGGCTGTTTTTCTTACTAGAAGTAACCATCCATTTGAAAAACATACATGTTGAAGTTTGTGTTGGAGATCAAATGGAGCAGGCAGATTTTGAAGTTGCAATTGCAAAGAACTCCTATTTGCTTATTTGAAAAAGTATTTCCTATGTGTGGAACGGGGCCAGTACAGCTCAGGAATCTCTTTTGCCTTCTAACTCCAATCCAGGTTCTCCCCCTTCGGATGAGATTCACACCCTGCGTAACCAACTGCTTTTGCTGCACAACCAGTTGCTGTACGAGCGCTTCAAGAGACAGCAACACGCCCTTCGGAACCGCCGGCTCCTGCGGAAAGTGATCAAAGCAACAGCGCTGGAGGAGCACAATGCTGCCATGGTGAGCAGGGATACAGCTCTAGCAGGGATTTAAACACGCTGGGGCTAGGTCAAGTATTCATTGGTTTGGCCAGTATCTTCCAGTACCACTCAGAAAAGAGGCCTTATTTCTCAGCTTGTTAAAGTCGGTGTTTGTGGAATGACTTGTGGATGAGTTACATGCACTGTGATTATTAGACCCAGGAGTTTGTTTGACTGGAGGCAACTGAGTCAGTGGGGACCTGCATGTTTGAGCCCTGCCAGCACCCACTTTTGGATGATGTTAAAGGCTTTGTAGTTAGTGGAGCGGTTCCTTAATGCCTGGGTAGATGTTTTATAGTGTTATTTAAAGAGCTGTTGCCCTTTCACTCTTCCATTGAGGAGTAATAGCAAAATCTGTGGAAACTCCAGTGTTCTTTTCCAAAGGTATTTACTGCCACAAAATTTCAAGTTATAAGCACATTGAAGGATGTCTCATTGCAGATTTAAGGCATGCTTCATTTTGTATCTTGATATTATAGCTAATTCCATCAACAGTTTCACCTGTTGATAATTCAGTAGAAGAGCCAAAAATAGACCTCCAAACAGGTTTTGGAAGAACAACTTTATTCAACTGTGAAGCCCATGTCCCTGTCAAAAGCACAAGGTGCAGTAGAATAATGTACTGCTGCTCATTGTGCCTTTGGATGTGACTTTAGAGTTTAGAGCCTTCCCCCTCTGTCACCATTTAACCTTTTTTTCAGCCAAAAACTGAACCAACCCTAAAAGCCTTAAAAACATGCTCTGTGTAGCATGTTCTATATATGGAAAGACCTGCATGATATTAACTAGCAGCTTAGGACGGGTGCTTTAACTGATAAAGCAGGTGTCTTATCTGATGCTTTGTATGGGGTTTTTAACAGAAAGATCAGCTGAAACTACAGGAAAAAGAAATCCAGGCCTTGAAACTGAGTCTGCAGAAGGAACAGGCGAGGTACCACCAGTTTCAGGATGAACACGAAAATATAGTGGCTCAGCTTCACAGCCAGATCAGACAGCTGCAACACGACCGGGAGGAATTCTACAACCAGAGCCAGGAATTGCAGGTATGAAGCATGGCACCGAACAAAATTATGTTATCTACTTGCTGTGGTTTTAAAAATAACCTTCTGAATAACAGGGCATGAAATATCTAAGAGAAAGTTACATATCTCTCTAATAGATATTGTTCTAATACAGAGTAAGACTGGCCATAGAATCACACAGAATCACCTAGGTTGGAAGGGACCTTTTGAGATCATCTAGTCCAACCAATGGGGGGGGAAACAAAAAAAAACAACAAAAAAACAANAAATGCCTAACGTAGTCATCATCCTTTTATAGTTCTCTTCTGTCCCATCTTCAGTTTGGAAAATGCAGTTTCTTAGTTGGTTTTGGGGCTTTCCCAAGTACCCAGTATAACTTAATTTACAGTGCTGGGGGCTACGGCCCTCCAGCTGTGTGCCAGTGCTTGTCCTTACTGAAGTTTCAGAAGAACCCTGATTGAAGGCTGTTTGTTTTTTCAGTTGATCAGACCAAGCTAGAAGACTGCCGGAATATGATTGCAGATCTGAGGTTAGAATTAAAGAAAGCTAACAACAAGGTGTGTCACACTGAATTGCTGCTTAGTCAAGTTTCTCAAAAGGTAAGAAAAGTCGTTGTTCCCAGGGTTCCTTTGTGTCTTTGTTTTTCCTGATACTTTTTATCAGGTGCTTTGGTTTGTTTTTTTCTTGGTCTGAAAGAAGACTCTGCTTAGTTCCATAGAATCTGGTATAAATTGCACAAAAACAGCGGAGAGAAACCTATTTCAGGGAAGAAACTTTAAACTTAGTTCAAAGGCTTCTGAAACTTCTCATTTTGGCTGCTTTTTGCACAGTAGGAACTTGCAGACTGAGCAGTAGAACTCATTTTAAAGCTTTGCTAAGTGTTGGTTTCTCAGAAATGTTGTTTATATCAGAAATTGAATGGACTTCTTGTGGAAGTGAAAACATGGTTGAGAGAAGCAATGCCTCTATGGTGACATTCTGTAGGGACTGCCACCAGCTTTGTGAAAGCTACTTTATTTAACAGCCACTGCCTACAATGCATTGGATTCTTGTCTTTGTCTCCTGTGAGCACAGTGCCTATCAACCATGACTCCTGCTGAACTATTCATTCAGTGTTTGATTCTGTCCAATTTCTCTTGAAAGCTTTCCAACAGTGAATCAGTGCAACAGCAGATGGAGTTCTTGAACAGGCAGCTTCTGGTTCTGGGAGAGGTCAACGAGTTGTACCTGGAGCAGCTGCAGCACAAGCACACAGACACTACCAAGGTATGGCTGCAGAGGAGGCCGCTTGAGGTTGTCATCAGGCTGTTCTCAACCTTGTGTTCAGAATGAAGGAAATACTTCATAACTTAACAGATACTTGGTTTTGAAATTGATTTCTCAGGGATTGGATTTCATATTTAGTCTTCAGGTGTTTTTGTGCACCGTGTTGCCATGGAATCTCTTCAGTGCCCTGTGCTTGAGAGCTAAGAAGGGACTTAGGACACACCTGAAGTCAATTTTAGCTACTTTGTGTAGATTCTTAGCAATTTTTTCTTGCCAAAGGCCAAGGTGCTACTGTGCTCTTAATGTACTTGGCAGTAGACTATTGCTGGTGTAGTAACATTGGACTCTTATATTTGTGAAAATGTGGAATGCAGGGCAGCACTGCTAGAATTTGTAGAACTATCTTAACTAGAGTTTTACCAGGTTTTGTGATGTACTGTTTTGAAAAAAAAGTCTTACTCTTCCCACTCAGTCATTTTCCTATTAAAAGTTAGTATTAACTTTACTAAAACTTTTGTGGTTCATATGGTTTTACTTCCTGACTTCAAAGAACCCTTTTTTTAATTAGAAGCAAGTAAATTACACAACAATATAACTGTTTCTGCGTGAGAGCAAGTAATTAAAGAAGGTGGATAATAAGCCAAAAAAAAAAAGAGTGTCTTCTGCTGGTACTTAATGAAGGTCATGTTGCAAAAATGGTTTTAAAATTGACTTTGTTTATCCTAATCTGGTGCAGAACTGGCAAGTTTGCTTTGAAAAGGGCATTTCATAAGGAACATTGATGTGCTAATAAATTCCAGTGATGTATAGTTATTTTCACAGTAACTTAATAGTGTGCATCCTCAGAGTATCCAGTTTTCTCTCTCTGTTTTTAGAAATGCTTTTTATTCCATCCTGCGTAAAAATGTGCCTATTTATAGCATCAGAAACGTGTCTAAATATTAATAAAACTAACATACAAATTAGACTTAAACATTGTGTTCTTTCCTTTGAGGAGGTTGAAATGTTGCACGCTGTTTTTCGGAAAGAACTGGAGAAAGCAAAATTGTGTGTTCAACAGCAAAGCCAAAGGCTTGATGCTTCCCAGAAGCGGATAGCTGAACTGGAATCGCAGCTTGCTAAAAAGGACCACCTCTTCCTGGAGCAAAAGAAATACCTGGAAGATGTCAAAATCCAAGCAAGGTAGGACCTTCCTATGTAGAATTTTAACCACGTGTTGGGAGATGCACTCTCACAGTTGTGGCAGAATCCAGAGATGCGGAACCTGATGGTTCTGGGTTTCTTTTTCTGTTCAGGGGTCAACTGCAAGCAGTAGAAAGTAGGTACAGGGCCCAGAAAAGAATCACGCAGGCGTTTGAGCTGGAGATCTTGGATCTGTTTGGCCGGCTAGAGAAGAGCAGCCTCCTGAAAAAACTTGAAGATGAAAGAGCAGAAGCAGCTGAAGCAGCAGAAGAAAGGTAAAGGGGATGATATGAAATACACTGGACTCATGATGAGCTTCTTGGAAGCTGATCTCCTTGTGGCATTCCCAGCACTTAGATGCATCATCTCAAAATGTTTCTGTTTCCCACTTTTACAGATTGAATTTGGTTCGGGGCTCTGCTCAGGTTACTCTAGAATCATTGATAAAGCTGGAAGTGCTCGTTAAGTCCTTTTCAGATAGCTGACTTGTTTCTCAAAGTTTGAGAGAAACCTCTGGTTTGCCTCATACACCAATTTCTTTCATCTATAAATCATTACACTGTTGTGAAGTAGCTGTTTTACATATGTCTACCTAAAGTGTCCAGGGAGCCCTGTGCTTTCCCTTAGTTCACACCTCTTTCCTTACACCAAATTCTGCTACAGCATCAGGAGAATTTCTTGCACTGCCAGCAGATTTATGGAAGTCACCTGTGCCTGGGTTGGGTCAAAGAAAGTTCTAGATCCAAGGCACCTGTACAGGTACATTCCTCTACCTCAACTGCTCAGGATCCAGTTCCATTCTGCTTTGGGATTATTGTCAACTTTGAACTTAAAACTCTGGATGTTGTAAAGCTGAGTGTGTGACACTTACCTTTCTGATTACCCTCTGTCACTCCCTCTTTGCCACCAAGCGGTGACAAGAGAACAAAGTACATATGCAGTGGCAAAAATGGAAAGTAATCAAAGTAACCTGCCTCTGCCAGCGTTTCTCTTTCAGCTGTAAACAGTTGCTGCAGATTCCTTGACACTGTATCCTCTCTCTTTCCAAAACAGGCTGGACTGTGGTAACGAAGATACTGTGCCAGGATACAGCGAAGAAACAATTGGTAGAAACGGAGAGACCAAACCTCCCAGCGCTCGAAGTAGCAGTAGCAGTAAGGGGGGCAGCAGCAGTGAGCTCTCCACCCCGGAAAAACCCCAGAACCAGAGATTGAGCAGTCGCTGGGAGACATCTGTGTTGCTGGAGCCCTCGACTACTGTCCCACTGACTGTAGGTTCACTCCCCAGTTCCAAGAGCTTCCTTGGAATGAAGGCCCGGGAATTATTTCGCAACAAGAGTGAGAGCCAGTGTGATGAGGAGGGTGTAACCATCAACAGGCTTTCTGATGCTCTAAAGACCGAACTATGTAAAGATCCAAACATGGAGACAAAGGTCCTTCCAAGCCCCGATAACCTTAGCCTCTCGCCTAAGATCCAGGAAAGCAGTGTTGGACAGCTTCATATCATGGACTACAATGAAACTCATCATGACCACAGTTAAAAAGGAAGATAGTCAATCAGTGTTATTTTCATATTCTTGGCATAGAACAGGAGGCGTGAATGCAAGTTTAACTAAAAGCTTTTATGTTTCTTTGGTCTGAGCAGTAGCTCATGCAGCGGAACAGGATTGATGGCCAGGAATGAGAAAAGGCTGCTGAATGAATGCAAAGTGGATTTTTTTGGGTCTGGAATCAAAACGCCCAGCCTAACTCCTGCTTCTTTCTCAAACCCAGTCCTTAGCAGCGTGTACTAATTTGAAGGGACAACTGTTAGCGTTTGCAAGTATTTTTTTTCCCCTTTCTCCCTGTCCCCACTTGAGTGGCTGCGTTTATGAACTTGAGTGCAATATGAGGCCAAATTAACATTTGTGAGTCTCCTCTGAATGCTTTGTATTTCCTTGCAAGCTTCCAACTTAGAGCAGTTAATTGTGCTGCCTGCCCCAGGTGACTCTGGTTGCTTTCATCCTGGAAAGAAGCAGCGCTAGAATCTCTAGTGCATTCATCTAAAGGTCTCTATTTTGCCTGTCCCACACCCCTCAGAGCCCAGTCTTCACTAAGTTGGACTCTGAATACCTAAACGTTTAAAGAACAGCGTACCTCTGCAAAACGATTAATTCTCCCTTAATTCCTGATCATTGTTAATATTGTCCTTAACATTTCCTGGAAAGTTGTGTTTGAACAGACACTTGATAAGGAACTGGAGTTTGTAATGCAGAAGAAACCGTATATGCTGAAGACTTGATAAAACACTAGCTTCTGATCTTTTTGGTATTTTAAGTGTTTGCCTGACAGACTGGTACTGACCTCAGATGGTTCCTATGGGAAAGCAGTTGGGGTGAGAGAGAAGGGAAAAGGAAGCTTTACTGAAGTAGGGAGAGCATGCAGAACACGTGTGTAGGATTGCAAGCTTATGAAGATTTGCAGAAGAGCATTTGTTTCTCTGATCAGGGAAATACTTGTGCTGCCTGACCCTCCTTCATAGTTCTGGTCTTTGTTCTCTACCTGAGCAAGACCTCTGTGTTTTGAGTCCAAGAAATTGGCTTCATTCTTCCTGGGAATAGGTTTTCAGGCTTAACTTACAGAATATGGTTTCCTTTGGGTGCTGTTCTGGTCGGACTGCAGCACATTTTTCAGCTCAGCGATGTCAGTTTGGCTCTAGGTATCTCCCCTTCACCCCCATCCCGTTTCCTCAGAAGACAAGGCTGAGGAGGAAGCCTGCTCAGACTGAGGATGGGAGTTCTGTCGTGAAGCCTTTCTGAATCAATCATGTTTTAAGTCAATGATGAGCCTTCTGTGAAGGAGGATTGTGGGATCAGGGCTTGGCGGTGGTCAGACTCAATCTCCTTCAGGACAGAACGGAGCCCGCTGTTGGGAAGGCAGTGTGCTGCTTTTAAATGTTGGATATGTCTGGGTCTGGCTGTGCTTAGATGTATCAGGCTTCACAGTTACCCTGCATCACACGTGGCCTCTTTTCTTAAACATTCTGTGGGTGGCAGCTGCTGTTTAAGAATCGTCTCACCTATAAATCAAGTCCAAGTTCACTTGCACTTGTAGTTCAAACCCCTTCTTAACCTGAGCAGGGACAGGGCTCTGTGGGAGCGGCTGGCGATACGCTGACTTGCACTTGACAGTACTTTTCCTCCCATTTCTGCTTCTTTTGTAACACCCAGGGTCTAAACACATTTCTGCCTGGCAAAATGATTCTCATTGTCCTTGCGGTTGGTCAGTCCTAATTCCCAAAGTCAAGGTGAACTTCAGTGGTTTTGTCAAAGCTTGAATCTGCATGGAATAGAAAAATAGAGAGTTGGTTGTAAGTGAACAGACTGGTTTTGTCGACATGTCTATAGGCTTTCTAAGACTTAGTGGTAGCAAACGTGGTAGCGTATGTTTCGGGAAGATTTGGAGGTTTCCTGCCCCTTGCCCCACTGGGTCCCAGCCCCAGGAGCAAACGGTTTGTTGTTGCCTGTGAAGGGCTGGCTTGGCTCTTGGATGCCGTTGTCTTTAGCTCGTCCTTCTGCTCTGCCAAGCCCCAAAAGGTGTCTTGCTTCTACGATGGCCTCACTTGTTCTGAGGAGGCGGTTTTTGTTGGCGGTTACAAAAGATGCCCTGGTGGTAACGTGAGCTCATTGATAAGGTGGCTTTTTGTTTTTTTTCTTCTTTTAAAAAGGATTTTAGCACCGGGATAGTAATGGAAACCACTTTAGGTTTGTTTATGGACCACAAAGATTACGGAGGAACAAATAATGCAATTTTCTTTTTTTTTTTTCTTTTTGTAAGTCTAAAAATCACGGATCTGCTGTATGTAGTTAACTTGCAGTTTGTTTGAAGGGGTCCCATCAGTGAAGTGGAAACAGATTTTTTTTAACTGACTGCTTTTAGTTGAATCTAAAATTGCTGTCTTTGTCAAGTTAATCTGTTCCCTGCCTCGCTCTTTGTAAGCATGTTAAACAATCCACATTAAATGCCATAAATATGAAATCCGAGGAAATGGTACAATCGTAAGCTAAAAGAGAACTTAAACCAAAAGGAGGTTTTGCTGTCCTTATTAGAATGTTCTAAAATGTCAAGGCAGTTGCTTGTGTTTAACTGTGAACAAATAAAATGTATTGTTTTGCACTACTCTGTGTTAAGTTCCCTACAAGCCAACCTCTTCGGGACCAAGCTGCACCGAGACAAAACGTGCCGAAGCCAGTTGAGGATCAAAGTGTCTTCCAGGATGCGGAGGGCAGGTCAGTGCTTCTGCCCCTTCCTGCATGGTGGTCTTTTTTGAGCAGGAGCCAAAGCCTTTCTTCAAAAGTCTGTGAAAAAACAAACCCAACGGCAGCATGCCGGGGAGACCTTGGAGCAGCCTTCCAGTATCTGAAGGGAGCTCCAGGAGAGCTGGAGAAGGGACTCTTTGTCAGGAAGTCTAGTGACAGGACAAGGGGTAATGGTTTCAAATTGGAAGAGGGGAGATTTAGATTAGATATTAGGAAGAAGTTCTTTGCTGTGAGGGTGGTGAGGCACTGGAACAGGTTGCCCAGGGAAGCTGTTGATGCCCCATCCCTGGAAGTGTTTAAGGCCAGGCTGGATGGGGCTTGGAGCAACCTGCTCTAGGGAGAGGTGTCCCTGCCCATGGCAGGGGGGTTGGAACTTGATGATCTTTAAGGTCCCTTCCGACTCTGACCATTCTATGATGATAATAATCCATAACTTCACTGCAAACAATCCAGTGCTGCAAAGCTGCCCATGGGCTTTCTGCCTGGTGCTGGTCATGTAGTGTCAAAGCCACCCAGTGATTAGACAAATTAATAGCTGCAAATGTCAGAGGCTGTAGTTTGCAGAGCTGGGGATGCTGCTGGAATCCAGCCGCCTCGCTCTGTCCCTCTCTGTGCTTTCCCCTTCTGTGCCTGCTCAGAGTCACTGCACACCCGGGGCAGGTTCTCAAACCGGGGGAATTTTATGGCTGGTTTACTCTTAAGTTTAACCTGGTGGGTTAAGATGTTTTTCTTACTTTGTTTTTCCTGGCCTCCAGACCGGCGCTTCCTTACTGATTGGGGTACATCAGGTTTTTTTCTGAAATAAATGAATGTTTGAAAGGTTGCTCAAAGCAATTTAGAAATCTATACGTGAACTTCAACATTCCAGGTAAGGATTGAGCGTAATTCTTAAATTTGGACAACGTGCACAAAGGGATGGTACGAGTGATTTACCCTCTGTTTCACAAACACAGTTTGGTGTTGATGGTGCATGATGTCGGGGGTAGGTCATACAGGTGTATTTGGGCCTTCTGTATTGGAATAAGTGAAAAGAAAACCATTACCCTTCGTCCTGTCACTAGACTTTAGACTCTTCATCAGGAAGTCTAGTGACAGGACGAGGGGTAATGGTTTTAAATTGGAAGAGGGGAGATTTAGATTAGATATTAGGAAGAAGTTCTTTCCTGTGAGGGTGGTGAGGCACTGGAGCAGGTTGCCCAGAGAAGCTGTGGCTGCCCCATCCCTGGAGGGGTTCAAGGCCAGGCTGGATGGGGCTTGGAGCAACCTGGTGTGCTGGGAGGTGTCCCTGCCCAGGGCAGGGGAGTTGGAACTTGATGATCTTTAAGGTCCCTTCCAACTCTAACCATTCTATGATTCTATGAAAGCAAAGCTTGCTCTTAACCTCTTTTAAAATCCATTTTGCATACCCTTTAACAAACTTAGCATTGAAAGGCTGCATGTGCCAATGTAAAAGTAAAATTAGATGGGTGTTACCCGCATCCACTGGGGTACAAAAAGAGAAGACTCAAGTACCTTCCTTACTAACATGAAGTAGTGGGTTTGGTGGATCATAACCCAGAATACACAGGCAGGAGATGTGATGGAAAGAAATAACTTTATTTCCTGAATTTCAAGTATTTTTTCTGATTGTTGATTTCTTGGAATTACTTAGCTGCTGGTGGATTGTGGAAGTAGCTGGTTAGAAAATAGTTTAGAATAACAGCAGGAGTTGAATTATTTCATACATGCAGGAGTTACACAAGTAAATTGTAGTTACAGTCAGGTAGCCTTTACTTTTCAGGCAAAACTTTATTCCAAATAATTTTGACAGAAGGTCTTAATGATCTCAGTGTCTGTGAGTTCTGCTTGGTTTTGGCTGGAAGTCCTCTTCAGTCCAAGTGCACGCTCTGGTTTTGGACTTGGTGCCTGATCTTTAATGTCTGCCAGGCTCTATTTTTGGCTTCTTCCAAGTGCTCCGTGCTCTGTCTCGGTGGTGGCTGCTTGGTTTTCACCTGCCTGAAAGCCCCGTTCAAACTGGTGCTGCACCACCACCGTCTGGTGAGGTCAGAGCCATCCTTCTGGCTACAGTCTGTCTGCAGAGCAGTGACCCGAGTGACCAGGCTGGTGGAGACGGGGACAGGGACAGGCCATGGTGCTCCTGAGATCCCAGTGATGGGGGGCTGTTGGTCCCACAGCCAGCCACCGTTTCCTAAGGGCTCTGTGGGGCTATGGCCTGTGCACAAACCTCAACCCCCCCTCTTGATTTGGGGCTGAATTGTCGGAACTGGTTCAAAATGGTTTTTAAGAGCCTTTGCCTGCTGGCTGCTAATGTTGAGGGCTCGGGACCTCCACCAGTGGTGGCTACAGGGGGAACCCTGGTCCCACTCATCCCTCACCCACCATTTCCCAGCCACGGCCACTAGAGGCCCTACAAAGCCGCTGCTTTGCTCCACATCGTTTTTCATTACATTTTTTTGATATGCTGAGTTTCCTCTTTCCCTTGAATTGTCCCCTTCTGTTCCCAAATAGCCCACCATCAACCCCCAACAGTTGATCTTCACTCTCTGGAGTCTGAGCTGATCCCCCTGCTCTGTCCGGGAAACCCTGGGACCAAGTGTGTAATTTAGAGGGTATCTTGGCCTCTTTAGAGGCTGAGGAAAGCCTGGTTTGACCCCTTGCTGAATCAAGGGGAGCACAGAGGTAATTTATAGCCTGCAGATGCCAGGATTCTGTTGAGATCACCTACTACCAGCCCCTACTTCTGTTTCAGTCTTTGAATGAAAAAGCAGCATTTATTTCCTGGGCTACCTGACAGATCCCTGGGTAAGTCACTTTGGAGCCCTGCCTGTTTTCTCAGTGTGTATCTTGGAATTTTATGCTCACAGAGGCTAAACTAAAACTTTATTGCACTTCTGTGTTTGGCATTTACATCCTGTTTATGTAAATTCTTCAAACAGCTTGATTTGTAATAGAGAAAAACAATTCTTGCTGTACCTTTTTGTCTTTTGAAGTGTCCATCCACTCTAGAAGAGGAGAACTTGTATGGAAATTAAGTAATTTGTCTAGATGTTTTTGTGAGGCTTAACTTTGCAGTTTTCCAGCAGATTCTGGTCATGTCATTATCAAGCCTCAGACTGCAAGTTTTACGCACTCATTTTTCTGCTCGTGTCTTAAAATTTTGGCGGCTTAAGACTGATTGAAAGGATAAGGCCAGGGCAGAAATTATTATTATTATTATTGCGGTTTGGGAGCCGTGTTTCTTGCGTGTGTCTCTACCTTGGTGAAGTACAAATGGACATCTGTGTTGGCATTTTGATGAGCAGGGTGGGGAGGTGGTAAACTGGGTTTGATGAGACCAGTCCTGACAAGCAATTTTTGCTGTGCTAGGAAAGCTGGAAGTGATCTACAAACTTGGAGGATAATTTGGCCTCGTCTGAGCCTGTGTGTTCAAATTTAAACTGTACAAAAGGGTGAGGAAGGTTGGAAACAAGATCTGGGAATAGCATCTCTTGTGTCCCCAAGTGTCCACATAGTGTGTACTTGTTCTGAAAAGCTTTCCAAGACAGCAGCTGTCACCGGACACTTGTCTTTGCACCATGAAACACAGCAGGACAGCTGCCAGCAACTCTGGTTTCTCTGCCTGAAGCTGCTGCTGCTGCAAGAGGGGGCTCCAGTGAAGCCTGCGAGCGATGACGGTCGCATTCTGCTGGCCGTGGCCCCAGTAGTGCCTGGGAGTCTCTGTGTGACCCTGGTGAGCTTTGTTACCCTTTGGAATTCACCAAGGTTCAAGTCACTTGGATTGCAGTGTCTCCTAAAAATAGGTTTCTGCTGCCACGTGGATAGATGTGTTGCATTGCAGC
Source organism: Thinocorus orbignyianus (assembly GCA_013400375.1). Classification (NCBI taxonomy): domain Eukaryota; kingdom Metazoa; phylum Chordata; class Aves; order Ciconiiformes; family Thinocoridae; genus Thinocorus; species Thinocorus orbignyianus. Next base: position 309,753 of record VXBW01000428.1, read on the forward strand.
ATGAGTGGACAGGGGAAGGGGGAAAAAATGCCAAAGAAGGTGGGGTTATGTGAGGAATATGAATGCTCCTGAAAACACTTCCCACTTTATCTGAGCTAACATTCCTTCCTCTGCTCCCTCTTCTATTACATCTCCCTATTTTGGCTGTTCGTTGCCGAAATCTGGTCATTTTAAGGCAAAAGCTTCCTAACAATTCTAGCAAACTGAGCCAGGTTATGCCAAGGGGAAGTTGTTTATTCAGGAGGGTCTTCCAGCAAGAAGCAAAGGACAGGAGCTAATTTGCCTGTGTGAGGGGAAAAGAGCAGTCAGATACAGGGGAAGACACTGTGTTATTGAGATCTTAAGTTTGTACTTAACAGTGCTTGAATAAAAGCACCACCAAAAATGCACACCAGCTCCAGGGAATGGGGAGAGCCTGGGACTCTGCTGCCCCTCCCTAAGCAGACTGGGAATAACTGTTCTCAGCACTGGGATAAAGTCGCTGTGCTGGAATTGGAAAGTGCTGGTAGAAAAGCACCATGAGATTGTTTCAAATGCCTTGCAGTTTTAATGAACTGCATGTCCTAACACCCTTGAAAGCAAGACAAGCTGGATTCTCATCTCAAAAAAGGGAAAGCACAGACATTTTAACTTGCAACTTGAAAAGGAATTGTCTGGAAATAGTCACAGCTTTCTCAAATCTCTCTGCTCCCACCAGATTCCCATGAATGGCATCGACTAGGAATTACTTTGTCGTCTTCATGGAGCTCTGGGGAGGACAGGGGTGTTTTATTCAAGTTTGGATATTGTCAGTACACCAAACTAAGTGCAAAATGAGGTTTGTCCTCTTTTACATATCTAGTTTTGACAGCAAAGGAGTCAAATGGGTGTAAGGGAAGATGTTCTGAGTAGTGTGTACAGGTAAAAGTGTGAGAACTTGCAAGAGGGATGCAGCAAAGCCTGGTCAGTGCAGCTGGAATGTGCTAACCTTTCCCATAGCTAGTGGCGTGTAGGGGAGACATCACTAGTGTCCTGTGGATTTTGATTCTTGGATTAAAATAACCAGGCAATTTCAATGGGGATGAGGGGGCTTTAGGGACAATACCAAATCTCAAATATCTGAATCTATACCCAGAGACTTTTTGCTGCTCTGCATCATGTCCTTTGGAACGCGGGTTCTTTACACCTCCAGCTTCAGCCGGTGAGTGTTTCTCAAAGGAATCTGAAGAAGTGTAAAATCCCATTTCAAGTAGTTTGCCCAAAATTGCTATCTGAGCAATTAGAACCTGATTGCTCCTGACTATCCCCTGCTCTCACTGCAGTGCTGGTCAAAGGCTTCTCTTCGGGTACAGCTTTAAGTAGGAGAGTGGAAGCATCAGCGAGGGGGGGGTACGTATCTGTGCAAGGCTGACTCACAGGGCTAACTTGTCACAAAGTGGACTCAGGCAGAATCTCTAGTATTCATTTCACTGTCTTGAATCAGCCACCTGATTAAAGGTGGCAAGCAGAAGTTGTGTGAACCTTGATCTTCTAAAAGGCATGTCTGCCTGGTGGTTTCCAGGGACCCTTATGTTTTCCACTGTGTTTTTCTGCATCATTTAGGTTCTTCTTCCAGACGCGCTCACTCCCCTGCACTTGTACGTTATCTTTGTTACTAGTTGAGATTTGATTCTCAAGGTGCTCAGAATGTGGTGTTTGGGAAGTGGCTGCCCTCGCTGGTGCTTCCTGGGGTGCCCTCTTCTCAGAGATAGCACTTCCAGCACTCACATTATACAGCGTGCGCTGCGGCAACTTCTCCATGTGGGCTACCCACTCCTTCATGCAGTCTAGAATGATGGGGATGAGGCTTACCACACCTCCGTAATGATTCCTTGCTTCATGACAGCTTAGGTGATTCACAACATCATGGGGGTATCTGTGGGACAGAAGGAAACAGTTGGCAGACTGCTCCCAGCAGTGCAACCCTGGAGAGCCCACAGGGCCACCCGGAGAACCGCTGGGAAGAGCAGAAATGCACAGGCAGCCATTGTCCCCCAAACCAAACAGGCCTGGATGGAATTCCATCTTGCTAAAGGAGTCGTGCCAAACATCCTGGTTGTTGAGCTAGACCTCGAAGAGTTCAAAAGCATGTAAACACTTGCCTTACAGAAATTATCTACATGCAGAGCAAGAGGAGGAGGAAGGAGGAGGTAAACTACCTGATGGGGCTTCAGCGTAGTAACCTGCCTGTGTGTGCCTTTCCATGCACCAGTAAAATGATGAATAAACAAACAAACCCCTTTTTTTTTGTGACTAGAGACTGGCAACGCTTCCCCAACAGCTTGAACAGTAAACTGGGTAGGACCTCGTACCCTCCCTGAAGCTGGAAAGATGTTGTAGCAGAATTGATGAAGTGGGAATAGATGTTTTTGCAACAGCAATGACAATTGCCTCAGAGAAACTAAGGTGTTGGAGAGACCTACTTAGCTCGGATGGTGCTCAGGTCGTTGCTGTGGCTGAGGAGCAGTTTGCACCTCTCCAAAATGCCATTGGTTACGCTGTTGCCAGAATGCATGGTTTCCAGCTTGTGGCAGAGCTTGCTGAGATCGTTACAGATGTTCAGGAACATGGTGAGGATGCGCCTGTCCGTGGTGTTGTTACAGTGATGGTCCGTGTAGGACTGTACCTGTACGTGGGGAAAGGCAAGGACATGAATGTTAAACTACACTGTGATGAGAAGCTGCTTTCTCTTGTGACTCTGCAGGTGTGAGCCGCTCTGGGAACTGCAATACAGCAGCAGGTATTGACATTTCTAGAGCATGCCTGGATTTGCCTGTCAGTCATCACTCCTGAAGAAGGCTGGGGTGATGGATCTGCTCGTCAGCACGCAAGCGAGCCTTCCACCCTCTTTGAAGACTTGTAGGATTACTACAGCCAAAACCACAGCTCTACTGCAGGTGCTGCAGAAACAGGTTGAGTGTGAGGGGAGTTTTCTACCTGCTCCACCTTCTACCACTGCCACAACTCTGCCAAAACAAAGCCGGGTGGGAGGTGAGGGCAGCGACCAGACTGGGAATGATTTGGAGTGATGGTTTTCATCATGTGTTCTTTGTGGTTCTCTATTTGGCATCACTAGATGTGACTGCAAACTTTAAACACATTGAACCCAAATTGTCCTTACTAATCTGATGCAGCAATGATGTTCCCTATTTGCCTTGAGCGTTTTTGTTACTCAGAGTGAATGGCATTGCATGAGGAAATGTTATGCCAAGAGATTAAGTATATTCTCCAAAGAAATTACAGGCACTTCAGACACAAGTGGTCAGAATATAAAATCCTGAGCAGCTGGTTGGCAGTCATGGCTGGACTCTAACATCTTCAGTGCTTTCTGTAAGATTTCAAGACAAGAAGTAGCTGTTCCAACATCGATACAGTTCCTGCATACAGAAAAGCCATGCTCTGTGCTTGGGCAAATTCTCAGCAGCTTTGTAAGAAAAATAAAAAATGGCCCCTAAGGGTCCATTTCCAGTACAGATTCCTCCTTCCACACTGCTCTCTGAGCGTGGTGTCTGTCTGAGTGGCAGGATTTTTTTATTGCTGCTGTGAGCAGAAATAGTCCTAAAGAGAATAGCGTTTTAGCCTGGATGTTCACCAGTGGGATAACAGGACTCCTTGTTGTCCACATCAACAACAGAGTTAATGCTCCTGCATAATCAGGATGGGGGCCAGGACTTCAGGAACAAGAACGTGCAAAGGCTCTAGCTCTGCATTACCCAACTGCTGAGGAGGAGCAGTTGAGCTGCAGCCAGGGGAGGTCAGGGACAGTCCCTGCACAGGACCAGTGTCACAAGCCAGGCTCTGCTGTGCAGGGATTCGCTGGGTGATTTCAGTCTTTGACTGAAGCAATGACTGAGGAGCTCATCTCCCAAAACCACCTGGGATTTGATTTTATATCCTACTCCAGCCAGAATTTTTCAGGAGCTGTTGCCATTGCCATACTATGGTGTGCTCTTCGACCTTTCCACCTTACTATGTTCTTCTCTTTTCTCTGAGAAATGCCATCACTCAACACTGAAAAGGGGACCATGTACAGCTTTTAGAGGTTAGAAATGCAGTATTTTTTTTTCCTGTAGTTTCCATGTTTACCCCCCAAGAAAGCTGACGCATATTTCTGCATTTGTTGCTTTCATTCTTGTGCCCTCCCATGCAAAACTAAAAATCGAGCTGGGCTGATTCAGGAGAAGGGTAGTGAAATGAAATGGGTGTCTGTTTTTTTACCCAGTGAACTTTGGTGGCGCTTCAGTTCCTGCACAACACGTCACCAGTACTTGCTACACTGATTGTTCTCTGTTCTCCCCAGGAACTTGTTCTTTTCCCTTTCCTGCCTTCCCCTGGGGTAACGAGGTTGTACCCTCAGGGCCATCTGTGCAGTACAGTTTGCTGCCACTCTGTCACACGTTAGCATGGATCAGTGGAATTGCTGAAGTTGTTACCTCTGAGGTTTACCCCCTCACACCAACAAGCGAGCTTTCCACCCTTGCCAAGAGACTGAGTCCAATCTTGCTCCATACCACTGAAATATTGGCACTTGAAAAAACAGCACAATGTTGCACAAAATCTCGGTGCCTATTTTTGGAAAAAAATGCTTTAGTGTAATGTCTGTTGTGATCCTCTTCAATTTTACAAGAAAAGCCTTTATACTGAAGAAAGTCAGCCCTTAGAAAAGACAACCAGCTCACTTCCACGTCCTTAATCCTTAATAACAGCTTGGCTTTCACTGGCTTTGGCATCCATCTGGGTTTTGTGCCTGGGTTCCGCTGTCTCACATCCACAATTCTAATTTTATTTAGATTTTCCTTTCCCCTCTGTGTGCAAGTGGTCTAAGTTCTTCACACTACTTTAAACATCCCGTGTTATAAAAATTCCTAGGCAATTTCACTTACCAGCCCAGAAAACCCCTAGCCCACTTGGGACTTGCAGCCCTCAATCCATCATCCTACCTCTGTAACACAGCCGTTATTTTTAATAAGCACTATAGAAAGATACAGCAGCACCAATACCAGGGGGAAGAGGCAAGGATGCTGGTTACTACAAGTTAAGGATTACAGATTCCATGTGTGGCTGGGGAAGGAGGCTTGGTTTGATTGTTTTCTTGTACCTTGTATTTCTGGCAATGCCTCAGCGGCAAAATGACGGTGTTAAACTAAATCATGAAGTGACACTCAACGATAAAATTGCTCCTCTGCAAATGAGAAGACCTAACGTCAGTATTTCTCTCCTCTGCTTAATCTTTTCTTGCCACTGGTTTGCAGAGTTACACACATGTTACAGGAGAGTTTTTGTGCATCTTCCCTTACTGAAAACATTTATTCATCCCTGAACTGGAGCTGAGTGCGTGACGGGGTTGCTTTGGCCCCTGTTCTCATCAGCAGAGAACTTTGTGCTGAGTACTTGGTACCTGGTTGATGCTTGCCACGGGTCTGATGGTGTCATGTGCGTTCTCTCGGGTGTGCTGCAGTGCTCCGATGAACGTGAACTGCTGCTGCTGGAAGAGCTTGTAGTTCTGTTCTATGTTTCTTAGAGCCTCCTTTGCCTCATTCATGTTTTCCCCTTCCTGAAGTTTGGGAGAGAAGGAGAGAAAGGAAGCTACTTTTTAGAAATGATGCAGTTCTATGCATGTAACTCTTTCACCTGAGTTTGAATCGCATGGGTTAGTGAAGAACTTAAAAGAAAAAAGAAGGAGGAAAGAGAAGATATATCGTGTCACAGCTCTGCAGCCCCAGAGCCCCAAACAGTAAGTCAATGAGGTAGTAACGATGCTGCCAAAAGAGGCAGAGAACCCAGAGGGGAGCACTGACAATCAGATGCCATAAACCCTAGTGGGTCTGTTGTAAACATAATGCGGCAATGCATCAAACGCAGGGCTGTGAAGGGGCTGGGGGGACACATGCCTGCTCTTACCACTGTAAAACTATTACCCAAGCGGCCTAAAAACTCTGACATCAAGCCAAGCCGGCTCTGCAGGCGGTACAGGCCGAGCTGGGGAGGCCCAAGGCCGCTGTTCACCGCCCAGCCCGGGCCTGCCAAGGGAACTGGTGTTTCCCAGCCCCCCGCAGGCCGGTCGGAGACCCACCACCCCCCGGATCCCATCCTCCCTCCCTACCGGCGGCCCCGCCGAGAGGGGCTGTTGCGGGCAGCGGCTGACGGGGCTCCCGGGGCCGCCCCGGCAAACGCGCCGCGGTGTCCATGGCAACCGAGGAGACGCCGCGCGTCGCTGTTCGATGACGTCACTATCCCCGCCGCTATTAGGTAGGTGGGGAGCGGGGCGGGGAGTGATGACGCGCTCCTTAGCAACGCGGCGGCGGGGCTGGTTGCTAGGGGCGGCCATGGACGCCCCCGCTGGGCCGTGGCCGCCGCCGGTGGGTGTCTACGCCGAGGAGCGGGAGCTTTTCCGGCTCCTGCAGGTGAACGAGAAGCGCCCGCCCCGGGGGTGTCGCGGAGATCCTTCCCTCTACCACCGCACGGTGGGCCTCGGGGAGTGGTGGTGAGGGGCAAATACCAGCCTGGCCCTGGGCGGAGGGGTGGCCCGGTTTCCACACGGCATCCACTGGCGGCCGGGAGTCCCGCAGGGAAGGCCGAGCCCAGTGGGGATTGCCCCGGTGGCCAGGACAGGGCTCCTTTGGAAAGGGGCGGGTGGGTGACCCCGTCTGAGGGAAGGTGCAGGGGCCGAGGGATCTCCTAATTAATTATATTTTAATAATAGCCTGGTGATTGCTGGGGTTCATCTACATTTTTTTAGGGTTTGGGGTTGTTGGTTTTTTTTGAGGAAGAACGTGGCAGCCTGTGGAGGAAAGGTGTTGGGTCCATGAGAGGCGACGCAGCTGGGCCGGACAGGGTGAAGGGGGCGGTGGTAACAAATCCGAGGGGGAAAAGTGGAGATGGAAGGTTTTGGCCTTTTCTGAGGCAGGTGCCATGGAGGTAACACAGTGCAGCCCCTTTAAAATTGCTTTTTCTCTGCGTTCCTGCGGCGGTCGTGGCTTTTCTGTGGAGATGTGTGTCAAAAATAAAGGAAAGTGTCGTTGTGATTTCAGTAAATAAGCAAGATGGGTTTCCCTGCCTTAGAGAGAGGTACGTTTTGTTCTGTAAGTGTGGAAAAAGCCCTTCTGTTGAGCATGGGGAGGTTTGTGCGAGGGAATAAATATTCTGGTGCTTGTTCTGTTAGAACTTGGAGAGACTCCCTCTGCAAACTGCTGCTAACTCCACTTATAACTCGGGTTTGTACGTACGTGGTTTTTCACTTTTTCACATCTCACTCAAAAGCACAAAAATACTTGTTTTTTCTTATATTTCTGCTCTCCTTTTTCATGTAACTTCAAGGCTGCTTAGTATGACCAGCCTGGCGTAATATTTGTGGGATTTTCTCATGGAAACGATGTGTTTTGCATGCTGTAAGGCATTGATTGCAGCTGTAGGTCCTCGTATTACGTAGAACACTTATGGGATTTATTCAGCATTGGGGTTTTTTTGCTCATGCTTTAATTGTATTGTAGCCGCATAATGGTAAAAACAAACATAGCTTGAAATTACTGTCCCAAACTTAAACATTTACAAAGCCCAAAATATGAAGCCTGAGACTCAAACCTTGAACTGCCCCCAGAGATTAACAGAAGTGCTTGTGTAAAATTAAACTCGATAAAATGAAGCATGCATGGAATTGAGGGTAGGATTTGGCCGTGAAATAGTAAAAGTATCAATCGTTGTTAGCCTGAACAATTTTGAATCACAGTAAGACGAGATTTTCTAGGTGTTTTATTTTTAAAGCTGCTGATAATTTTGGTGTCAAATTCTGTTTTTCTTAGTTCAAATAAATGTTGCTGGGAAGTAAATAGTTTTAAATTAATTTCCAGTAAAAATATAAATTTTATAGGTTATGCTGTATGCCCAAACCTTGAAGCAATACTGCTTGGATGTGAAACAGTTTATAAACAAAATTGAGTGTTTTAATTATTCTAATGAAGTGGATGAAGCAGAAAAGGAAAATAGACCACTCCAATAAAAACCAATCAATTGGTTAAAGTATGTAATTTTGTGGAATATAAGGACTTTATGGCATTTACTTACAAATATTAAGACATTATTACTGATTTTTAGCAAAAATACTTCCTATTCCAGTGTGAGCATTTTGGTAGGTAATCTAAATCAGAACATTAGCTGCTATTTGATGTTTAGTTTAATTGCAGAATTCTTGGCTGTGCTGAAATGTCTTGTAAGGAAATCCATGGAGTTAGCGTTTCTCAGAGTTATTCCTTTCCCTGCCTGTAAGTCTGCAAACCTCACTGAAATCAGCAGAAAATCCCCACTGCTGTCTGTGGGAACTGAAGCAGGGCCATATAGAACCTCAAACATTTAATACGAAAATGGGCTCCAAAAGAGACATTCAAGGAGATGTTTTAAGCCTTTTTCCCCTTCTTCCCCCCTTACTTTTCGTGTAGGAAGAAGATTAGTACGGTTGCAGAAGTGAGATGTGCTGCTTTTGTGGCTTTGGTTGTTGGCTTTGTGTTTTCTGCAGGTCTTGTCTGTTCTCCAGTCCCCTAGGCTCGTCGGAAGCTTGTGGGAATGTGCTTGAGAAGGAAGTTTAACTTGCCCTGTAGAGATACTAATTTAAGTTGACTCTGGTTTTTGAAACTACTTGTGTGGTTTTCTGTCAGTGCTGACTCAACCATTATTAACACCAGACTGCTCAAACCAAACCTTTCTGGTGTCTGTATGTATCATAAATAAGTTAAAGCAAATGGCGCTTTTTTTTTTTCTTTTTTCTTTTCTTTATTTTTTTTTTTAATTGACAATTTTCTGCCGTGCTTTACTTCAGTTTTTCAGCCTCTGAAATAGGTTTCATAGTCTCAATTTTGTCTATGAGAGGGAGCCTAAGAAAATAAATAAGCATTTGTACAAACTCTTGAAGATCCTAATTGCTGTAAAATTGTGACATTGCTGTAAAAATGCAGTGTATCATGGCTGCATAGCTAGGCTAATTTTTCCTCTGACTTTGTCCTATTTATTTTCAGAACATGCTTGAAGAACTATTAATTCACAAGCCAGATGATCCTATCCAGTATATGATAGACCATTTAAAGCAAAACAACGATGATGGTAAGTGAAAACTGAGACGCCATAAATAGTTCAATTCCTTATTTGTAAACAGCTGTTTGAAAGCTGTGCTTTGGTTGGCAAATGATGGATGAAACTTATCAGACTGTGTCTTGAGGGGGAAGAAAAAAAAAAAAGAAAAAGGTGAGCGTTTTGGAATAGTTATAGGTAAGATGCTTTTAATTTCTTTTTTTAGTGGGTAATCTAATAAAAAATGCACTTTAACAGTTATAACAATGAAACCCTCTAAGGGAATAACAAAGAGTTCTAGTGTATCAATTATTAATGTGTTCTGTGCCCCATCTGATATTTCCTGTTGTCTTTAAGCTTGCTAATTACTCCTTTTGTCAGGTGTAAATTTGGTTTCCTATTCTACCTGGGCTGGCAGATTCTCTGTTTTTTTGATTAGTTAGTTACTATCTGCTGTTAATGAGTTCCACTGCTCAGTGGCATCTCAGATGAAGGAACAGTGAGCGTGCCTACTTGTATGTGTAACAAAACCTGCTAAATTGAATAGGAAGTCTGTATCCTGCACAATAAAAGCATGTACACTCAATCAAATTATTTGATTTACAAACTGTTCACCCTTAGGCAGATTGTATTTGGATATGCACAACTGAACTATAATTTTTGTTCTGCATGAGCTGTCAGGGATAGCTGGTGTCATGTTGCTTTGATGTTTCTTTAAAACCATAGTAAACCATTATGAAAGTTCTGCTGCAGCATCAATGAAATCATTATCACTAGAGGTGCTGTGAGCTCTTCATGGTGGTGATCAGATGGATGTTGATTGAAATGCTGCTAAAAATAATAATAATAATAAAAAAAAACCAAACAAAACCAAACCCAAACAATAATCAAATCCTGCAAATTGTGCCCAGCCTTTTGTCATGTGGCCAGCATGAGTAATCAATCTGTTTTACAGACTCGTGGAAAATATGTGGAAGAATTTCATGTGGTTTGATAGAATGCTGGTAAAATTTCTTCACATTGAGCTAACATTTGTCCTTAAGCCCCACAGTATTATTTCAACACAATTAGGCAGGTTTCCATTTTGTGACATCAGTGCTTCGAGGCTAAAGATAGAACTACAGCAGTTGTTTGGTTTGGTTTTTTAAAGGAAAACTGCTGTCTGCTTTTGGGTCTGGATTAAGAAAGGGAAGGAACTCCAATTAAAATTAAAGCCTAAATGTTGTTTTAAGAATAAATTATACAGAAAATAGTGTAACAGGAATCTGTAGCAGAGTTGATTTTACTTTTTGATCACGGCGGAAGGTGCTGACTATTTAGAAGAAAAAAAAATCCTTATTAGAACCATCAGTAAAGCGATGAATTTTCATGATCTTGCCTTGCTAGACAGTTTTAGCCCTAGAGAAAATTTCAAACAGAGATGTGTGGAAAGGAAACATTGCATCTATCCCAGGTGTGAAGTTAGAAAACCTTTTAAATTAATAATAGGATCTAAAGTACTCTTAAAAATATAAAGAAGTCTAATGATGATTATAGCTTACAGCTGTCTTGAAAATTCTGTAGGTGGAATGTGTAGCTAAGTGTTCATGCTTCAGGCTTTGTGCTATTGTTCTTTCATGTGGTCCTTCTAAAAGCCTTAAAGAACCGTATGAAGACTGATAATTCTTTCATATACAGAGATGCTAGTTTTCTATGTTGTATCTTGGTTTGTGCTAATAAAAGAAGGCTTTCAGGATCCAAGTGGCATTTCTGGGAGTTCTTCCTTTACAGTCAAACCTCTGAAGAAACATAAAAAGTTCTGCAAGAATGTTCATCGTGTACTATGTGCTTTTCCTGTTTGACAAAGGATTTCTCCTACAAGTTAAGCAAATTTTGTTGCATTAATATTAATCAGAGACTCTTTTGGACTTAAATGCAACTCAGTGAGCCGAGCTGTTCTTTTGCATTATTCCAGGATTAATTTTGTTACTGCTGAAATAGATGTTGAAGGTTAAATCTTACTTTGCTTGGAAGAGTAAGCCTGATAACATCTCATCAAGCCTGAACATGGAATGAAATATGATTTGTTACTGATTTGTTTCTAGATTTTCCTGACTTCATTGAGCTGCTGGTTCAGGTGTCCAGTATTAAATACTTACTATTTGCTGATGGGAGGGGGTTAAGCGTTACATACAGTGGTGTCCTGGTTGTGCCCTTGTGTCATATGTTTAGGGAGAGTGCTTTAGAGGAGTCTTACAAGTGTGCAAATGAGTAAATCAGTGAATTACACTGCCCCATCTGCTGCCAGCCACTAAGCAGAGAGAAAACCAGATTTAGTACAAAGTGAGCATTTACAGTAGCCCTGGGCAATATTAAAGCATGATATGGTGTATATAATGGTATGTTTCGTTTTTTATCAAACGTTTGTCCAAGAAAGCTGTGTATTAAAGCTTCAATACCTAAGGGTTTTCTTGTGAATTTTAAATCATGCTCCTAGTTAAACCTCAAAAGGATCTGTGGATGGAAAGGTTTTTTGATTTTCTTTGAAGTGGTTTGAAGAAGTTGATTAGTGTTGGCACCCGAGCACTCTTTTATGACGCTGTTTATAAATAATTCCTAAGTACCGGGCTGGAGTTTCAAGGTGTTAGATTAAAAAAAAACCCTAGGATTTAATCACATTACATTTGAAAGAAATTAGGTGATAAAAACAGCTGATGTATCCTTTTAAAGTATTTTTCTACATTGTGTACTAGTTCTGTTGCACTTGCAAGAACCAATAAGGGGGGAGTTTTTCTTAAACCTTCCAAGTCAGATAACTTTGTAAAGATGAATCTGTAATTTGGATTTCATGTATGTTTAAAAATTGCACCTGCCCAATAACCGTTAAGTGCACGGAAGGCCTCATAAAAATACATTTCACATCCTTCCCTGTCTGCTGCCATCAGCCACTGTATCTCCCTGGGTTATCAAGAGCTGGAGAGGTTTCGGGGTGAGTAGATCACTCCTCTGTTTTGACCTATGTTTCTCTCAGTAAATAGTCATCGGTCTCTTCTGTGTATGGTCTGTTTTGGTTTGCATTTTTCCCCCGGAGCTGTGGGGGGAAAAGCTTCAAAGATGTTAATATAAAATGTCAGCTCAAGGGACTGCAGCCCAAGGTGCGTTCCTGGAAAGAGTCCCAAATACTTTCCAAAGACTTACTCCGTTTCCCCTTGTTTGTCTTCCAAGCAGCAATGCCTATATGCATTAGATTAAGAATTCCTCAGAACTAGGATGCTTTTTCCCACCTTACCCTCTCAAGGAAAGGAGAGGGACATGCTGCAGAGAGAAACACAAGATGTAGAGACAAAGAAAATTACTTATTTTAGTATTCTAACTACCATTTTAGTATTCTTACTACCATACTGGGTAAGGTAAATAAGAAGTAATCTCAAGAAGTCCTGTCTGATCTCAACTCTTCTATGGTTATGACAATAGTAACTTTTAAATAGTTCTATTTAAGCATGCACAAGCTAAAATATTTTTTCATCATAAAATGTGGTCTAAATCAATGTTTTGGGAATAAAAGTCAAACCCAGATAAAGAAGTGCTCGTGTCTTGTGCTCTGTTTCACCCACTAAACTATCCATGTACGTTATATATATATATATAAAAATCAATTTAAATACTTAGCTCTCTACATGGCATATTTAATCAGAGTATTAATCTCATTGACCGTGGAGATTAAAGGAAGACCCAGCTGGCACTGATTTAGTGTTCTCCCCCTTTTTTTTCCCCAGTGGAGTCCACTCATGAAGTCTCTGTTGGGGCATATTGTCAACTGAAGCAATTGTTTTGTGGTGCAATGCCCTAGTGGGAAACTGGTTGAGTTCTTTGCCGTTCTGTGTCTTGACATCCACGTATTTTTGTTTTGTAGCTCCAAGAATCTGTGTACTTGGTCCACCTGCTTCTGGGAAAACTACAGTTGTAAGTGTACTGCCTTCCATGTTATAATACTGGCCACCTGCCTTTTAGCTTTCTACTGGGCCAGGCTCCTGTGACAATTTTATTCCGAGAAAATAATTTTCAGAATTCTCTAAGTGATAGAAGAGCACAGGACAAACTGAAGGGTGGCATTCCTAAGGGATGCACCTGTGTGTTACACTACAGGTTAAATGGAAATGTTCAAGTGAGCTCTTCAACAACTTACTCAGGTAGTGATACTGCTGTAATGCAACACAATTCTGTCTGCCTTATCTTCCCCAATTTTTAGCAGGATTAATTAACCTGGGAGGATTACCACAGTTATGCTTATGGTCTTCCCATATTGTGGATTATTCATTTTTTATGGCCAGCTGTCTGTCATGTCCACTGGCACTGCTTAATTGAAAATATCAAAGTTGATTTTGAACCACAGAGAAAGCTGACCACAGACGCTGCAGATGATGGTGGTGTGTGTGTGTGGTAGGAAGAATGCTTTCACTTTAAAGATCTGTGTTACAGTACAGTAGATGAAAAAGACCTTATTCAAAGCTGCAGACTCTTGAACGTCTTTATAAGAAACTGCTTAAAGTTACACGTATAGCCTGTGTACTTAAGTGGAAAGCTAGGAAAACACTCTCTGTCTTTCAGTAGCCTTCTGAAAAAATGCTTCATTTTCTTTCCAAATATTTCAACTTGTATCTTTTTTTCTTCTTCCCTCAGGCAATGTGGCTTTGTAAATATTTTGATGCCATACGTATCTCTCCGGAGACTTTGTTATTCAAGGAAATATTAGCACTGACAGAGGAAGCTAAGGCATATAAAGAAAGAAAACAGGTGTGTAAGAAGATATAATAATAGTAGTTCTCATGTCACAAAAGAAGAATTATGTGGCATTCCCGTGATTTCCATTGCTGTGAGTTGAGCAAATCAGGGTAAATACTCTGTGGTGGTTTGCACATTGGTTTGTGTGTGTGTAGGTACAGAGCCTGTCAGGAAAAAAAAAAAGATAACCTCTGGGAGAAAAGAAGGTAGGAGCAAAGATGAAAATGTGTCAGGACACAAAGTAGGGGCAGGAGAGGAAGACAATGTAAAGTCATGGATGTCTTGAAAACATTAACCTTAGGCACGAGCAACAGGATTCAGAGAGGTTTAGGTGTGTGCAATACAGTTTAAAGAATGGCTCACCATGTCATTAAACAAAATGTCTTCTATTTCACCACATCTGATAATCTCAATAAAATAAGCATTAATCTCTGAGGTCTCCTTCAGTACAAAATCCTCTGGAACAGTGGGATTGAGTGTAAGTTTACTGATGACACCAAGCTGTGTGGAAGCAGTTGAAACACTGGATGGAAGGGGTGCCCCATCCCTGGAGGGGTTCAAGGCCAGGCTGGATGGGGCTTTGAGCAGCCTGGTCTGGTGGGAGGTGTCCCTGCCCAGGGCAGGTGGGTTGGAACTGGGTGACTTTAAGGTCCCTCCAAACCCAAACTGTTCTATAGTTTAAAGGAGTTGATCCAAGGAATGTTTTTTCCAAATGTCATGACTCACAGGAGGAGTTGATCAGCAATGTAATTGCCTTGTTATTAAAGGCTGGTGACAAGTGGATTGAAAAAGTTCTGCCTCATGTTGAGGTGGAATTTCCTGCATTCTGTTTTGTGCCTGTTACCCCACCTTCTGTTACTGGGCATCACTGAAAAGGGTCTGATCCCATCTTCTTGACACCTGCCCTTTGGATGTTTATAGGCATAGATATTTATAAGTCCTCTAGTTTGAGTTTATTTTTTTCTCCTTTTGACCTGTGTTCTTAAAAATTGAAGCAATTTCATACCTGTAAGAATTCTACACCCCTGCTAAATTTGGTTGGATATGGCCTACGAATTCATAATTTACTGAGGTGGTAGACAGTGTGGTACATAGATTTATTTATTTATTTTCCTTAGAAAATTAGGCTGAAAATAGGGTAGTGTTTGTTACATTGAATTAGTGAATGAAATTTGGAGATGTCTCAAATAATATACTTAAAGATCTGAGAGGAATGAGTTCATTGAGCCAGTGAACTGGCAAAAAAGGTTTGCTTTTGGCTGGGATGATAAAAAGGATTCTTATCGAGAATATGTATTTTGAAATCTTTGTTCTAATTATTAAAGATTGTTTTGCTAGGTTCATAAATTTCAACTTGGAGGGGGAGAATTTAAAACAAAAATTCCCTTTGGTTTAATTACTGTAATTATTAACATATTTCAGACTATACAGATGCACTTTCAAGGGTGTCCTTTTGGGCTTATTTGATTTAAAAAGATGGATGGTGTGGAAGATGAAAGTCAAAGATGTCAAGGCTAATCAGGTAGTAAGGAGTGCCCGAACAGCGGAATCTGGTGGTGCCTGGTACTGTATGGTTTGCCTTTGTTTTTGAGATGGTAGATCCTAGAAGAACATTTTCACTAAATCATTTCTTTTGTTCCCCTGTATGGGTTTGATTCTTCAAATGTAACTCCTAAAACTAGGAGAAAGCTCCTTGCTTCCTCTAAATCAATGTGAGCTTTACAGTGACTTAGCATGCAGCCAAATTGTCATCTCAAGAGCTGTGTTTTCCCTTACTGCTTCATGTCTGCTGACTGAATGCTGTCACTGACCCCAGGTTCTGCTGAAGCAAGTGGTGAACTTGACTCCTTTCGCATCCATAACATCCATCAACACTAACAGAGTTTGAATACCTATTCAGGAACGGAATAATAGCTCTTTAAACTGTCTTTGATACAACTAGGGCATTAAAAACGTGGAGTCCTAGCCGAAGCAATTTAATAAATGGAAAGAGGAAAAGCAGGAACTAAGACTGCTTTTAAAAGTCTGGTGTGAAGATCATATAATGCAATTTAATGTTGTTAAAAGAACATTTGATGTGTATAATGTTACTGTGGCTAAATTAACCCCAGTGCCAAAGGTCACTTATGTTTAGGTCAGCAGGCCAATGTTACCAGATTTGGGCAAACGCTGTAAAAAGGTCTGCGAATGTGTGTTGTCCTATTTTTCCTTTAGCCATGCTTTCATCTCTTTTGTGTTTGCTCCCAGTGAACATTAAAGCACTTGAGTTTTTCTGGCACAAGAATTCATGGAAGGTGTATTTAAAATATGTGATTATTCTCTGAAGCTCAATTTTTAAAGTTGGACATGCAATCGTTCACTAACACGCACCTGGCCACTTACTAATGAGCACTTCTCAGGTAGTGAATTTTAAATATCAACTGTTCAAAGCAAAATGTGATCATTCTGCATGTAAAAATATTCCAGAAAGAAGTCAAATATTTTTGAATATTCAATAAATTTGAAGAACCACAAGCTATCAATAAATATTCCATGAACAGAAAAAGAGGCTACATTTTTGGATAAATCATTGCAAATTATTCCCTCATCTCTAGTTATTATAATGTTAATAGGAAGCACCTTCAAGTTTTTCCTATAGTGAAGTTTAACGATGAGCTATTGCATGTTTCACTTTTCCTCTTAACTGGATAAAATAAGAAGTTGAAACAACTGTGGTAATTGTGGGCTTATGGGATGGGTAGTGTGCTCTTAATATCATACTAAATTGCAGTTAAGGTGTGTGCATACTGTGTAATGACTTAAAACTGCTCTACAGTTGCATCATCTCTGTGCTTTTTAGAAGAAATGCAATGGAAGAGAGGAAAAACGAAGCCATCCTGATCTATTTCAGGACAAGCCACTACGAAGAAAGAGATAGAAGCTGTTCCAGTCTTGTATATACATGAAAAAACCTGGCCTTTTATATGCGTTTATCTGAACAAGATAAATCAAAACATTCATGATTTTTGAAACACTAAACCCACTTTCTTCAAACCTGACTGCTTTTCTGTCTGAGATGCACACTATAAAGCCAACTAAGTCAGAAGTTTTGAGCTGTAACTGTTTCCAGGACAAATGTATCCAAAACTTCCAAAGGAAATGTCAAGGGAAAGTGCTCCCCCCACCCTGGCAACGCAAACCGTAGCTGTTTTATTAAAAGATTGCAGAAACATAACTCTGAGTAGATCAGGCATTTAAGGTAAAATACGATGTTCCTGAAATAACATGGACTGTTTAAATTTAGTTGGGAGTGAGACCTGTTTTTCAGCGTATGGAAATAGCAATTAAAAGGATAGGAAAAAAATAGTGTGTATAGGAAAGTGGTCTGAACATGGAATACCATGGCTTTTGGAAGGTTTAACAATTCGAGCAGCAGGTTTTTCCATTAGCTAAACTGGAGGCTGGGGCAGGCTCAGAGTGCCTTAGATAAGACACAGTTTTGCAGTATGGATGTCGTTGTCCGTTATCGCAGATTTTTGGGAGGTGAAGTCCCATCTACCAGGCTCGTGGTATATTTATGTGAGAGTTTATGAGAGATAAATCATACATATGCTATCCATACATATGCTATCCAATATGTATTGAATTTAATGATTTCTAGTTGAATAATTAGGCATTCTACAAGCAACCTATTGAAAATGATTTTGTAGGCCATGACTCAGTAGGAGGAAAACCAACCAGGAAATGAGACTGGAATTGAGCCACAGAGACCAGAAGGAACTAAAACACTGAAGTACCCGCCTGTATGCCCTTGATTATTTTTGTGCAGTAAACCCTGCTCCAAAGAGAGGACTTAAGACTACCACTGCACTGAAAGAAGTTAGTATAATTTGGGTTTAAATTGGTTTGGCAAGGCTTAGCAGAGTGGACCCCTGGCAGTCACCAGCCTGTCTTGACATGACACATCAAAGGAGGAGGCAAGGCACTGGCTGTTTCTGATAGCAGCATGATGCACCTTTGGAAGGTGACAGACTCAAAGCCACAGACCCAGCTCCAGCAGCGAGAGGCTGCAGGAGGCTTTGACGCACCACCCTGTGGGACCTGCTGACTTTCAAGAAACACAGCAATTTTTTTCCCCTTTTTCTCTTTTTACCTGCGTGAATGCTGCCTTATGAATGGCTGAGAGTAGGAAAGGCACTGAGAGCTGGGGGCAGCAGGGATAAACAAAATAAGAAAACCCACTGCCTGACTGGGCCACCTTTTCCCTTCCACAGCCACCCAAAGGCTGGGCTCTTTTTTGTCTTCTGGAGTGTTCGTGCCAGTCAAAAGTGACTCCTGTGGTAACGTTTCCACCACTCCTGGTGAAATTGTTCACAATTTAATGAAGAAGATTGTTATGAAATCTTTCTGTGTAGTTATGTTTTCATCATGTCTATCTATATTCTGTAGTATAATGTAAGCCTGCGGAAATTATATATAAGTATATTTTTTTTATGATTATGCTCTCCAGACTGGTTAGAAAATAGATGGAAATCCACAATATGTGGAACTGCATTAAGCAAAGAGTCAAGCTCACATCATTATGTGAACAATAATTTTTTTTACTTGGGAAGTAGAGAATCTGACTGCAGATTTACTTCTGAGTATTTATTTTACCAATAATGACAGTGTATGAGAATTAGGCAAGGCATTTAGTCAAATGATGAACAACAGCTCTGACTCGCATGGCCAGAAAGTGTAGACTTTATCAAGTTTAGCTGCCTGAAATGGAGTTTGTTCAACCAAGTTCAGTGTAGATGGAAGGCCTAAATTGACAAGATAAAGAAGAAAATTCTTACAAGAAGGAATGGTTAATTTCTCCTCAGGAAATTAGTATAATAATGGAAGAAATATTACAGGGGAGGAAAAATGCTAAATCTGTAGAGGAATTTTGTTCTTCTGCTAGCAAATACTATCTTACAAACCATCTCTAGATATGGGCAGAAGTTATAGTCCCCTAAAGAAACAGCTCTTCTGAAAGTCTTGGCACATGCCATTGCAATCTCATTTCATGGTTCTGGGTTTAAAAATAAGCTAACATTAAAATGTGCTTTGAATAAACTTCCTGGGTGATGAAGGAGAGTTACTTCAAACTAGGAAGCAAATCTCCTGAAAACCCAGCTCCTTCTGTTATGTTCTCTGTGTATGAGACGCAGCTTGTCTCGCAGGATAGCTGCTAAGATCACTGGTGGCGAGTCCACTGATGTAGGAAAGAGTAGATACTTGTGGTACAAGGGGCTACCTTTGGAAGCGATGTTCTTATGGATCCCTATGCAGGTTTCATGCCCAACGTGTGTGTTATTGTGCAAAACTTGGCACCACTTCCATGTTAGTGTGCAAAAAGCATGGGTGTAGGCTTTGTGTTCAGCTTACCTTTAACACTGATTATTGTGCCCTTATTAACTCTCTGATATATTGTGATAATGACTTGGGACTTGCACAGATTTATTTATTTAATTTTAAGAAGACATCTCAGTTCACCTTTAACCGGAATATGCCTGCCTGGTAAAATTCCTTTTGAACTCAATTGTGAATATTCAGCCTTTTTTTGTTCTTTCTTTAGAAAATTCCCAACGCGCTTTGGGCCAATCTGATCCAGGAACGTCTGTCAAACGTGGACTGCATCAAACAAGTAAGAATTGCTCCTCAGAGGGCCCGGTGGATAAGCACTTACACAACTCGTGCATAGTAGTTAGCATTCCGAGTCCTGAGCAGAGGAGGGAATGGGGGCAAATCATCGGGGGCTCTGGAGCGGATTGCTTTCTTGAACATCAGCAGAGGGAGTTTGGAGCTTTATTAACAGGATAAAGGGGAGGATGAGAGTATGCATATGCTAATCTGCTAGCACAGAGATGATCAAAGGCTGAACAAGCATAGCTTTGTTGATTGCCTGGGGCAACTGGCAGAGTTAGAGTGGACAAAACAGATAAACAGGAAATATATAAAAATCAATATGTTGAGTTAGGATTTTGAGTCTTACTGAGGAAAGGGGGGAACAAATGTCTAACATTACGTATAAATTTTCTTTATTTCTCATTGTGTCTTTTTTTCTTCCTCTGTTAGGGGAAATTGCATTTGAATATATTCTTTTTTTAGATAATAATTAATACGTGCAGTGCTAGTTCACACAAGTAGGCAACTGAATAGGTTTAGCTCTATTCACAGATGGGTAGCTTCCCCTCCCCCTCTCCGCCCTGGCCCCCCTTAATGTAAGCAGAGACTTTTAACATAGAATCAAAAGAGAACTTCAGTAGACTAATATTGGTTGGAATTAATGTCTGGACTTAAAGAAAGCAAGATCTCTTTTATGTATTTCCTTTAAAATCTCAGATGTTGTTATGGTTTATCAAGCCCATAATTGGCCCATTATAAGGGATTATTTATAAGAACCTATACTAATCTAATAGATAAAACTCCGTTTCTAAACAATGCCACAGTACAGACTGCACATTATTTGAGGCACTTCTTGAGAGGAAAAAATCCATAGTCCAAAGAAGGTGTTATGTTCATGAAGGACTAAACAACTTTCTTTCAGATATAGTACATGTTTTCAGAACAGTTGCTCTCTCACATTCATACCTTTGGGTCAGGGGGTAACTAGTACTTCCTGACCTCACAGAGATATTGAAAGGCTCATAGTTTCGCATAAATCTGGTGCTTCTCAACATCATCATCTATCTTGTTGTCTGAATAAATCAGGTCTGGTAATTAAAATTTCATTGAAGTTTGAAAATTGCTTCCTAAAGTTTCTTAACATTAGGAACTGGAAGAAACTAGAAATGCTGAAAAACTTATGTCCTGTACTTCTTTCTCTGTCTCTGTGATTTTTGGTGTAGTCTGCAATGATCTGCAGGCTGGGTCCTTCTATCCATATAGAACAGAATCACCTTGGGGGCTGGGCCATTGCATTGTAGTTTTTAGGATGGTAATTCTATAGTGCAGAGGTGTCCATAAGGGCAGAGAAACAACAACAAAACTAGCAAGAAGAATTTTAAAAAGAAATGTTTTCTGCCTTAATTGAAGAGTTCTGCTTTCAAAACTCAGCTAATGCAAATGGTTACCAAAGGAGTCTTCATGTGTGTCAGTGCAAAGTCAAGTATCTTAGCTTAAGCCACTGATGGAAGTGGCTTTTAATGGACCTTGCTTGTGTGAGCTAGATCGGATGGTCAATTACAGCATGTGAGCTGTGGAAAGGATAACTTGATCAGGAGGGTAATGAATAGCTCTTAAATTGTTCCTTCCTGACAGGTTTGTTGGAGGACATCTGTCCTAGTCATATTTCTGTTGCAAGCATATAGCTGTAGCAAAATAGGTAGTACACTGCTCTCTTTAAGCAATGGCTTAGCAGTAGCTAAACTTTGACCTATCCCATTATCTAATCCAGTGGTTGCAAGAGACTTTAATTTAGAATACTCCCTGCTGGTGTTTAATGTTACTGAAAAAAAGTCATTAAACTAAAACAAACCTTTCCTTGCCTAGCTAATTTTTTTTCTTTTCCCACATCATGGGAAAAGTGCATGGCAGTGCCTTTATTTGCATGACAGTGCCCTTATTAGCACAGGGAAGTGTTTTGCTATGAAAGTCCTTGTCAGTAGAGAAAGGTCTGAATGAGTAAAAGTAAATTAAGGTGGGTGATTTTTGAACATTTCATTGCATTTTTAGCTAAATCCAGGTTTAACAAGAGACTTACTGTAGCAAAAATGTGGGGTACATTATTAGCTTCTGTACATATTTGCAAATGGCAGCCTAGGACTCCTCCTCCTTCAAATAAATGTTTCTATGAAGGGAAATTCATGAAACAGAAACCGAGCTCATCTCTAAATTAGTCAAAATTTCTACCAGGTTTAAATCCTGTTGACATTCTTGCAACTTTGGAGTAACGAAGTGGTGAGTTGAACCCTCTTCTTTTAAACTACACCAGTATTTGCCAGTGTGGTAGGATTTAAAATGTACTGGAAACTCTAAACTGCTGTGCATAGATTTTTCCGATGCCTACTCCTGCCTTCTTTCCACTTACTGTGAACTAATAAAATCTACTTTGCCATGCATGTAGTAAGACAGTTTTTCAGCAAAACACACACAAACTCTTCTTTTCTTCCTAAACCTTGCTGTTGTTTCTCTTGGAATTCCCTTCCTACACTGATACGATGAAGGCCTCGGAAGACTGTGGAAGAATTTTCTAGTTCATTATGTACCAGGACGTGACCCCTTTCCCTTCTTTTCCAAATGAACCAGTTTTTTTGTGGTTTTTTTTTCTTGCTCCATGAAAGAATTATTAGTGTTTCTTCCTCCGTGTTTCATCATCTGGGAGGCTGAAACAGTGACTTTTAGATCCTTAGAAAGAAAGGAGTAAATATATTGGCAGAAAACCTAAGGCTTATCCACTTTTTCTCTACAAAATACTGCACACCATTCTTCATAATTGATCTATTAATTTTGAATTGACAAAGTAGAATCAAACTTTTACATTGCTAGTCACTGTGCTTGAATTATATAGATCTGTCTGGTTTCTCTTGAAGGTCTTCTTGCTGACTTATTTTATTTATTTATTATTTAGCACCCCAGATCAAATACCTGGGAGTATTTAATGGATTTGTTTGTCTGTAGTAAATTCTCAATTTACAGGAGAACCTTTTTAAAAAACATGTGTGTGCTTGTACCATCTTGTTCATTTTTGTGGCATTTTGAATTTAAGAGTATATCTGAGGAACACTTGAGAAACCAGTATTGTCAGCTCTGGATGTACTAGCAAATGAGTAGCAAAAGAAGACCATGAATGTCAACATTTTTTATGTATGCAGTGCAATGAGATATCATGGATATACAGCAAGTCAGGTGATTGTGTGATTTACTGCCTTGTCCTTGTGGCAGGATGTGAACATCTATCTTAAACTTCTCCTCTGGTGAGTCTGTTTAAAATATCTTTAAACCTGTAGAAATGAAAGGAAGTTCGAAAAATGATCAACCCAAGAGAGAAACTGCTCTTCTGACTGCAAACTGCTAGGCTTGAGGTTGGTGCCAGTCCCCAGACACAGCCCTTGTCAGATTAACCCTAGGATAGGGAAGATGCCAGGGTACCTTGATATTTTCCCTAGTTTAAATATTTTCTCGAAGGTAGTAGTTGCTGGGGCAGTCTGTCCTATAATGCTTTCTGGAGGAAAACTGTTGGATGGCAGTAGCTGCTGTAAACTAGTAAGTGGGTGAATAACTCATGGTCAGAGGACTTCTATAACATTAGCTCTAAAACCTCTCCAACATACTTATTTTTTCATGTGAGGCTCTTTGCCTGGTTAAAAGAAGGTGTGTTTTCAAGAGCTGATTTTTCCAGTGTTGTGATATTGTTAAAGTGAGTTAGACTAACTGTCAGGGTATAAGCAAAATCTGTTGCTCTCCAAAGGCAGTATCACCCTCTGCCTTTTTTGCCCCAAGCTTTCTATAATTGTTGGCATGGTTCTAATTCTCCTTTTAATAGTGAGGGAAGGATCACTCTGTGGCTGTTATTTTAAGTATTAGGTCATGTAAACTCTGAGTAAGGTGAGAAGATGATTAAAATGCCATCAGCTGCATGGTGTCCTGCCTACATTTTGTGTTCCTGTTGTTATCACCAGCAATACTGAATCAGTGCTGGGTGCCTTACAGAAATAAGGGGGGGAAAGAAACCCTTCATAAAGCTTCCCTGACATTCAGCAAGAATGGACTGGATATTATTGATCTAGTTAAGGTTAGTTATTTTTAGGAAAAACTCATAATTGACTTTTCAAAATTGTGATGGTTATTAAAAGTCTTTTAATGAGTAGTAAATCATGGTCATAAAACTTCCTCACATTGTGCACGTCTTTTCCATTTGAAAGGGGATTTTAAGGTGTTTTAATTGCAATATTTCCCTATGTGATTGGAAATGAATAGTGTGGATTTTGTCCTTCATTGATTTATGCCTTTTCTCTCAAAGCATGAGTCAGCACATTTTTTCCTGAGACTGTTAGTAGATTAGGCGCAATATGTTGGACCATACAACCACCAGCTGTTTGTTTTATTTCTCCTTGTGGTGTCATTGGCTTGGCATTAATTGTGCAGCTTTCATCCCGCTGACAGTAGGAATTGAGAAATTTTTGTGCCATTGTTTTGACACTCACAGGTTTATAGATGTCACAGGCATTCTCTAAGGAGAACTGTTTTATTGATCAACAGCTCTGCTGAGACTCTGTGTTGTGTGTTCTTCTAATACAAATGTGGTCAGGACTGCGAGGGATCAGATGGGTAGGTCTTCCAGCCTACTCAGGAAACTTATTGTGAACATTACATGAGAACCTGGGACTTGTGAAGCTGATATGAAGACTTTTCATCTTACAGGGTTAGTACATGTTGGCTATGGCACCTCTGACTGCTGGTGGTGTGGAGGGAATTTATAGAGCTGGGGAAGGCTAGTGAAAAAATGGCTACGTGATAGATTTGGGAGAGAGCTGGGCAGCCTTACTCTTGTCTTAGGACCATTTAGAAAGTAAGCTGAGGCCAGTGATGCACGTGAATAGTGGCAGAATGAATTTTGATTAGTCTTAAAACATTCAGAAGTGTAGTGACAGTCCTCTAAAGGGAAGGAAAAGAGAACAATGGCTATTGGTTCTTTCTGACTTTACCTGGGTAGGTAAAGATCATCATGTCTTTCTCTGTGAAACTCCGTGCAAGGATAGTGACGTTACACAGATCTGTCTGGGGAGAGAATCTGTCTATTCATTATCTTTTTCTGTTTTCCAAAAAGGATGTGGGGGTGTGGTTTTTTTTAATAGCTTTGCAGCTTACACAACCTACAGAAATAATGGGGGGAATAAAAGGTAAAGTTGGAGCTCCTTCCATCATCCATGCTGCTGATGTTGATGGACTGCAGTAATTGGTTGACTATTTCTACTGTACGCTTCAGCCTGCTCTTTTCTGAAAATCTCAGAAATTTTAGATCCGTACCAGCAGAGTTATTACTAAAGTTACTTCTTTGCATTATCATCTGCCCCCTTTTCTTCAGATGGGAGTGAAAGGCATGTAATACTTTTCCAAAATACTCATCGGTGATGTGGAAAAACTGTTGTGATGAGCCATTTTCGTAAAGACACCCGTAATCGTAACCTTTGATCTTTATGCTTGTGGCTGAGTTTCAGACATTATTCTGTGTCAATTTGGGATTCTGTAATTTAAAAAGAAATAAATTCAGACTCTGCAGGTCAAATAGCAGGAGAAGGAGCTGGCAAGTGTGAAAGCCTGTAGGCTTGGTATTATAGCTGAGAGTAGTGCCAGCAGAGGAATGAGATTTACATTTGGAAATGACCTTGAGCGTTTCCTTTTCTCCAGATTCCTTGAGTCTGGAGAGGAAAGTGATAGCTTTGAAAGTACTTCCTTGTTGCTGGCTTACAGCATGGCATGGGTCTCCGAGGAGCACTTCTGGCACTAAGGCACCAGCAGAATGTTGTATTTACAGCAGTCTTCAGGTGGGAAAGGACGGAGGTTTCCAGCTGAAAGGGAGGGAGCAGTGACCACAGAGTAAAGACACTGTGGAATTACTCACTTTTAGCCTTTGTTCCACCCTTGATATGATAAGGTGCAATCCAGGCACGAATGTAAGGTTACTGTGATCAAGAACAAAAAAATAGGTGGCTTCTTAAAGAAACAAATTTACCATGTGAAGTTACTAATTACACTTTAATGATAGTCAGGAGGGCAAAAAAAACAGTGTTTGCATAAAGCATGATAGGTATATTTTAAGTCAGGTCTTGCTCTGCTGTGTCTTGCTTAGTTCCCAAGCCACACTCCCTTCTCACTTTTTTTTCCCTCTTTTTCTTTT
>VXBW01000428.1:335455-353513 GCA_013400375.1 Thinocorus orbignyianus
TTAATCTGTGACATCTGCTTGGAGCTTGTCCCTCCTGTGATACCATACTACTTGCAGCTGTTCAGACCTCCAGCTCTGAGCTGTGCATGGGGTGCCCTGAGCATACGGCCTTTTTGATGTGTGATAAAACAGAACCAAGCCACTGGGGGTATGGAGAGGGAATGCAGCAGAATATCAATAAACCTGTTCTGAACAAAGCTGCAGCTCTGCGGTGGAATAGACATTTCACTGAAGTGTCAAGTAGATGGATAATGTATTCTAATTAGGGACTGACTGATACCCTGGAACTCAGAGACCTTTGGAAATAAGATCCAAAATGCTAAGTATTTTTGTAGCGTGTGTTTATTTTGCATTTGTTTAATGCCTTAAGACATATTTGTTGCAGGAAGCTATTTATTGAGCTGTGTTTTCTTACATTGCAAAAACTTTTAGCTGTAAAATTGCTTATTGCCTGTTTTAAGGACCTTTGAAATTTGTGTATAAACCTCTCGAAGTTTGCTACGCATTGTTAGATACTCTGTGTTTACTGCCTGTTGCTCAGTATATGATTTTGGGCAATAAGCTGTATTGACATCAGAAACAATGGGTTTGTGGGGTGGGGGCTTTTGTTTGTTTGGGTTTAGTTTCCAAAAGTAGTGCACTTGGAGTGGAGAAAAAGAGGCAGATTTGTAGTCTGTGTAAATTAGCATAGCTTTATTAGCTTCAAACCTCTGATGCCGTTTCACCCTAGAAGAGGATCTGGGCCTATATATATGTTGTACAAGCATAATATAATCAGAACTAGTGTTGAAGTTCCTAGTTTACCACTAAAAATATTGTGCAGCCTTGCCTCCTGCAAGTCCTGAGGGATAAATTGATTTCTCAGCACCTGTGTGACCTTAGACAGAGGTTCATTCTAATTCGATAGAGCAAACACTGGGAGTGGCAAAAATGGCTTGCAGTTACTTGGGTCTCTTATTTTCTACAGATATCAGCAGGATGACATGTTCCTGAAACCAGGCTAATTAAGGAATTTTAAATAGTCTACTCTATTTTCTTGTATAATTGGAATGTCCCAGTTTCCTCCTGCAGAAGTCATGGAGATGTGTTTCCCTGAAATACTTCTAAAACCTTTGGACCCCATACCGACAGAGCTTGAGATTTATGTGGGAGATGATAATGATTGCTAGCTAATGCAGGATTAAAATATCCTCTTTATTTCAATACAAAGATGGTTTCCAGATTTGTTATAGAATCACAAAGTTATTTTGCGGTATAGGATATAGTGACAAGGACACGTGTGGTTAAACAACTAACAGATAAATTAGAGAAAGTTTAGAAGATTCAGGCTTGAGACTGGGAAGTGGATTAGATTTCAAATACTGCATCACACAGAAGCTGAGTGAGGCTGGAGCTCTCCTACGGTATTTCATAGATCTGTAAATGTTTTTTTAAAGATGCTCAATCCAACACTTAGCTGGCTATAACAAGGACTTAAGGGAGCAAAAGGCTTTTTTCTTTTTTCTTTCTTTTGCTCTGTTGCTTCATTAGCTTTGGGAATGCTGGTTCCATTACTGTGAGTTTTCCTGTATAATTTGAGAAAATAATGAAAGCATGCATATTTTCCTCAGTGTTCTTGGCATTCAATCTGTCTTTAGATTTGTGTAGCCTCTTTTTTTATACACAGTGTGGGCTGGGATCCTTTTGAATATTTCAAAACTGTAGAAATTGTTTTGGGTTGTTTTTATTCAAGATAGAAGTTTCCTTTTTTTTAAGATTGAAACATAAAAAAATTTCATTGCTACAATACATGAGTTCACATGGCTCTGTGACAGTGGTATTACTGGATGCCATTTCACAAAAATATCTTTCTTCTATCTTGCTTTTTTCTCTTACAAGCAACAAATACTGTGCTCTTGTGGGATCAGAGTGAGGTACATTTTGTGCAGACAACACTGATATTTAGTGCTAATTTTTGTTTTTTTCTCTTCCAGGATCAATAACTGTTTCATGTTTTTGTTCAATAGGGATGGATTTTGGAAGGCTTCCCTGAAAATCAGGAACAGGCATGGATGCTGCAATCATCTGGCATCATTCCTAGGCATGTTGGTAAGCAGTGCAAGGTTGTGTGTGATTGCATCCAGTAGGAAAGACGAGAAGTGTTTCTCCTCAAAACCCCTCAATAAATTCAATACTGATACTGAAGACACTGGAGTCGCCAGACAGCAGAATATTTCAGTATGGTTCAGATTCAGTCCAAAGCTTGAGGTAACCTGTGAGACTTTAGACCCTGTCTTTCACACAAGAACCCTTTTCTTCTTACACATTAGAGTTCAGTGAATTTGAGACCATTCCAGCAAGTGTCTCTGAGCAGCTCTCTGTAGCTTTGCTTCTGCGCTAGAAGTGGGTTTAAGTTTTCTCTGACTTCCATTTCTAGAAATCAGCCTTTATACTCAGACCAAAACAATTCCTCATGTACTAAACAGAAAATCACCCATTTGTTGAATCACAGAATGCAAACTTAGCAAACTTTACCCCACTAAATGCAGTGGAAACATCATGATATTCAGCTTGACCTTTCAGAATATGGGTGGATTCTGACTTGATTTGAGAGGAACGTTTATTTACTGCAAATAAACAAGACCTTGACAGTTACTGCTGCCATCCAGAAGCAGCCAGTTGTCCCAAATAAATATAGTTAGAGGACCTACTTAGAATATAAGAAGTCATTAGCATTGTGTGGAATACAGTGTAAAATGATAAATGTAGAGCTTGCTGGTGAACAGAATGTTAGCAACCTTGATGAATTGTCACTTTGGATTTGATTTGGATGAGATGTGACTGTTAATGAAGAATTCAGAATCCCTGCAATAGAGTTAGGCAAAAATGTTTAATGTCTAGTACTTGCATGTATTTTTAATATAGCTAATAACATCTGAAGTTGAGTTTTGCTCACAATTATATCTGTGCAACCAAGACCTGGGTGAGAATCTTAAAGCTTAGTCTGTCTAGTTAATCAAAAAGAAGATTGAGAGGAGATGAGATTTACAGTGTGTGAGTACCTTAGTAGGGAAAATAGCATCTGGAAGAGCTATTTGATACAGAGAAGAAAGTCATAGGAAGAACTTGTTTGAAACCTGTAATCAAACACAGTGAAAATAGTAATTAAATTACAGTGTTTAACTGTGAGGATGGTTGGTCAAAAGCAACCCAGGGAACTGACAGATTCTCTGTCTTTTGATGCTTTCTAATGAAGTTTGAACATTTTTCTGTGAGGTTATTGAAAGATAAATTTCACTGGTCTCACTACCAGAGTACCTGGATGAAAAGTAATTGTTTGTGGTATAGAAAAGAATTGGTCTTGAGTGATCTGTGGGTACTTCCATCCTGGGCTCCAGGTACTGTATAAATGAGGGAGAACATTGTTAATTGATTCTGAATGACAGGGACTGCTAGTACTCACAGAGACTGAAATGGATTAATGTATATTTTATCCCACTATACTGTTCAGGAGGTGGAGCAAAATTTTGATTAGAAGTGAGGTCAAGTATTTTCAGGTAGAATACTGGGAAAGCCAAATGAGGCAAATGTCCTTGAAATACATTAATTTATCTTAAATACTGGGATACATCCAAACAGTTACAGGAAATAAAGCAAGTAACTAACAAGAACTATGCTGTTTTGCTTTTTTTCTCTCCCCCCCCCCTTTTTTTTTGGTACCTAGTTGTGCTTTATGCTTCAGACACTGTGCTGATTGAGAGGAACAGTGGGAAAAGGCTTGATCCCCTCACAGAAGGTGCAGTATGTGTTTGCTCCTGATCTCTCCTAGAAACTGGGTCCAGACTTGGTCCCAGACTCATTGTAATACTGGGGTGGGGGATTAAAATTTAAATGGTATCGCTTTAAGAACTGTAGGAATTTATAATTATAAATGTAAAGTGTTTGGAAAAAGTATTTCTTGATACTGAATTGTTTTCTGTGCCAATAAAATGTGGGGAAATGTAAAGCTCAGTGTTGACCCTTCAAACAGTAAATTGTCAGTACAGAATTACAGGTTAGATCGTCCTTATGAGCTTACATTTTGCTATACATTTTTTCCTGAGGTGCAGGTATGCTTTTAGGTATCTTCCATTAAGTGGCTGACAAATAGGCTGAGCTCTGTATTGCCTGATGAGTATCATTATCAGTCATCCATCACAAAATAAAATCCTGACGTGGCTCAGTAAAAAAAATCACTTTGGATTTTTTAGGAGTGGAATTGGGAGCGATGTTCTTTAGGAAAGAAAAGTCTTTATTTGCAACAGAGGAGATTTGCTTATCAAAGGTCTTGCTTAGGGCCAGTCTAATAGTTTGGACTGTCCCAGCTCTGGTTCATACTCATCATTCTGTCTTGGATACATGGGTAGGCAGTTACCTTGGCCATTCCCTATCTATGTGTCTGCAGAGCATGAGTCAGCTGTCAGTACAAGTAGCCAGGGAAGAGCACAGGTTATTTCTTGTGTCTACCTTCTAGAGGTCTACCATACAACCTTTAACTGGCCAAGTGACCTGCTGGTACAGCAGCGTTTGGTGGAACCAGAAGATCTATCCGAACAGGAGATATCCAAGAGACTGCTGGAGTATCACAGAAACTTCCCTGGGGTTTTCCAGATCTACCAAAAAGTTTTGAAATCAATCAATGCAGACCAGCCTTCCGTGGATGTCCTCTCACAGGGTATGTACCTTCATGGCAAATCTGATAGTTGATAAACTTTTCTTTGAAAGGTAGTTCTTGCTAGAGACAGTTTGTAGGATCAGGATTAGTCAACACAGATGGCTCCCAGCTGAGCTGTGTGCTCTCTCTAGTACAGCATTTATCCTGTTCCTGGTAATTATTTTACAGGACCAGAGTAAGTGCAGATAACTGGAAAGTCTTAGTTCCACAGTCCTGCCAAGGAACAGCTGACTCAGTAGAGCCAATGTCAGGGTTATTTCTGTGAGAGTCTCTTCGAAAAGGCTGCGTCGTGACTCAATTGTTCATCTCCCATAGGGCTGGTACCTTCCACAAGTCTGATAACAAGAAGTAGGAGCGGTTCAAATCCCACAACTTTTCATTATTTAAAAGCAGTTTGTGCTGGTAGCTCTTCTGTTCAACAGTTCTTGGTTGTGTTTGCTTGACTGTAATGCAATCTGACTTTTAATGTTCATTCTTCAAGAAGAGAATAAGGAAACTGCCGGAGAGACCAATTGATAATGTACTTTGTAGCTGTCGGTCTGTAGATGATCAGTTATATCCCAGTAATTTTGCATCTCAAAAAGGTCTTTTTTTAATAACAAGTGCTGCACTTTTGAGATAAACAAGTAGGAAGTTTATATTCTGAATTTGCACTTTAATTACCTCTAAATTACTTAATTAAATTTAAAAGTTCATATCATCATTCATAAAGAATTCATGCCTTGAATTGTAAATAAAAATGTGAGTGCCTGAATATTAATTATTATTAATTAATAATGTAGTGAGATAAATTGAAAACTGGAACGAAAAAATCCTCTCTAGATCTTTTTTTCTGCAGTGCATCAAGCAGCCAGATTTTTTTTTTTAAAGAATAATTAGATGTGGAGACTGTCTAGGGGATCATTACTCCTAATTAACTTGGTTATTTACTGCAAATTAAGCATCATTTGTAAGCAGGGTGCTTTGCCTGTAATGTTTGTGCTTTTCAATACACTGGGTTATGGAAAATGTTCAGAATATCTAGAGCACTCCTTGGGTAGCTAACACTTGGTTTTTAGGAGGTTATGCAGCAAATACTCTTTTCTGTTAGGATTTT
Source organism: Thinocorus orbignyianus (assembly GCA_013400375.1). Taxonomy (NCBI): domain Eukaryota; kingdom Metazoa; phylum Chordata; class Aves; order Ciconiiformes; family Thinocoridae; genus Thinocorus; species Thinocorus orbignyianus. The sequence goes on from VXBW01000428.1 coordinate 341,245, forward strand.
CCAGATCTTTGGTTGAGTATTTTTATTGCTACAGATAAAGTTAAAAAAAGAAAGAGAAGATCCTGCACAGCCTGCTCTGGGTGACCCTGCTCTGGCAGGGGGTTTGGACTAGCTGATCTCCAGAGGTCCTTTCCAACCCCTACAGTTCCGTGATTCTGTGGTCTCTCATCAATATTAGTATTATTGTGGATTGTTTCATACAATTACAAGATTTAATGGATATGTGACATCAAATTCAGTTGTGCAGTATATTATCCCAGCACAGTTCTTGGCACTGCAGGATGAGATGGATACAATCCCATGTAACTGCGGTTGCAGTTTGTGTTATTTTCTCAGTACTTGAGGTTCACTGTCTGGGAGTAGCAGGGCTGCAGTTTGATGGAGATACTTCATTGGAAAAGATTTGGTAATGATACCAAAATGTCTAGCAGAGGGTCCTCAGAGAAGATGGTAGTTGGTAGTTAAAATACTGATCCTTATGATAAAAGGGACCTGGGGAGTATGAACATTTGGCTGTGTCCAAATACCACCTTAGATTGTCCTCACTGCCAGACTGCATCTTCATGTAGCTTCTTGGTGATCTATCAGATTATCTTTTGAAACTGTAAGAAAATTCAGGTCTCTGTAATACAGCAATGTTGGGGATGCTTCACATGTCCTGTGATCTTCCCAAAGCTCTTACAATCTACAGATTGACCTGAGTGTATTATTCCATATACAATCCAAAATGTAAAAGAATGTTGTCCAGCAAATAGACTGGAGTCAAACAGAGAAGCTCAAATAGCCTTTACATGTCATGCAAAAATATGGACAAAAGAATAAAATCATACTCAGTTATGTGTTGTCAATGGCAAATTGTCCTGACATCCTATGCTACAAGTCTATAATATTGTAATTAGAAGTCAGTTAATCACACACACAGAGCTGGGTAAATGTCATATTAATTTAACATCCTGACTTTTTACGCTTAAATATTTGCTCAGAAACTGCAGAAAATATTAAATGTAATTATAGCCCTCTATAATTTGCATGGTAAAATTGTACCTATCAAGCAAAAATTACTTCTGCTAAAAACAACACAGGAAAAGAGCAATTATTAATTCAGTCTGCTCTTTAAAATGGTTTGACATCTTCTGATGAAAGATAATAAAGGATTGTAATGACAGGGAGATTTCTCAAGTGCCTTCCAGTGTAAGTTGCTGACATGGCAGTTTTATCAGAGTCCTGATTTTAGTTGGAGTGTCTAGATATTTCAGTGATAAAATAAATGATGAGCAAAATGACCTTTGAAAAAAAAAGACAGAGAAGTTAATTGGTATTTATATTAATATTTAAAAAAAAAAAAGAAAGAAAAGAAAAGAAAAAAAAAAAAGAAAGAAAGAAAAGAAATAGGATATAAACTGTATTTCTTGCCTTTCTCTCATGTTCTAGTTCTTACTTATGTCCAAACACGGCACCGATCAGCCGCCCCCTTTACACCACGGATTCTCTTTTGTGGACCCCCAGGCAGTGGGAAGAGCCTGCAGGCAGCACTAATAGCTCAGAAATATGGTGTTGTCAACAGTAAGTTCTCAATAAATATGCACTTTGCTCAATTCTCCCTTTCTCTCTTTTTGATCATTTATCTTTTGCTGTCTGTCTTTCTTACTTGCTCATAAAACTTCTCTGTTTGTCCATTGCTACGGATGTCAAATTTTTGAGGGAAGTGAAAAGTATTTCAAGCAAGAAATATAAACCAGTCAAGCATATGTTCTGTGACAAACCAGCTCTAGTGGTTTTTTAGTCATCATTTTTTATACCCTTTACATCAGTATTTTTTCCATGTGTTAGATTCCTGTAGTGCTCTGAATTCTTCTGTGGATCAGTGGATCATGAGTAGTGTCTTTGCAGTTTCAACTCTGACCAGAACTGGGGCACTTGTACAATAGCATTTACTCTGAACTTTAGGGAAGACTCAGGTTCTATGCATCTGAAGTAGTAGAAAATGAAGAAATTACTTAAAAGTGGATTCTCTTTCTTTTGTAAAGGAGGCCCAGAAAATTGTGTTTGAGGCTTGTTGCTGGTTGGCGTGCTGATGTTAACGAGTCCTATAATATGAATTCCCAGCTTGGTGACAGGATCAATGCAATACGTGTCCATGTTTTATGATGTCTTCTAATAGAGGAGTAGCCATAAATTATTTTCATCAAATATCTGATATCTTTCAAATTTGCTGATTAGTCATATCCTCTTTGTTAAGCAAAATGCAAGTTTGTTTCATTAGTATTCTCCCAAATGAAAAAAATCACAATTAGGTAGGTAATGGGGTTTTATGTTCAGGAGATTCTTTAATGAGTGGAACTCTTCCTGTTGTCCATAGCCATGTGCCAGCTCACTGGTGTCTTCCCTGAAGTCCTGGTGAAGTCAAAAGGTTTCACTGAACCTCTGTTTGACTTTACACGTGCATGGTGGCTTCAAGATCAGAGCTGTATTGTTTTCAGTTACCTGTTTAGTAGATTTGTTTAGAAAAGAAATACATTTTTTTAAGGTCAAACTTGAAACTTCAGAAAAAAACATCTGTTTTCCATACAATCGTTCCAACTAATGGCTAGATCGTGTCACAGCTTTGTGCAGTTCTGTTAAAGGTACAGAAACAGCCATGAAACTGTCCACTTACCAGTTTATGGTTCTAGGTTTAGAATTTTTGTATTTTAAATCTTCATTATTATTTTACTGTGTTAAATAAATACACAAATATGACTAAGATTGTATCTGGTGAACTTGAGAAAAGTAAATGTGAATTAATTTAAAATCTGTTTTACAGTACCTAGAAGTACAACTAAGGTTTGTCAGTATATTGCTGTGTTTGGTTGTTTCACATTATAAAATGCTTATTTTGTAGTCTTATTCAAATCTATATTTTTAATAGTTGTGTAATCGACCTAATGAAAAATAAAAAATGCCTGAATGTGTTAAAGAAAAATTATTGTTCTTGTGTTTCTGAATATTTTTTCTGGACTTTATTTCTAAAACTGCCAGTTCGATAGTGCTTCATCTAGGTCAAAATTTACATATTTTTTTTTTTAAGTAACTACTATATCAGAGAGTTGCAGCTCTTTTTACTAAATATCATTACCACTGCTTTACCCTTATGATGAATTTTACTTTAAATATATTATAAATCAAATATTGGAAGAATTCAGTAGTTGAAACAGAGTTGGTAGAACGTCATTTTTTTTGAAGAGTATTCAGCATATACTTGATTTCCAATTAGACCATTGGGATTGAACCACAGGCTTAAAAATTTAATCCTGTGTTTAAATAGTCTCTTGAATTGGATTGAATTTAGGTGTATACATGTCAGTTGTCTGAAGGTGGGGTCTATGCAGGGGGTTTCTGTTATGGTTTTACACCGTTTGTTGAGAAGATGCATTTGCTTCTCCAGGACAACTAGTGACTGTTAAAATATGTGTTCATCCCTTATCACTTAAACATTAAACTTTATCAGCTCTTGATTTCAGAAAGGGTGGAATCAACTTACAAATATTAATTGAAAGGTCATGCAATAATGGGATTGCTATCTAATGTTTACCAAAACTGAGTTGAAACTGGGATTGTTGTGTAACCTCTCCGTGCCTTACTTCCCTCCCTGTTGTATCTAACTCACCTGGGGCAGTAACACTTGATAATTTTGGTCAGAAAGTGCTATCCAACCCTTAAGCAGCAGCATTTCACATACAGCTGCCCTGACTAAAACTTTAAATCTGCATCTCCTGGTGTTCTGTGTATTTGAAAGTGAAGATAATATTGGATTAGCACAGTTTTTTAAATATAATTCTTGCATGATCATTAAATGATCCAGGGAGTCACTTCCTTGAACTGCACATTATCCTGCACCCCCAACAGTGCAGTTCAGCTGCTGTTCAGCAGGTATAACTTTATTCAGTAATTATAAGTTTATAAAAAGTGAAAAATGCTAGCAATCCCTTGAGTTATTATTTCAGGAACATATTTGATTAATATCTTTCTCTCTGTTTTTAATATGTTCTTTGCCAAATGTATTCTTTTTTATTCAATATTCTCCCCTGCTCAGTCTCTTTGCTTTTCGCTCTGCTTGGCCAAAAAAAAATAAAATATCCTAACAACAAACCCAAAAACCCTGCAACTTTTATTTTATTCAGTGACCTTATTCCAGCATGCAGCTTGTGGGGTGTTTTTCTTTCGCTTCTTTGTTGCTTCCTTTTTAAAATTTAACCTTGTGTCTTTTGTTTTGTTCCTTCCTGTTAGTTTGCTGTGGGCAACTGCTAAAGGAAGCTGTTGCAGACAAGACAAAACTTGGAGAACTCGTTAAACCTTACATTGACAGTGGATACCCAGGTAGGGCACATTGTTGGCTCATTGCATTTTAGTTACAAATTTGTGGCAAAAATTAAATTGTGAATGAATTTTTCTGGGTCAAGTTCTAATCTGAGTTATGTCAGAGTAATCTGGAAGTTGATTAATTCCTTTCATGCCATGTAATTTGTAGCAGTGCGTAACAGAAGTTAGATTTCTAAGCACTTAGGTATCTTCAAAGCAAATAGTTCACTGTTCCAGTGAAATTCAGGGTTTTTTTTTTGTACACGTTCCAAAAGTTGATTTCTGTGTTTTTATCTCTAAATCAAAATGAGAATTCTGAAAGAGATGTAGAATTTCAAAATGTTTAAACATTTATTTGAAGCACAGAACCATGTTCCATTTTTATTTCAAGGGGTTATAATAAAGACTCTGCTTTTATATGTAGATTTTGACTTGTAGAGTGTTACTGTAGATTCCTCTACTTTCATGAAAATATTTTTAACTTAAAAGTTTCTTCACACTTCATTTCTATCAGTAGTTTTGGTTGTAGGAGGGGACTACTGCAAAGAATATCTGAGCATAGTTTCCTTTTGGAAGGCTCTCCGGTGATTTCAGAGAAATCATAAATACTGTAAGCTCCTTAGGGCAGCAGCTTAAACTTACGTGTTTGTTAGTTGTCTTGCACAAGGATAGCTCCCTGTATGTGGTGGGTATTAAAAAATCCGAAAAGATCCCTAGTTTGAAAGGATAAATTGTATTTCAGTAAGGTGAAAAAGTGTTTATTTTGCCAAATTACAAGGGCCTGCAAGAGGAACTTTCCAGTCCTGTTGCTGGCGACGAGCCAAATGGTTACCAGTGATACAAATAGGAGGAGACAATCTTGCTGAAGATTGTGAAATCTCGGTTAAGCTTCAGCATTAATGGAATTTTGAGCAAACCCCCCCTGAGCAAAGAGAAATCTTCATTGTCTTTTATTTTTGGCAAGAAAAGCCGTTTGGTGAAGTGGAAAGCTTGAAAGTGTCGTCGTCGTGTCTCCCCTTTCCCCCCCTTTTTTTNTTTTTGCACAATAGCTTAATTTTGAGACTGAATTACACAGATCTGAAACATGAGCCTATAAAATTAACTGGGGTTCCCTTGATACCGTACCAAGAGATTCAGTACTTTCCGAAGCATTTCAAAAGACCTTTGGCAGCCTGCAGCTTTGGGTATTCCATCCCTCTGTCAGTCACTTTATCAAGCCACAAGGTAATACATTTTAACTCTAAACATCCTCTCTAGTGAATGGGTTGCATTTATTCTTAATACAGTAACTCAGCTAGTTCAATGCATTAATTTTCTGTGGCAGACACCATATTGCTGGGACGAGGAGCTTATGTGGGAACCATGGGAATGGAAAGCATCAGGCTCTGCAGCCTGAAAGAGGGATGCTGGCTCCTCCGTAACACAGGCACGGAGATCTAGGAGAAGATTGTCTGATTTAGAGCTACTGCTAATCAAAATGGTCATTTAGCTCAAAGGCAAGAGATCTTGGCATAGATTAATTGCAGTGCAGCCTAGATCTTTAGCTATGGAAATAACTTCTTCATGTGTATAGTCTGAATGACCTGAATGTGGCTACTTATGTATTCAGTCTAACTCACATGTGGAGATCGTTTTAAGCTCTGAGCCCGTTTCTTTTTCATAGTATTCCTTAATTTCTGAATCTCATGTGTATATCGTCATTTCAGTTTCTTCTCTGTGAAGCAGAGGACAGCCATTGTAAATACCTCGCTCTCTAAATTTCAGTTACGGCTGAGATGGGAGTTTAGATGATCTGTTTATTCAAAGATAGGTCCTTTAAGAGCTTTCTTTACTAAAATGGTCTTTGTCTATTTTATTAACTTCCTCTTAACCATTAAAGTTCCTTAAAGGAGATACCAAAAGCATTCCCAGTAGAGTAAATAATTGCACAGGTTGCAATTTTTAGCCATGCCTAAAAATACATACATCCTTAGTCCAAGGGAGCTGCTTTCATTTCAGGAAAATGAAATTGAAGCTCTAATTCCTTTCTTCTTTCTTTCTCTCTCCAAATTAGAACTTATTTCTGATTTAGATTAATTTTTCTAATATAGCATGCAAAGATAAACTTGTACAATGATTCTGAACATTAATGGGAATCATAACTGTATTTCTGTACACTGTGCTAAAAAATTCTCCCTTACTTTTTGCTTGTATGCACATACTTTTTATTTGGTGGGACATACTACAAAATTAAGGGCTGAATAGAAGTAAATATTATATAGCAATACCAGAAATAATAAGTTCTGTCATTTTGCTAATCCTTTTCTCCCAGGGATAACAAAGAATGAATTTACATTAGTAAACACTAACAAGAATTCATTACTGCCCTCACAAGAGGCTTGGAGAAAATGAAAGAACATAGTGTACTGAAGAGGAAAGATGAGCAAAGAATTCAGAATTCTTACTGTCAGGCTACAGAGTTACCACCAGGTTCATACAAAGGAAAGATTCTCACACTATTATTGACTGTGTTCAGTTTCAAGAAAATCACATTTCAATAGAGTTAGCTTAGTCAATAGCAGACAGTGTTATATCTGCAAAAGTAATTAGAACTTCAAAATTTTCATTGCATTTCTAGTTGTGTACCAAGAAAATGTAGTTGTTCCTTTGGGCAAGGAATCATGCAAGTGATATTATCACAGAGCACCCTGGAACCAAAGGCCAACCGAGGGAAACGGTGCACTCAAATCATTACCAGTCCAAATGAAACAAGTACCATAAAATCTTGAGGGCACGCCCCATAGATTCTAGAATTGCTTGCCCTGGGGAGTGATCTCAGTGTGGTTTCTCTTCTTGTGGAAACAACTGGTTGCATACAATTAGACGTTTAAGGTAGGCCAACAGGGTATGTTGTGGTGTCATAATTCCTTATTATTGCATTATTGAGGCTCTCCACTGCCTATTCTCTTCTAGTTCTGGTTGACTAACTCAGATCTCGTCTTGGGTTTAGGATTCACAAACATTCTTTGTGTTGTTTTTACTGTAATGCTGCTTCTTGTACACAACATATTTCAGGAACAGCCCAGGCAACTCTATTACCCCAGAAGGCATCTCTGTGTGTTCCCATTTTCAGTATTTTCTAGTGTTTACTGCCTCATAAAGTCCTTATCTCTTGCGTTATCAATCTTCTCAAAATTTGTGTATGGTGATTTATTTTGCTTGATGAAGGTAGCGTAGATATTCTTGAGCCCATTAATTTTTTAATTCCCAGGACATTCTAGTCCACAGTTGGTGCATACTAGATATTCAAATATGCCTTTTCGGTGAAAAGTTCAGCAACCTAACTGCTGTCTGTCGTAAACATAGAGTTGTTCCTTGGACAACCAGTCTGAAATGCACAGGCTTTTCCTTCAGGATATTATGGTTTTCACTGAAACTAGGCAATTTTTGCTAACTCTGCTCTGGGCAGAAAAATACCAGCATTGGAGTTTGTTACCACTCTTCTGGTCACTAGCTCCAGTTAGTTTAGATCTTCGTCAGTAATGCTAAATTTAGCACGTGCTGTTTGCTTGGGCAGACAAGGAAAACTTCTGTTTGGAGAAAGAGGTGAGCGTAGCAGCCAGAACCTTTCCCTAGACAGTGAGACAACTTACAGAAATCAATTCATTCAGATTGATTCTTCTGAAATGTTGTGAAGACACTGTTCCATAGGCTGATCCTCCCCTTCTATCAAATGATGCATATGGAAATAGCCTGGTCAGAGACCCCACTGGCTTGAAGAAGACCTTTATGTGGAATTTTGGACCTGTCTCACTGGAAAACATGGGCACGCATTAATTTAAAGTTCCATCTGCAGTATCTGTTTTCACCCTTTTCAGGGTGTCTGTCAGAATTTAATACCCTGTGAGGAAAAAAAAATTCTGCTTTTTCTTTCCCCCAAATGTCCCTGGTATTTGCCCCTTGAGATGTTTGCTTTTATTAATGAAAACAGAAGCAGAAGGATTTTGGCATTGGGGACATCACAAAAAAATAGGAAAGGTCATCACTCAGTTGAAAAGAAATTTGCATGCTACTGTGTCTGTTCAGTATTCTGTGTTTTCACAGAGAAATAGCATGGAGTGGTCACTGCTAATTAACAGATGTTTGAAAGGCTGCAATAAATGGAGCCAAGAAAAGTGAAATGACAGAAAAGCAGCATGAAGAGCGAGGAACAGAAAACCAAAAAACCACTCTTAAATCAGTGAGGTTCTGCTTTTCAGCTGGGAGAACTGCTATTAGTTTGGGTAATTGCTTTGTCCGCCAAAAGGAAGATTCAGGTGGTAAAGAGAGCTGATTCAGGGAAGGCAGCGAACAGTGCACTGTTTGCAGCCTGTTAGAGCAGAACACACACAATCTGTGTTGTTTTTTCCCCTTCCTTTTTCTATTTTTCAAGTAGTAATATCTGAAGCTGTCCCCGATGGCAGTCTGCACGTGGGGGGTAAAATCTGGAATTCCCTAATTTCTTCTATTTTCTAATAAAAACTATTACTGTACAAATGTAGGTATTTTTTTTTCCTCCTTATTTTAAATTGGAACGGTTTTAAAGGGGTGCTTTTTGGTGTAGCCTCTGAAAGTTGGGGTCCCCTGGTGATTGTGATCACAGTCTCACCGAAAGCGCTTGGGTTGTTTGGGGTTTTGTTTTTTTTTTTGACATCAAATTAATATTCTCATCACTAAGTGTGAAGTAAAGATTTGACAATAGAGCAGCTTCCTCTTTGTTAAAAACTTGCAAAGAGTTTCCGAGTTGAAAGGCTGAGTAAATCTTTATATCTGAGGCAGTAAGCTGAGTGTTATTTCTTGTTTTTAAGAGCGCTGTACTGGCGAGCTGCAAGCTGTCTGAACATTGGAGAGAGACCCTTTGGGAGCTCCATTGGTTTTCAGCAAGTCTTTGCATGCAGTGTGTTTGTACTAGCTGAAGACAGCGCATGGCTCTCTAAATAATTTACAAGTTGATTAATAGACTCACATGGGTATAATTAGAAGAGGGAGAGACAGCAGCTACAGTAACGGGTACAGTGCTTGGGGGAACTAGAGACTTTATTTTTTTTAAAGAAACTTTCTAGGGTGCTGGGCGTTTGAAGATAAGTTGGGAAGAGCTCAGTGCCTCTTCTCTTTTGAAGTGGAAATAGGACAGTTTGAATCCGTCGAGTTTAATTTTTCACAAGCTTTAGGGGCCCTGCAGTGCAACTCCCTTTTTATTATTGAAAAAAACTCTCCATTTTTCTTTCATTTTTCACACACATGCACACACGCACACACACACAGAGCCCAAACAGTGGCTAATAAACAAATTGATTTTCTACTTTATTTAAGTTAGTTTTATAACGCTGCTGTGTGTTCACCTCGATATGCACCTCAATCACAAATATACTCTGTAAAGTTAGAGAGATATTTATGAATACACCGTACTTTAATTTATGCATTTTTAAGAAACCTTCACCTCTGTTTGACAATGCTTTTGAAGTAGCTCCGTTTTTCAAGTCAAACTTTTGACTTTTCCTCTGGGACTGCTACAAAGGTTTTTTTATGGAAAATAGGTAGCAGTCTTTTTTTCTACTAGGAGAAAATTGGTGGTCAAGAGAACAAAATAAAATTTAATCTTTTTTTTTTTTTTTCCTGGTTTAGGTGCCCATATTTTAATAAAAGATGCAAGGTTGTAGAAAGTTTTACATGAAGGCATATAGGTAGTAAGTTGGCATCTTCTTTCCTGAATTTTACTTTTTTTTAATGTGTTGACGCACAACAGTGTGATACATTCCAGTCCCCTTTTCCTTTCTTTGGATATTTAGGATATTTATGGTTTTTTTTCAGTCTATACAACATGCAGCAATCAAAATTGTATCTGGCCAGTAGATACTCAGGGCTGGAGTAGTACTGGGGAGACTCGGTCTACAAAGATGTTTTTAAAGGTCATCCCACTTAAGATTTTAAGGGGAAAAAACCCCGAACAACAACAACAACAAACTTCCCAGAAAATTACCAACATTGAATGCCAAACCAGACAAAATAAGTGTGATTTTACTTAAGAGTCTAGCATGGTACTTTTCTGGAGGAATTAGCACATTATAAGTGCTAAGTCTAAATCTTTTGTATTTGTTTTATTCTTTATTGCTGACCATCCTTCTTAAAATCTTAGAGCTGTGGTGTTCTTTCCCGCTACTCCTCTTGCAACTCTACCTCCTCAGCAAAGACCTTCTGACTTGGATTCCATTTGGTTTTCTGTTTGGAGTGTGGGATGGAGAAATCAGATGAGTTTTTCTAAGAAAACTGGAAGGAAAAGCATGTTGCCTATTGGCAGCTTCCCCTTTTGAGGATGTCCTTGGAGTTTGACATCAAGTTCTGGCTCTGGCTGTATTTTGCTGGGTGCCATAGGTACAGGATCAGGCTCCTGTATGCAACAGACTTTCAAGCAAAACATTTAATAGCTCTTGTGTATTGCTTTACGTTTTTCAATGTCCCTTTAATGTGGCTTGTAGGTGTCAGGAGGAGCGACAAGGGACTGACTGGGCAGCTGGGGATCTAGAGTGTGTGCTGGCACCAGGCGTCACCCGTGAGGGACAACAGAGTCCTTACTGTCCCCTCTTCTCATCACATGGGGAACCAGTATTTGCTAGAGAAGGCCAAGATGTTCTTCAAAAATATTATCAGGCTTAAGTTGTTCTTTTTTTTAATATTATGATGGTCAGAAAGATTTTTGTAGGCCAAATTCTGTCCTGCTGTAAGCCCTGGAGCTGAAGTAGTTTAGAAAAAAAAGCGGGGAAAGTAGGGAAGTTGGTTGATGATGGGAAAGCTGTGTTGGCTGGGTCAGAACTGAGCGTGCTGCTCTCCTGTGCCTTGCTGTGTTCTCTCTAGGGAAACTGAAGGAGTACAAAAACTACAGTGCAAACACACATTTTGTAACCAGTTTTAGAAACTTTCCAATTAGAAACACCCTTTTGATGATTCAGGGTAGCTTTTGTCTTGCAGGAGGGTAAACTGAGGCAGGAATCCTACTTCAAAGCTGCAGTCAGTGGACAGGAACCCAGGTGTGTGGATCTTGGTGGCACCCACTGGGTCATCCTCGCACCCACTGATGGCTGGTGCCATCGGGCAAATACACACAGCACTGACAGCAGCGCAGAGGCTGTTTTGGGGGGAAAAGAGCTTTTTGTGTTTGTGTGTTGGATACTCAATTTGCACTGAATTTCCATTGCTAAAGGGATGCCACTAAGAGGTAAAGCAGTGTAAGGGGCTGGAATCTTACCTTGTCACTAAATGCCATCAGATGTCGATTCCTGAACCTCTGCCTCGTAGTTGTGAGCGAGCACGATTCTCTCCTTTCAGAAACATGCATTTCTGAAGGGCTTCATTTATCACGGATCGTTTGAGCCATGATTTGGGATCGTACTTGTTTTAAAAATGTCATCACTTCCTCTTTCATCCAGCTAGTTTGTATTTTAAATGACTAAAAAGCTCGAAAATAATAATAAAAAAAGATTAAAATAGGTTCTAATAGATTGGAAGAAAGAGAAATATTTAAAATGTGGTAATGAAATATTTTATCATCTTATTTATGGTACTGTTGAAATCATTATTCCAGTTCTCACGGGAGGCCGTTCTCCGCAGTGCTGTGCGTGTAAAATGAACGAGTGGAGATTGGTTTTTCTGTCTAAATTTGCCATTTGATGAAATTACCCACCGAGAGCCGATGCCCCCCTTCGGTACCGGTATTTGCGGCGGCGCCTCTTTATTCGCCGCCTTCCCGATTTGCTTCCAAAACCGGAAAAATCCGCGATGCTTTCAGCTTTGCCAGGTTTTTGCCACCCTTCCCCGCGGTGTCCGGTATTGGGGAGGAACCGATTCGCCGGCGGAAGGCTCTCCCTTACCGCGTATCCCCCGCGGTGTCGGGGGCGGGGGAGAAGCCGCAGCCGCCC
>VXBW01000429.1:0-16808 GCA_013400375.1 Thinocorus orbignyianus
ATTCTGTGATTCTGTGATAGCATCGCCTTCAAGGTGCTGCTCTTTGGACAGGGAACTGCCTCTGCACCCACAACATTTTCCATAACTTAGACTGTGGACCACTGAAAGTTGATTGTACTTATTCTGGACTGTAATATTTGACCCTGGATCCTGGGGATGTCACTAAACATGGATACTTTCACACATAAAAAGCTTTATAGGGTGAAGAAGATTTTCACTTCCCTATCTGCTGGAAAGTTCTCTAAATTTTATAGTTCTGGTGAAAGGTACTGATTCAGAGAGGAAATAGGAAATCCATCAGTAGGATTAGACCTCCTTTTTCTGAAGTTTATACCAAAGTTATTTATTCTTGCTTCATTCAATTATTATTACACGCAACAAGTTATTCAGTAGCTAGAGAGCTAGAAACGTATTTTATATTTCTAAATTCAGGCTTTTAAATCCTGAAGGCTTTGCTCAAATATCTTTTTTTTACTTCTCTTTTACTGTCTTATGCCTCTACATGGCATCTCTGAAAGATGTTTGAAAGATGTTTAAAGGATGCATAATATTTTACAGGTCTCTTAAAATTCTTCCAATATAGAACAGACAGTTTTTGTACTCCCCAAAGAGACAAGCTGGTAATAGAAGTTATTCATCTGTAAATATGGATGATATAATCCAAGTAAAGAAAAAGAACCATGGAATTACATGCTTCATGAAGCACTATCACCTATAGACATTTGCTGAATTCCTTTATCTCTGGGCAGTTATTTTGCAAAACATACAGCAGGGGGACACAGATTTTGGTTATCACTGAAGTTTTAAAGCAGCTTCATAAAAGGAATGAATTATTTAATATGGTGCATAGATTCACCTGCTAGGCTACCTTGAATCTAGTACAGCATGCCTGTGCTTGTATACTGTGGTTATTGGTTGAGAGGCAATGGAAAAACAGTTGTACAGTTTTGGAAATATCTGTATTTGCTTCTGACCTCAGATACAATTTCAGTTTTGAATGGATGTTTATTGCATTTTGTGACTTGCTGTAGTATGTCTTAAGACATTGCAGCCACTGCAGGATATTATTATCAAATTTCACATAACACATTTAGGATGTGATATTATACAATGTTCTAGTGGAAAAAGAATGAGATTGCTCACAGTGTAACATTCTGATTTCGAAGAAGTTTCCATTTTGGGTGAATTTACCTACCTAGTAGTAGGTACCTACTATCAACTTTGCAATGTGGTTTAGCAACTGAAAAAGAAAAGCCAATTAGGACTAGGCCCTCAGATCCTTTGCCTTGGCTTACAGTCTCCCTAAAATCCCATTGTCTCTCAGGGGTAGCACCTGTAACACAAGCCCCTTCCACTTTTGCAAGGAATAGGAAAGGAATAATTATCTGGCTCCTTTGGCAACATGTCCCTGTTTACTACACCTATCTTCTTGCAGGTGAGCAGATTTCTTCTGTCACCAGTAAATCAGCTATATCTTGCAGAAGTCTACACTGCCATGAGGACCATTTAGATTCCAGACCACACATATAGGCAGGGAGAAACTGTATCACCACAAAAATCACAAAACTGTACATAGGAGTTATTTGGGTTTTTTGCATTAGAAAACATCATCCATGAAAGAATCAGTTGCAGCAGAAGATTGTTAAAAGTCAAGAGGAATCTTGTGTTACTTTTTCATGGTACAGTACTTGCCATGAGAGAGTTTTCAGTAGGGTGAAAACTGAAAGCACCCAGGCAACTAGTATTTCCAAAATGTGGGTGTATTACTTTGCAACTGAAGCTACTTCCTGGCCCCTTTCCCTGACAAAATGGAGCAGAAGATACTTAATGAGGATCTTATTCTCATGGAAAAGCTACCAATAAACAAACAAATACAAATACTTCCAAAACAATCACAGTTGAATGGAAGTAAATTCTTTACTTTCATATAATTGAAGTCAACTTCCATTTTCTTAAGGATCACAGAAAAATATAGGCTAAAAATCTCACCTGGGGAAGAAGTCATCACAAAACTAGTTATTTTAGTTCTGTAAGATTTAACTGCTGTATGAGCAATGTGTCACCCCCCTCCACAAAATATTCAAACATCATGTGGCATTATGGAACTCAAGGCAAAATAGAATTTCTGTAACTGAGTTAATTTAGCAATGGATAACAGTTGGTCTGACCAAGCCAAAAACTTTCTGTTTGCTGGAGAAAAGAGGACAGAAAAAGATCTTCTCAAGGAGTTCTTTTAGGCTTGCGAAATAATAATATTTGTGTCACAGTAAGCAACTGAGGATTCTTGTATGTAAGCAGCATGTTATTAAACATACCCATCAGAGGATGTTTTCCAGTGATCTTTTTCTCTAAACTTGCCGTTCTACCTTCCTTAGAGATCTGATATTTCCAGTATTTCCTCTTTCAGGGATTAGTGACATAAAAGCCTTTGCAAAAGAAAAAACAAAGATGGACAATGTATCTAGGGAAGATTCTCTTAACCCCTCACACCCTGTTATATCCAGTTCTGAGATCTAACCTAACCACTTTTATATTTTTAATTTGTTTCATAGAGGCAGAGCGTTAGGCTTGGATCCAGTAAGTACCACAATCCTGGTATTCACACTTCACTAGGAATCAGTTGTCACCTTCAGTGTTTGAAAGTTTACTTTTAAGGGTTGTCTTACTCATTCCAGCTTCTACTGTCTGCTTCTGCCCAACCCACTTCCATTGTGATTCATCTTCCACTTTATTTTTGCCAAAAGCTAAATCTGTTACTTGCATATCTGCTGTCTGTGTAAATGAGAGTACTGAAAGTATCAGAATTATATAATTCTTGGGTTTCAAAGTTTTTTCCTCCAAAGCAGTTAATAATTTTGGTGAGATGACAAAATGTACTATTTTATTTTGGACAACTATGATGAGCATTTTCTCCCATTATAATTCAATAACTCAAGAATTCAATAATAAATATGTATTTTAAACAGCGTTCTCAGATTTGTTGAACTGTACTTCTTTCACAAAGAGTAGACAAACTGCATTAGGAAAACATTTTTTTTATCCTACATTACAAAATTCAGTTTCCCTCAAACTAAGTATGTTTGTGTCATTTTGTCCAGCATCCTGGAACTATAATATGTCTTTTTTTCTTACAGTTTCATAGATAATGGTAATCTTCTCCTGGTAATGTGGTAAAATTTATATAATTATTGTTTATTTTCATGATAGATAAAGTTATAAACATGATCTCTCACAAGAGAAAATGCATAGAACTAACAGGTGGTTTCAAGACACTGTCAATGTCATATGACAAATAAGCCAGGTAGAAAATCTTGGGGCATGTAAAACGCAACAAATACTTCACAAGAGAGTCACAGTTGTTTATCTTTAACACGGCTTTCTCAGGCATCACTTCAAACATCTTAAAATATTTTTGCATAACCTAGGGAGCCACAGAGCAGCTTTTGAGAAACAATAACTAAACCAAAACATGCAAACCACAAGGTGGTGTGCCTACACACATCAAAATTTCCACAAATACCAAAATACATTGGAAAGGAAAATACAAAATCAACAGTATTCTCATTCTTTCCCCTTTCCAATCAAATCATGTTAATCACTAGATCAATCAAACAAGTTGAAAGACAGAAATTAATAATTTGTGAGAGTGTCTATCAGAAATAGGTTTCAGGGCAGAATGCAAAATCAAAAAAACTATGATCCCATTCCAAACAGAAGTGGTTAGCAAAGAATCCTGATATGTTGGTCAAATGAATAGATTTTTTCAGGTAGAGAGTATATGAGAATTTTATGTAAAATACTGTAGAATGGAATAAAGAGAAGATGTGGAAAGCTAATATAGTGGACTTAGTTACTTCCAGTCTGTTTCTCTAATTTCTTAATATTTCAGTACAAGAAACCTTTCCAAGGATGTTTTATGAACAGTCCTTTAAAGGAAATAATGAGGATAGAGGCATTTAGTGTATATACTGAAACAATTAATAAAATTTCAGTGAAAACCCCCACAATTTTATTAAAACGCTACATCAAACTTCTTGAATCTTTATGATTGTAAGCAAAGAGTATCTTTTGTAGTTAAAACCCTGCAGATGTAGTTGTTAAATAACGATTCCAAAAGAACACAGATGACACTTACTAATACTCAAAAATTCCATTGAATTTCCAGTTATATCACTACCCATCAAGATATTTTACTGTGACTGATATTTTACTAACCACATGGAGGAAGGTAGTGCATGTTAAAGATCAAAACCCCCGAATCTAATATTGCCATTGTCTTAAATGTGTTTAGATACTGTTTCCTCTAGTCATTTGGAACAGCTGAAAATAGCTTCTACAGAAGACACAGCAGGGTAATCTGTGATGTATTTTTCACACTCTGTATCAAGAATGTGATTTAGGCTTTAAAATATGGGCTTTTCACATGCTAAAACCTCCTAGGTTGATAGCAATTTCCATCACATTGAATACATAATGATCCCTTTCGTAATCTGGCAAAGAAGCTCACAATCATTTCGACATTTATGCCAAAACTATTTGAAAAGGAAAATGTATAAGGGAATATAGCGATCGGCAGACAGCAAAGACGTAGCTGATGTGGTCAAGTGCTTGTGTCTAGTGTGTATAACTATTGACCCTAAAAAGGCAATCTCAAGCTTAGAGCCACAACAAATACTTCAAACCTAGAGGTCAAATAGCCTTTAATCGTTGTTTGCTTAGAAACTAGTGTCAGGATCAGGGATCAGAAGGATTAACTCTATACTGCCTCAAACTGAATGCATGGCAAAATACCATTAGATTGTATTAATGGTAGAGTGCTTAACCACAGAAACAGTAGCTCCTCAAATACACATTCCAGAAAAAGAACTGAAGAAGGAACATGTTAAAGACAAGCATAATTCAAAAGGCTTCTAAGCGTGAGTTGAAATAAACACTGAAAAACAAGCAAGGTCTACCCTTAGAAATCACTAGACAATATTGTAATGAATTCAGCTTCATTTTCTAAGATTAGCTATTGAATAATAATTAAGTAAACCATTTAAAGTTCAAGAGTTCAGGAATATTTTCATGTACTACCTGTACTACTAACAGTGTTTTAGTGCATGATTGGAGCATGTTTATGTTTTATTTTGCTTATTCACAGAAATGCTGAGTCTGTGACAGAATAAATGAACAGGCAGAATTCCCATGTTTAGTATACATTGTTCCTTCACGTTTGTCATAGTGAGGTTGCTCTTCTGTCTACCATATACCCTGGATGGTTTTAAACAGAATATTAGTTTATACAGATCCAGTGAGGGAAATAACTGAAGGATCAACAATCCTGTAATGGCCTGTGGAAGTTATTAGATCAGACTGCAGCAAGAGCAATTTAATATTATTTCTTGTCTCCTGTAAGGGAGAAAAAACAACCCCCCTGACACACATGTCTAACTATTACAGACCAAGACAAATATGGTTGCTCAAGTTAATTAGTCCCCTTGTGTTTGATGAAAGTATAATATATTATCCTCACCCAAACTCATCAACAAGTATATGGCTTGCCTTCTCAACACTAAATCTGCTATTTCCTGCCTTGGAGAATTCTTCTCCCCTGCCTTGGAGAATGCTACACAAAATGATGGGAAGTTTTGAAAATGAGCTTTCCAGCAAGCCTCTGTGACAACACCACGTAGGAATACAAACTGTAGGGTATGTCTTTTATAGGAAAGTGAATTTTTATTTAAGGTTTTTTTAATGTCTATAAATAATTTTATTCAGTCCACCGAATCATAGAATAGCCTAGGTTGGAAGAGACCTTTAAGATGGTCTAGTCCAACCATCAACTTCATTCTGATGAAAAAACATCACTAAACCATGTCACTAAACACTGTGTCAGCCCTTCTTTTAAATACCTCCAGGGATGGTGCCTCTGGGCAGCCTGTTCCAATAAACCTTTAATAACCCTTTCAGTGTAAAAAATTTTTCCTAGTGTCTAATCTAGACCTCCCCTGGTGCAACTTGAGGCCAATTCCTCTTGTCCTATCACTTGTGACCTGGGAGAAGAGACTGACCCCCACCTTTCTACAACCTCCTTTCAGGTAGTTGTAGGGAGCCATAAGGTCTCCCCTCAGCCTCTTTAGGGTGAAAACCCCAGCTCCCTTAGCCTCTCCTCATAAGACTTATTGTCCAGACCCCTCACCAGCTTTGTTGCCCTTCTCTGGACCTGCTCCAGCACCTAAATGTCTTTTTCAGTGTATTTTTCTAAGATATACTGGAAACTTATATCATAATTTAATTTCATTCTTTTGACCTGAAATGCTTGATTATACTTAACAACAGTGGTGGGTTGCATCCTTATTTGCTAATGTCAATTATCACAACACAGCAGATTTTAAAACCACATGTTTTATGCAGTTGCAGTTCTTATACGCTCATCCATGGCATGATTTAGTTTTCTACACTTTCTGAATTCATTACTCTTGGTCAAAAAAAGAAAGTAGAAATTTATGCTTTTTAGATGCTCAATAAGCTTTGTTTTGTTTCTCATTAATCTCCACTGCTTCCATTTGCTGAAAATTTCTCTTAAGTCTTACATCACACCTTTCTGAATAATTGAGCCATAGACCTACTGTCTGAAAACCACTTTGTATTGTAAAGGATGTTTTTTTCCAAAAATGCTCCTTTTGATAATCTCGTTTCCTATAATAGACTAGGTAATTGAAGAGCAAAAATTGATAATTTCATGAAGTTCATGAATCATGGCAGTTCATGCAAGCTACTACCCAGCAAACTGCTTCCAGAAATTTATTTTGTGACTCTATATTTTTCAATTACCTGTATGCTGGCTTGGTTTTCTTTTCGTTTTCATTTTTGTTTCTTTGATTTATTTTTTTTTCTTTTAATAGGCTTTCCATACTTCTTTGAAGACAGTATCACGTTAAACTTTTGAATAGATTTGTTAATTTTATCTAGATCTGATGGAGAAAAACACAAGGGTGAAAAAGTATTTCTAGTCAAACCCATAGACCTAGATTGCTGCTAGGAACCATTATTTGTATTTCTTCTTTTTCTTCTTTTTTTTTTTTCCTTCCCCCTCCCCGTAATATTTATTTTAAACTCTAAGTAATTCCTATTCTGTGGTACAAATGTATTCTTTTATCAAACTCTGAAGATCAGAAGCACTTCGACTAGATTTATGTTTGGGAATTCTGCATCTCTTGCTCACAATTATGTAACAGACTCACAAAATTTTGACATCTGTAAGCCTCACCTAAGAACTATTTACGACAGAGGATGGAGATAACTCAAAGTAGGCATTTTAATAAGAAAGTTATATTTATTCTTTTTCTCCTGTCATATAGTAGAGCAAGGAGTTACAGTAATAGAAAACTGCAGACACACACTTCCCCTCATCTGATCCTGCATCACAAAAACATACGGTTAAGGGGTATTCAAGAGATCAGTCATTTCGTCCATGGTCCTACCTCAAATTAGGCTCAATTATACTTATGATAACCTTGACAGAAGCTTATCCAGTCTATTCTTCGTAATGCAGTTACTTTCCCTACACTTCCTATTCCATTGCTCTCTACCTGCACATTATGAAGGTCTTCCCCAGTACTGAAACTAAATTTTCCTTACTGCAATTGAGGACCATCACATCTTTTTCTATCCACTCTGGACATGGAGAATAAATTGTACTCCTATTCTTTGCTACAGCTTCTCAGTGTTTTGAGACCACAATGTATGCTCTCCAGCCTTCATTTTTCTACATTAAACAACTCCCTTCTTTGCTCTCCTGCCATGTTTCTTAAACTTCTATACATCTCCTTGATTTTTCCTGGATCTTATTCATTAGTGTCTTAATTTTCTTGTATTGTTACATCCCAAACCAGAAACTGTATTGCCATTGACGTGATACCACCACTGAACAAAGGATTGCTTCACATTTTACAGACAGAGGTCTTATTTATATCTTAATCTCCAGCTTCGAATATTTGCAAGCTCCTCCCAGCCCAGATAAACACATGTCTTTGTAGAAGCTGTGAAGTGTGCTCCATTTTTCTACCTCTAAGTGTTGGTATGATAGCTACAGATTTTGCTACTTTTATATTTGTATAAATGTTTTGAGGCTTCACTATTCTCTTTAATCCTATGTTTTGGATTTGGTGAGAAGGCATCTTGTTAAACTACCTGAAGTGCTCCTCCTTCTTCCACCCAGTAATAACTCCCTCCATCATGAACTCCAGAGCATAGTTATCTGTGACCAATTGGTTGTCCATGTTCACTTCTCCATTGTTTTTTAACTCTTGGTGTTCAAGGAGAGTTGTATTAGATGAGTAACCACATGTAAACACAAAAATATTCATAACATTTATTCATAAGTATTTGAATGAACATCTATTTGTGAGAAAAAGTATTGCAAACAATTTTCATATTTTTTTACAGGACTGAGTTTATTACAACCATTTTATAAATGTTGTATTTTTATTTGGATATAATAAGTAAGAAAGAAAGAACAAAATTTTTCATAAAGGAGGGTGTTTTATGTCAGATAATTTACCCAGGGAACAATACTGTCATGCTAGCTCTCATTTGAGGATGAATAGTTACATAATATGAATAATAACACTCAACAATCTGTGATACTGATGCAGTGGAAAATTTTACAGTAAAACAATTGTAAGCTGTTGAGACTGTTGAGACTGTTCTCCTAGTGCTGCTCTCCTAGTATATTGATAAGTCAGTAAAAGATAAAGCTAGAACCTTGTGAGGGATGTAAACAAGGCCAGAAAACAATTCCAAGCCGGCCAGGACCAGCTCTGCGGTTTGGTCGAGTTCCAGAGAAGATTTGAGCCTGCAAAGTGGGGCAAAGGTTACTGACAGCGACGAAGAGGATCTCCTTACTTCATCACTGAGACCCCCAACGACCACTACCAGGAGGCACTGCACAGACGCATGGAGGCGGAGAACTCATTTTAATACAAAGCGGGGAGGCGGGGAACTGATTTTAATACAAAGCAGGGATAGTTTATGCATATGTATAAGTAAGTACTATAAATGTAGAGTCCTGCTCTGAGGCAGGTGCACACGGCTTTGGTGGAACTACCCCCCGTGCTGCCCAGCGCTGAATAAACATATCTACTTTACAACTTTACAGGTTGTGGAGTCCGTCTATCCGCGTGTCAGATACAAAGTAACATAAATGTTATTAAGTGTTAAAATTAAGTTATGTCCCAACATTTGATAATTTGTAAGCAAGCAACGATTCAAAAGACGTTCTTTTTTCTGATCTCTTATTTAAAGCAAGTTATTCAGTCAATCCTTCCGGTTAATTTTTTTCCTTTGCTTAATCCATACGATACTGATTCTTACAAGTAATTCTCAATAGGTGTCATTCACAGCACCATTTACACAGCACTTCAGTCTCCATAAAAATAGTTCTAGTTCTTCATCTGCTTGTTAATGCCTTACCAGCTGCTGAAACGAATTTCAGAAACATGATATATTCTATACAACTTCCTCAAAGCACAGACAAAAAAATGTACACTGTAAGGTGAATTCTTCACAGCAACCCAGAATTACACCTCTTCTCTGGAATTATAGCATGCCTCATTTACAAAATGTCACAATGTAAGACCTTCGGGAATGAGTAATCAGTTTCACAGTTTAGGTAGCTGCTAGCTATAGCCTTAAATATATTAACATTTTTTTAAATTGATTGCTGTTCTTAAGGGCACTCAGCTTCACAGAAATAGAAAAGAAATATTATCTGTCATGAGTCATAGACCTCCACATATGATTACAACACAAAACTAAAAGGTAATAATGAACAGGCAGGTATACACTATATGGCAGTACTTTGAAATTCACATTTAAACTGGCTAAACCATCGATAGCTTAAATTGTATTAACTGCTTAAGCTGCTTTAAAATTAATCAAATTGAAAATTTGCTTTCTCCATTAACGCTTGATTGCAACTACTAGGGAAGTATACAATTCTTTTTCATTATTTTGCATTTTACTTTTGTTTCCTGACCTCAACCAATGCAACAGATGAGCAAAGTGCTATTCCTAATATAATATTATTGTAAATATGAAACTCCAAACTATTTGTATCTGCTGCTTTTAAAATCTGATTGCTGGAATTTGTTTCGCCCTTTATTTGAAAGGAACATTGTAGATGTAAATTCAAAGTAATTAATATGCTAAAACCTGTACTTGCTGAATGTGGATAATACTTGGCACGCATTTTTTTATCAGCTATGTATTAACATATCGAAATTTTGGCTTATACCCTGTTTTATTAAAAATGACAATGTAGCTTTAGTGGAGTTTGGATTTCATTGTTAGGTTTCAGTACAGTAATGGAAGACTGCCATCAGAGCTCTTCATTGTAGAAACATAGAAGCTGATCACACTACCTTGTCATCCTTCATTTAGAAATGAGTTCTGCTGACTGGGAAGTTGTTGATGCCCCATACCTGGAAGTGTTTAAGGCCAGGTTGGATGGGGCTTTGAGCAACCTGATCTAGTGGGAGGTGTCCCTGCCCATGGCAGGGGAGTTGGAACTTGATGATCTTTAATGTCCCTTCCAACTCTAACCATTCTATGATTCTATGACCTAGACCTAATTTTCTGGAGATATTATTCTGACATGGAAGCTTGCGTGGGTCTGTGGTTATACATATATATCACCGAATATAAAAGCTGTGTGCTAAAGAAACAGCATTAATTACTTATAACTGGCTTTTTATTTTAGTGTGTCTAAAATGCAGAAATCTTGATTTGATAATACTCTCTTTGGAGCATAGGTAGTATTTAGGCAAAGGGACTGCTACTATCTCCACTTTCCTTTCTCAAATGACTGTGAGAATTACTAGCTAGCATAACAGAAGATACCATTCAGCTAAAGCAATTAAAATCTTTTGCACTTTTTAATGCAAGAATCTTAAAAGTTTCTTACAAACATTAATAAGTCCTGCAACATTTCAGTAATCTTAGCAAAATTATCCCACTTCAGAAACTGGAAATATTGAGAAGATAAGGTTGCACACAAGGTTTTAGAAGAATCTTGAATCAAAGTCTATATATCTTGACTCCTGATGCTGTTTTTTATCCAGATTATTGTCAGTATAACTGTTATTGCAATAACTGTTTTAAGCTACCAATATATTCAAGAAATGCAGTCCATTTTTCTCTGAAGATTTTTCTCTTCAATACCTTCAATTTAAACAAATATGCTCATTGTCTGGGATTATGTCACAAAAGATAGATGTGAAATATTGCAGGCTAGATGTCAGTTAAGATTTCCAGGCTGGGTCATTGGTAGTTCATTCTTCCGGTATATATATTTCTGTATTGATATGACTGCTTCAGTTTGTAAAGTTCAGGTTACTAAAAGCTGCAAGGTATGTGATTACAATCAGAAAAATTAGCCAATCAATTATAAACTAGCTAATTATGTGACATATATATAGCAAATTTTCTAGGAAAGAAACAAGTAAGCTATAGGACTAGCTGCGTAAAGACTTGCTTAAATCAACCTCACTTTGAAGAATTTATATGTTACCCCAGGCATGTCTGTAAGCCCAACTCATGAACAGCAATGTTGTTCTAAAGACATGATAACCCTAACATTGTCTTCAGCAGAAGGGTGATTGCAGTGTAAATTCTAAATTCCATGCAAGTGAGCAGCTCTGGATTAATTGCTCTCTTTCATCTCTTGCCATTAAATATTTAAATTTTTATATGAAATCAAGTAGCTACAAAAGACATAATAGTAGTTTGTTTAACTTTGACTGGAAGCACAGAATCTCTCCTGCCAGCAGTGCACAGACAGAAGATAGATTTCAACATGTCTCTAGAAAACAGATGCAACTGCTGTGCAGAAGACAAAATGATAATGACATGTTCTCCTGCCTGAATTTGTGCAAGGCTTTGTTTAGGAAGTGTTTTCAGACTACAATCAGAAGCCTGAGCCCCAGAGAGGCAAGGAAAACACTGCACGGTGAACCGCACCAGGGCTTAAGTGCCAAGTTGTCTGCTTTCACACGGATTCATATAGCACTGCTTCTGCTATATCAGCATCTGAGAAACTTTGCTGATGGAAACATGGGCATCTTACTCATTTGCATGCACTTAAGGGACAGTTTTTTGGTAGGGGGAAGGGGGAATAGAGATAAATTTAGCTCAAAGAGATGGTTATGCCTACATTACAGAAGCTTTATGAAATTACATTAGCCCAACAGCTCTTACTAAAGTTTATTATACGCAGTTCTGATTTCCTGAACTGTCCAGTGGGTATTTGAATTGAGTAAGAATAGGAGACGTTGCTTATGGGAAACTCTTCAAAATTTTATAGAACAGCTGCAGCACCATGAAATCTTTGAGTGTAATGCAAATGAAGGAAAGTTCATTTCATTGTTGCAACCACTTTTGAATTTTTTTTCCAATAGGCACCCACTCAGCTCTTTATTAAGCTTCTCTCTAATCTGAATCTGAGAGCTAATCACTGTGAGGGAAGAAGTTGGTTAAGAACGCATGCACTGAAATGGTTTTAATTTTTTAAAACTCTCCAAGCAGCACAAATACTTTCTGTTTTTTAAACACAAATGATGTTAACAGAACTATCTGGTAGATATTTCAGGCCTGAACAGCATTTCAAATATGCCTTTTATGGATCAAAGGTCAATCACAAAAGCAATGGCTGAAGAAATTATGTATTTTGACAAGATAATGCACAATAGTCAGGAACATGTGAACTATAGTGGTGTAATAGTGTAACAGTTCATCTCATGCATAGTAGCATGTCTGCACTGGTGGAAAAAATGTGAAACTCATCTGAAATATAATGATTAGATATACAACACTTCTCCTTACTGAAATAGTTTTCTAACCTCAAAGAGCAATCAGTTCTTGCCCTGAAGTAAGAAAAGCAGAACCTCTGGAAAAAAAGGATCTTGAACAGCTTGTCTGGAGTACAGGAGGTCTCAATTTTCTACTCTACCTTATAAATATGTTGAAGTATACAACCTCTCCTTATACATTTAAATGCTATTCCTTTATTCACAACCCACAACAGCTATCCATTCCCCATATATTGTTTTGCTGCTAGCTTCAATGAAATCTCCTGCAGGAATTTGTAACATGTTTTAACAGAAACAGGGAAAATATTTCTAATGTGACATTGGTTCGCTATAGTTGCTGTAAATACACAATTTTCCATTTACAAATGAAGTGATAGGAGCAGGGTAGATTCAGACACTTTCCTCTCCATTTCATCACTGGTGTTTCTCATGCCCTCGAGTTGCAGATCATTGCAGTGGTGATTGACAGAACTGCCTCATTTGTGACTGCCCAGTGTCACGTCCAGTGTGATTTGAATCTCAAGAAACCCACAAAAAATCAAAACAAAACCAGAATTCTGCAATAGTCTAGCAGTTCTGTAATCAGCATGTGCATACACTGGGCTTTTTTGGTGACATTTTAGACATGTTCTTGGCATTAGAAGACACACTTCTGATGCAGCTGCCATTCCCTGTCGGAATTCAGCTGTGTTCTTCAAAAACAAAGTGATTTCCTCTCAGCTGATAAGATCGTAGTTTTCAACATGATTGAAACATATTTTTTCTTGTATCTTGTTACTGGATTTGCCAAAATGTTTTGCAGAATATCTCGAAAAAAAATCCTCAGCCATTCACTTTGAGGAAGACATTCAGCAAACAAAATTGTAGTTTCCCTAGGCAACTGGATTCTAGTGATGTTCTGTCAACTTAAATTTGTGGTACTAGGGCTACTGGTGGGAGAAGATTTGGGATTTCCTTTTCTAAAATATCAGCCTCTCTCTACTACATCCTGTTGGAATGGTTTTGTATCATCAGCTTCAGTAGGTCTGCATTCATATTTGCAAAAATCGTTTTGGTGCTATAAAGTGTATTATTTTGAATGTATTATGTTACATCTTCATATTTTATTTTATTTCTCTTGTTGAGAAGAGCCGAGATCATAAATTTTGTTCCCTGTGCTCTCACAAGTATTCTCAAAACTGAAACTGCTGAGGATTTTTTAAAAATTGGTCAGATAATCATAATTCTATCACTTTGTTAACATGAGCTTGTTCCCTGCTAGTTGGTCGGGTTTTTTTTCCACCACCAAGCAGAAATAATCCTTACTTAAAACCAAAAATATTACATCTTTAAAATCGCAAAACATAAAGGCTGCATACTCTACTGAATGCATAGCTGGCATTACGTCTTGTATATTAAATGTATTGTAAGTATCTATGATTCTATGATTCTGTCATGAAAGAAAAATAGCCTATCTGAAATTATAGCACATTTTGAGATAAGCTATGAAAATAATTTTAGTAGTAGAATTGGAATGATTAATCTGTCCATATGTTTATTTTGATATTAGTGCTTTTCTATTTTTTTGTGGGTCTATTTCCAACGGATATGAATTTTTAACTTCTGCATAGTAACTGTGGAGCGTTGCAATTTATATATTTATAGAAATATGTGGGAAATATGTTGTTTTTAAAAATGGAACCCTTGAATGGAGAATAGTATTTTTAGGTTATTGCAGTGGTGTATGTGTGTGTATACATATATATGTATGTATGTATGCTATATATTTTTGCTAATTGTAGAGCAACATGAGGTTTTACCAACATAATTATCATATTTATGAATTCATCCTGGTAGTGCTGCAGGACCAGGGTGAATTCATCCTCACAATACTCCTACAATTGAAGAATTTCCTGCTTGTTATTGTTGGTGAACTGAAACACAGAAGTTTCAGAGGTCACACCTGCCTTTTCAAGCATAAACCAGCTACTGGTTGCACTTCGCAAGGTTTTTGTACAACTATGTAAATTGTTAATATTATTAGAAGAATTATGTGGATTAATACAACTGCATGCTCTGTGCTGCAGCTTCAGAAAAGTCTGTGAAAAGACAAAGCAGTCTCACTGAATAGCTCTTTTTTTTTTTTTTTTTTTTTTTTTCATGATGAGAGCTCAATCAGTTACCTGGTAAATTATTAATAATGAGATCATAGTAGACACACTTTAAATATAAATATATTTATTCATTACACTTTCTGCACATGTCCTGCTGTTGATACTATTTGACACACTACTATAACATAAGAGTTTTACAGTGGTCTTTTGTTGTTGTTGTTGTTGATACTCATAACACATGAATTGTCTTTGTGAAAGCTTGACAACTTTATGCAAAGAGCAAAATTATATTTTCTATGGGTACCACTCACAACATGTATTTATATGCTCTGGAAGCAGGCATATTTTCTTAAGATTCTGTTGAAGGGAGAGAGAGAATTCCTCATACTTTGATTTTATTTTTTTCCTCTAATGATCGTGCATTTCTTAGCTCTAAACTGCAATTAAAGCTTTCTTACCCGTATAACTGACTGATCATAATGTTTCCTAGATGATTATTATTCATATTGTGTGCTGTGTCTCTCAATTAACCTACTGATAGAAAGATAGTCTGGCTCTAACCAGCAGTGCAATAGGAGATCCGAATTAGTAGGTAGCAGCTGGAAACCTAGATTCCCAGGGCTGTGCTCATTATGATAAATAATGAGTGCAGTCCCTGTAATCTTTTCCATTTTTTAGTGTGTTTTTATAAAATATTTGAATATTCAGCAAGGTGCCTGCCCTCTGCTATACATAATATTGATCCCATCATCATTTATACAGATATTTCAGACCTGTCTGAATTTTGCAATATTCCTTAATTATTGCTCAAGCTACATGGTGAGAATGCACCTCCCAGTTTTGCAGCACACACTGTGGATTGAGCAGAAAGAGTGACAGGTGTAATGCTGAAGGTTCCTGTTTCTCTGTGGCAAACAATTTCATGGAGAAAAGAGACTTTATTCCATTATAAAAACTTTATTATATCTTCACCATTTCAGGTTGGATAAAAATTGAAATGTCTCTGGCTAAATAAATGTAGGTTTGTGAGCTGTATTTACTTTTGATTTTGGATCCATTCACTTGAATCAATGAGGATCTTATTCTCTGTTAGGGCTTTACCAAGAGTCCAGGCTGCCTGGGTACTTAACAGGTTATTTTTCTCTCTATTTCTAGTTAGCCTGCTTCAAATGTACTCTACATCATGCGGACTCTTCACTTAGAACTATGCTTTAGGGCACGTAGTCCAGAAAAGACTACTAACATAAATAGGTACCAGGTCTGTCTGTGACGGAGTTAAATTTCTACATAGCTGCCCATAAAGAGTTGTGCTATGGATTTGTGATTAACACTGTGTTGATAACTGTCCTGGTTTCCAGCAGGGCCGGGGTCAACTCTCCCCTGGCTGTATCAGGGTACAGGTATTCCACCCTACGTGCGCCAGGCCCAGGGGGCAGCTGGGAAGAGGAGGGGCCACAAGCGGAAGTGGGCATGGTGACATCACAGCGTCGGCATAAATCTGGGCAGGTGGCGCCGCAGTGCGGCTTGGCGGCATCGGTGGCAGTCAATGGCAGTCAGTGGCAGTGGGGGCGGCGCAGCCTGCGGTCGGTATTGTACTCGTGTTTGTATCATCCATCATATTGCTGTTTCCCTGTAATACTTGTTGTTCTGGTAAACAGTTTTTATCTCAACCCACGAGTCTGCCTTTTTCTTCCCATCCTCTCCCCACCGTTGTGGGGCGTCAGAGCCAACGGGCTGCCACGTAGCACTTTTGTTGCCACTCAGGCCAAACCACGACACAACCTATCATAGAGAAGCATGGAATGATTTGGGTGGAAAGGAAAGGAGAAAAGGGGCGGGCAAGAGCCATGTCCTGCCCGTGCCC
>VXBW01000458.1:3062-59609 GCA_013400375.1 Thinocorus orbignyianus
TGGACAGCAAGTTCTCAGCATCACAGGTGAAGGGGGGTAGGAGCCAAGGGCGGCTGGAGACGCTCTGCCTGGCAGAAGATGCTGAGAAAGATGTTTGCTCCTTAAGCAGTCCTGTCTTGCTCCTCCAGATATTATTATCCCACCTCCTGCAGACGGGAGATACTGAAACAAAGAAGTGTCAAGGCAAGGATGAAAATTCAGCAGTTTCTCGCTCCCTACGCCGTGTCGCTGTCGTTAGCCTGTCCCTCCCGCCCTGCAGCCACCCCTGCACGTGGGTTTTTTGTCGTTGTGTGTATGTCTTGCTGGAATTGCCTGCTCGGGGATGCCGGGGGGATATCGGTGGGTGGGCAAACGTGCTCATCCAGCTTGCCTTGGCTTGCTCCTCATGCTGCCGGTGAAGTATTGCCGCTGCGAACCGTCTTGGCACTTTGTTTCCGAACAACCACCTGGTTCCAGGCGGCTGAACTTTTCCTGCAGCCCGGTGGCGCCTGCGTTTCCCCTCCATCTCCCCCCGGCTCTTTGTTTCCCTGGGAAGAAAGAAAAGACAACTCTGCATCTCTCTGCCTTGGGGAGCACTAATGCAATCGCTGCCGTTTCTGCATCCACCCTAGGGTGAGGGAACGGGCCAGATTTCTCGCTGTGGAGGAAGACAAAGGACCCGGCGTGGAGTGGAATAATTATTGCCGGTGATGAGGAGGGAAATTCTGCTCCTTGGTGGCAGTTTAAAGGGACTCTTTGTTATTAGGCGTCTGCTGTAGCAGTTCTGCAGGGGTCCGGCTGTGTCCTGATTGTCTGTAGAGGGAGCTGGTGACCCGCTGCCACCAGGTGACTCCTCAAATTAGCGTGTGAGCCATCTTAGGGAGCACTTGACACTTGGTAATGGGTTGGACTTAATATGAGTCAATCTTTTCTCTGCTGGTCCAGGCCACATGCCTTTCCATCCTGATTACAAGAGGAATTATATTCTGCTCTTTTTAAGTGATGAATTGGAGTATCTAATATTGCTGGCCTACCTGGAAGCTTGTCAGTAAATTGCCACTTTTTCCTTGTGTGCCCTTTTCTAATGCCTGCCTTTCAAACGCTCAGGAATGCCATGAAGAGATTTTGTGTCCTTTGTGGTGGCTGAAGTGCTTGCTTGAAGCAGTCTGTAGTGTGCTGTAGTCTTAACACTTCTTGTCAAGATTGGTCCATGGGGTATAAATGTCCTGCTTAGGTCTTTCAGGCTGTGATTTACTGTGCCTGACCCAGAGTGAGTCGAAGACTTGCTCTCCACCAGAAAGTTTGGTTGAAAAAAGTGCTATATTCTACCAAGGTACACTTTTGTTCACTCACACAGTAGGTACACAGTAGCCACCAATTATCCAGATTGGTCAGGAGGAGTAAAACGTCCCTGCAGGACAGAAGCCCATGAGCACCCTGTAACTGTTCATGCAGATGAAGCCAGTGGAGAGACCTTTGTACTTGCTGGGTATGGCAGGGCTCTGACAAAAGCCCCATGTACCATCGGTCTGGAAAAGCAAAGCGATGCTGGAGCACTGATTTGAGTAAGAAAGTACTTGGTGTAGGCTTTGATTGCAACTCTTCTGACTATTACTTGAGCTCAAGCAGGCAATTTCAGGTCAACTACAGAGCTCCCCTTTTTCCCTGTAAAGCACTCCTTCATCTCCTGCTGCCCTGCAGAGGTGGCTGCCACAGAGACATGTCCAAATCCCCTGTCCTCCTGCCTAGAGCAAGCTGAAAGAGATAAATTTGCATAGCTGAGCTCCAAGGGAACGGCAGGAGCAGTGGTACCTGCAGGGAAGTGGTGTCTGGGAGGAGGGCTGGGACCAGCAGGATGGAAAGCACTAGCAGACCCTCAAGCAATTGAGTAGAACCAAAAAGAAAACCCAGAACTGTGAATGCACCCAGTCCCTCTAGCAACTTTCCACTACAGTTGGTGAAAAATTATTCTTCAGACCGGTTCTGATAGTCAGCAGCTTGCGAGACCCCCAAAGGGGGAATTTGTGAGGTTGCCAATGAGGAGGATGGCAGGAGGATGCGTGTCCCCAGCCAGCACTTCTTGGGTGCAGAGCTGCTGAAGCCATGGCCAGTCCCACGCCCAGCAGCCAAAGCGATGAAAAGAGCAAAGCAGCTCCCACAAGAAACTTCCAATTTTCCCCTTTTTCCCAGATTGGCTTTTTGTTTCCCATCCCTAACCCTGCAAAGGCATGATTCCAGTCTGGAGAGCAAAGGAAACCTTTTTCTCCCTGCAGAGAGCAAGGAGTTGCAAATGTTGGTTCATTTAGCGAAGGCTTGTTGAGCAGCTAACGGCGAGGTTAAGTGCCTCAGCCATCAGCAGTACGGTGCCCGCTCCTCCGTGTCCCTGCTGTGTTCCTGGGCAGAGAGTGAATCCCTGGGACTGCAGCCAGCGGTGACAGAGCAGGTCCTGCGGCCACCGAGAGCCCTCCTGGTCTCTACCAGCCATGGACAAAGGGTCCCGATTTCTCTCGTATTCTCTGCAGCAACCGTGGTTATTCTGCTCGAACATCTGTTCATCGGTGCCTACCTGAGTTGCCAGATGGGCTTTTGATCTTCCAGAAAAGCATTTTGCAGGAGCTCCCTTATCTTTCCTCAGGTTTTCAGGCTACAGGTATTTCATTTTTTCATCCCTGAGACCAGCACTACTTAAACACATCTACAGGCGTGGTTGATATATAAAACAGTTGTTCCAAAGAGAGTCTTCTAATTGTCTCCATCATTTGTTTTTTCCTGGGCCTGGGTCATCCTCAGCAGCAAGAAATAAGCCCAGACTACAACATTCTTTTGCTATGTCTCTGGTTTCTGCCCCAAATTGCCTCTGGAAACAAGAGAGTTCCCTGGCACAGTGGATTCAATGTGGTGTCCTTCAGCAAAAGCTGTGACAGAGCAGGTGGGTGTCAACAGCTCTGCCCCTTGCAACGCAATAGGAAAAATAAAGGAAAAGAAAAAGAAGAAAAAAAAATAAATAACATCTTTACAGCTGCTTTTTCTTTCTGTCCCCACTGTAAACCAAAATAGTGCCTTCTCGTGGCTGAGCAGGAGCTTCGAGGGTGGTGGTGGCCTTGGGAGGTGCATCTTCATCAACAGCAGCGACACCAGCTCCAATTGGGAAGCGAAAAGGGCTGATCCAGGGAGACGGGCACGGTGCTGCCAAAACAGGGTAGTGGTGATGGTGTGGGGTGAGAGAGACAGGAGCAGGAAGATGAACCAAGAAGGAGGCACATGGCAAAGGTGCTGGGCGTGTGGGTGGTGGGACCGAAATGATCCTCCTTGAAGCAGTGAGTGCCACAGCACAAATGCCATCAGGTAACCCCATTAGGAGGAGTCCCTGTACCAGCTCAGGGGTGATCGTCATGCTTGGGGGTGGCACTATGGGGCAGAAATGCTGTCAGCTTTAGGGGTACTCCCTTTTGCCAGGTGGCCAGGAGCTTCATCACCCTGATGTCACTAACTGCTAGCTCCGCTATTGACCCTCTGAGGCTCCTTGTTTGCACAGCCTTTGATTCATCCAGCTGGCTGCTTGTGCACTGGGTCAGCTCTTTCCAAATTGAAGCACTAGACTCTTTCTTATTGCTATTGCAAATGAAATCCTTGTTATTGCATACAGAAATCCACAGGGAATAGTCCAAACAAATAAAATAAAAAAAAACCAACCCAACCCAGGCTGGCCATCTGCATGCTGAGCACGCTGTCCCTCCCTGTCCAGTGCTTTCCATGGGCAGGACTGCTTTTAGAAGCGCATATTGTTACAGTCACAATGCAGTTTTGAAGTGCTCTCTCAAGGCCTCCTTCAGTCAGACATCATTGCGGTGGGCTCCACATGTTGCCGGTGCGTCTGGCAGCTCCACATCGAAGGACAGGTTTTCCACCATGACCCGTCAACCTCCCAGCCCAGCTTTACTGGCATCCTCAAGAATACAGTCTAGCTTTCAGCCAGTGGCTACAACAGGGACATGTTTTCCCTGTGAAGGTTAAGCATTGTCTTGAAGCATCTCCAGCTCCTTTTCAGAGACCCAGAAGCACACTCCACTGTCAACCAGCAGCTGCTCAGTTGATAATTAAACTTTTCCTTCTTACTGCTGCCTGGATTTCCGTGGTATTAGTTCTGTGAGGCAAGGGAGGAGAGAGGAGGCCGAGCTCTGAAACCACATTGGCTTTTCAATATTTGGCATTTGGACGTTGTCCTTTGGGGACTAAGTTCCTGTGAAGGTCCTGGGATGACTCCAGTGCTGGTAAGTCCCTGTGGTAGTGGGCAAATAGCTCATGGAGTTTCTGGTTTTGGGCTAAAACTGCTATCCAGGCACTCCCAACCCTCTGTGTAGGCACACGGTGTTATTTTGAGGATGCTCGTACAGAAGAACCATCCCAGGAGGATGCCACTGCCCAGGAGATGTCCTCAGCATCCACATCAAGAGCGAAAATAAAAACCACGTGAGACCTTGTGTATTCCAAGGGGCTCACAGAGCAGTGGGAAAAGTAGGCGAGAGAAGGGTGTGGGAGGATGAGCCTGAGGACCCACAGCCCTTCAGACACAGTGTCTTTTCATACTGCTCCGTTCCCATTTCCCAAATTAGCTGGTATCTGAGATGCTGCAGGATCCACTGGGATTTCTGTCTTTTGGGACGCGGATGCTCAGGGTGACAGGATCTGCTGCAAGACTGATGTGCTGCTGTTTGCGCTCCCTGATAACTCTGTGCTGGTGGCTGCAAAAAATTATCTCAGGACAAATGTGTAGTGTAGACAAGTTTTTTAAACAGTGAGGCTTTTGTCTTGGCTCCTTTCTAGATCTTTACTGGGCTTGTGGGGTTTTTTTCCTGCTTCCTTCCAGAAATGGAAAGCTAAATACACAAACACTCACACACCCCAATCCTAACCCCCTCACCGGATCCTTTTTGCCTGCTTCAATGTCTTTCTCTTTGCTGGCTGTTTCATTAACACCGCCAAAGAAACTGAACTGAAGCCAGGATTAAACTTCTAATGGAAGACCTGAGATGGAGAAAGGAATAAGGTCCTGCAGCATGGGAAGAGGTGAGGTGTCTGACATTTGAGCCCTGTGATTGTGTGAGTATTTTATCTTTAGAGCAGGGATAAAGCAAGGGCATCACAGGGTGATGAAGTCAGGCCATGCTGATGTTGCGGTGAGTGCATGTGGATGTGAGACCTGACACTCCACAGGTACCAGAGATGCTTTTCTGGCTCAGGGAAAGATCATGCTGGCTTGAGGGCAGAGCCTCAAAGTCCTGGGGCATGGCTCCCTCACAGGCAGCAGTAACCATCAGGCTGCTTCAGCATCCTCCTGCCTCTTACAAGTCCTTCAGGGCAGGTGGCTCAAGTCAGGGACGGATCTGGTTGTGGTGCTCTGGATACCCCAGTGCAGAAATGATCCCCAAGGAGCATCCTGGTGTCTCTCCCATTTCCTCGTGTCCTGTAGGAATCAGAGCTGTGCTGTTTCTGCTAATTCTTCACCAGTTATGTCACGTAAGCATTTCAGGCTAATTGGCTTATTCCCTATTAAGCAACAGGTGTCTCTGTTTTGCAAACTCATGTGTCTTGATTCCTGCGTCCTGGGTGTACACTTGCAGTGATTACACACAGTGATTTGCAGCCAGGCAGGAACCTCAGGGCCAAACCCTGCTCTCATTTACGCGGGAGCTAATATACAGACACAGTTACCACCCAACAGGTAGGGATGCTGAGCGTCTCTGACCTTCCCATCTTCTTGTGGTCCCCAGGGAGGAGCCTGCAGGATGGGTGATGTGATGGGAGGTGGGACTGGGGCGTGGGAGGAGGTGACCAAATTAGCAAGGCTGGTTTGCATGAGACTGACAGTAAGGGCACTGGCCCTGCAGGTCATATACCACAGCTGCATCAGCACCCCAGCAGGGCAAGGTGGTTTTACTGAAAAGCCACGATGTAGGCACACTTTCCCAAATGTGATTGTACAGCTCAGTAGGAAGAACGAAAACTTGGGAGCAGTAAAAATAGCACCTGATATTTAGGAAGTTTTTGACACTCAGGCTGCCAAGCTGTGACAATATGAACAAGTGAGATTTTAAACACGTCGAAGTGCGATTTCAAACGTCTCATCAAGATGGATTGCAGGAGCTTTCATCCTAGCAGACAAACGCTTTAGAAATTTCTTCCAAATTAATCCCTACAGAGAGAACCTTGCTCGCCAGGAAATTGTGGGTACATAGGGCTACTCAACAGCCACCACTTCTCTTCATCACAATCTGCTCCCCGCCCCGGAGAGATGAAAGCCTCAAAAGCAACTGGTGAAATGTCACAGGGATTGATCGGCAAGTGTCAGATGTCCTGGCTCCTCCTGGTGTGTTATGAAATGTGATTGAGGGAGGCGAGATGAGAAATGAGCCTGCCAGAGCTGCGTTTCTGGATGAGAGAGGATGGGTGCTAGGGAGGGCTTACAACGTTGTGTTTGAGTCCATCATCTCAAGGTTCAAAAACCATCCCATCACTTCTCGCCTGGAATTGGCTTTTCTTCCTAATTTGCAGGTTAGTTTACGTGTGGGAGTAACCACCAGTGATACCTTTCCTCCCCAGATTTGTCTCATCTGTGGTAGCAGAACCACATGGGTGGTTATGGGTGTGGGTGGGTTTTGACCTAAACCCCACAGAAGCCACTTGAGTGTCTAGTGAGAAGTCCACAAGGGGACTTACCAATGAATGTGAACAACTTCTTTATTTTCAGCAAGACCTTGATGTGTGGATGGAAAACCAGGACACATTTCCCAAGGAATACCATTTTCCAACCTCTGGTCTTCATTCCCAGTCAGTTTGATCTCCTGGGACACCTTTGCTTCTCCACCTTGTGGGACAGGCTATCACTCAGAAACCAAGTATTTCTCTTTCACAGACAACTTGGAAATGTGGCAGTTTTCCCCCAAAAGCCCTGAAGTCTCATCCCTGAATTTCAAAGAAGAGGAGGGAGGGTTGGCACCTGTGTCCTGAGCCACATTTCATAGCACTGGCCCGAGCAAATCCTGCCACAGCTTTGAGGCACGGGGAGCACGTGGCTTATTTTAATGACTGCACTGCTCTTAGTCAGCAAAACGAATCCGCTTACTTAATAGGGCTGTGGGTGCATCCGAGCCCATCTCTAACAAGGTGACAGGCAGGTGCCAGCTAGTCCTGACGCTGCAAGGTCTATCTTATGCCCGTGAGCGCATGTGGGATTATATCTCACTGCGAGTGTCAGCAGGAGCAAGTCTATCAAATCTGGGGGAAGAGGGGCGATCTCTGTGTTAGTATTTTATTTCCAGTAGCTGGGCAGTGTATCCCTCTCTCCAAAACTGTTAGTTACGGTGAGGTTAGGTCCATCTGACCACAAATCAGCATCCTGCGGAGGGTCTGTGAGCATCCCCTGCCCATCCAGCTGCCCCGGGGAGAGCCCCTGGGTTGGGAAGGCAGTGATTTTGAGAGTGTGGTCCCTCATCAGGCCTGGTATCACGCTTGTGTGCTCTTCAGACAGAAAATAGCAATTCATGTCCTGAGGACAACATCAGAGCAATTGTTAAAAAGCAAAGTAAATATAGGTGGTGATTATTTTATTTTATTTTTGTAGATATGCAGACTGCAGCTATTTCAGGGGACCTGCATGTGCTTTTCAGGCCAGTGAGACCTTTTCTGATCGGTTGCCATGATCCTCTGGGTGATGCCATCTCACCGAGCAAGAGCCATACTCGCTCTCGGCAAGTAAAGAGCAGCGTTTTTCAAGAGGACAGGTCTGCTCTAAGCCCATAGTGCATGCTCCTGTCCTGGCTTCTGGGACTGTCATTTTTTGGTGTTACAGGCCAAGCCACTTCCCTCCCAGTGTCTCAGCTGTAAAACAAGGATCATAAAAGACACCTAACTCAAATGCAGGTTGTGAAAACTTAATTAGTAGGTGTTAATCATTCAAACCCCTCAGATAAATATTGTGGCACTCTGAACTCTCGTTCTGAGGAACTCAGGTGGATAAATTCTGCTTAACCATCCCCCAAGGGTTTATTATCTTTTAGAAGGAGGAGGAAGAAAAGAGGGACTTAGGTTGTCCGAGGTCAGGAAGAGGCAGAGATTTTGTTCCACCAGTAGTGGGCTCCACAAATGTGGCTAAATGGGTGGTTGGGTACAGCTGAAATTTCTAGCTTGTTCATGCTTCTTGTGCCCGCTTCCTATCTGCATTGTCTGCCACCGATGCTGGGGGGAAAGCAGGACTTGAAGTCAGGTGTCGTAAAATATCCATGGAAAACACATTTTTGAATTTGTAACCCTGAGAATACTGATGCGTGAAGCCTGCTCTTAGAGATCCGCTCGCCCAAAGAGGCTGTGTGACCTACTTGTTCAGTCAAAGCAGCTTTGATTCCGCATATCAAAATTGCTCGAAGCAAGACCAAACCGTACCTAGCAACAATTAAGAGAATCGTTTAAGAAGTGGGAAACAAAAAGGGAAGTAAAAACCCCAAACAGCCCATTCATAGTGGGTGAATAGAAAAGTCCTCACATACCTAATTTGTCAGAAATTATTCAACCAAGAAAATTTGGACCTGAATCATAAGACAGTTTTTCTTTTTTATCCTCTGATATGTGAATCAGTGTCACTTTACATCTGAGCACAGAGTGTTTTGACCTATATAATATCTGAGATAGTGGAAATTCAGCTTGAAAATCTCAAAGCAAAAATGAGAAAGGATGGCACAAGCCAGTAATATGGCATTAGCACATATAGATGTGACTTATCACTGGAAAACATCCCAACAGAAGTCAAAAGAAGAGAGTTTTGTAAATAGGAAGCAGATTAGTACTTTGTGGAGCTGGCTATACAATCAAACTGATAACAACTAGATTAATAAAGCAATTCAATCTAAACACGGTGTAGCACTAGAAAGCTTTTCAAAATCAATGCCTATCTGTGCAATTTTAATCGAGGTTGGTCTTTGCCTTTTGAAGCCAAGAGATTTGAAGCTCCAGGTCAGTAACGTATAATAAAATGGGCTGACATTTTCTTTTTTTTTCTTTCTTAACGTGTACCTCTTAATTAGTGCCTTCCATTTCTTAGTATTTTCCTCTTCCCAGATGGGGGAAGTGAAGCAGTACAGCGATACTGGGTTGCCTGTGTTGGTAATAAAGCATGGCAGACCTTGGAAGATCCCAGACTTGACTAAACTATGGGTGTTTTAAGTAACTGATGAGCTGAGCTGATGGACAAGGGTGGATGGACAAGGGTGATACACCCTCTGTTGTCATGTTCACAGCATGTGTTGTCTTCAGCTGTACAAAGGGGGATTGTAGTGAAGGTGTGCAGAAGTTGCAGTGTAGGACACAAAGGGTCAAAAGGCTGAGGGTTTTGAAGCCACAGGAGCATTTTAGGATTCACTAAACCAACTGAGACCTTCAGACTAGTATCATGTCCCAGCTTAAGGCAGTCTCCGTGGCTTGGAGAGGTAAACCAAGCCTGGTACAGAGAGTGGTGTTTCTACCAGCATCCTGGGTGTCCTCCAAGACCATCCTGGCTGCTGCTGGCTCGCAAAGCGGCGAGCCCAGTGCCATGGGGCAAAGCATGGGAAGATGGCCAGCAGAACCCTCCTCTCTCCTTTACTGGTGAGCTCCACTCCCTCCACACATTGGGGGGCCTCCGTGTTTACATATGACGCCAGAACACTTTGTGCTCTGTTTGCATGACAGTGTTTAGACAACTTTTGCTTTTCAGAGTGTGTGAGGGGGAAAGAGTAACCCCTGAAACTGCCCTTGAGGGGTTCTCAGCAGGGGATCCAGGCAGCCGACCACCTTTGCCACCACCTCTGCACACAGTGAATTGGGAGATGTGTTGGGAGATACTCTCTCAATGTGTCTTCCTCATGCCCAGCTTCTCCAGCCCTGATGCCTGCCTTAATTTCAGGAGGAGGCACATGCTGCCCTGTCGCTGTGGACATGTAAAGTTGGATTGGATAAATGCATTTGAATAATACGTTGTGATGCCTCACATCAGTCCTGTCATAGCTGCAAAACATGGATGAGGTGGGAGCTAACAAGCCTTCTCCGCTTCCTAATTTCTGTGATTTTATTATTTCTATTTTTTCTTCTCACAGAGTTTGTGAACTGGCACTTATTCAGGGAGCAGCATTTCTTTTTCTAAGCCCTTAATCCAGTCCCTATCTGTCTTACAGCAAGTGTGAAGGAGTGTGAATCCCATTTGGAGAGCTCCTTCAGAAGAGACGTCTCTGAAAGGATGTGTGGTTTGCACACTAATCCAGTCTGCTCCCACACCCTGCAGTGAACCCCATTAAAGCGGAGGTTTGTTAAATGCCAGCAGGCTCTAGGAATAAGTTAGACCTGCTGTTCCCTTGATGCACCAAAAAATGAAACAGCGCGCTGACTCTCAGGTTTGTCAAAGGAAAGAGGAGAGTGTCGGAGCAGAAATTGCTCTGACTTGGCCATAGATGGTGACCAGCAGGAGGGAGGAAAGGGACAACTGTCATGTTTTTTCTGAGGGTTTAGTGTTACGCGTTGCTGAGGGCTGTGCTGCTGTGCTCAGCCTAACGAAGAGGCTTACATCGCATCCCGCAAGTCTGAGGCTCTGTTTTGATGGCACCAAATATTCACGCACTCTATTTCTTTTCATTTATGTCTAATGCATTTGGGATATATTTTTTTCAGGACTGGTAGAAATACGTGCTCCTGAGATACGTTTTCATTAAGGTGTATATTTCCAGCTAACAATATTTCTACTAGAAGAGAATTTGGTTCTCTCTATGAGCACGTTCATTTGGATATCTATGTAGTGGAAACAATAAAACAGAGCAATGAGCATGTGGCAGTTAACACGTGTCTGACTCCCCCTGAGCATCACAAAGTTGGCACCTGCTTCTTCGTGACCCCTTTGGAAATAGCAAGCTACAGGAAGAAGAGGCTCTGCAGCCAGCTAGATGCAGACCAATACTTGTATGTGTTTATTTTTAAGTGAGGGTTCATAGGTCATATGAGTGACATTGGTTTCTCAAGGGGCTTGGTCCCACCTATTCTTCATTCTAGCATCATATAGATGCTGGAAAATTTGGCTGTCTGTTCCCACAGGTATTGTTCAGGCAGGTCTGGCACCCATCCTTGTGCATTGGTGTCAGGCCATGGGACTGTCACTTCAGGTCTTGGCTCCAGCATGCAAATCACTGTCATGAGGTGTTGTTGTAACTTCAGCCAGGCTACAGCAGAGGTGGAGACAAGGGACCTCAGGGTATGCATGGGAGTGGAACGGGCTGGAATGAGTCCCTGTGCCTGGCATGGGTCACTCGGAGCTGGGAGAAAGAGCACTGTGAGGAGGAGATCTCCACAAGTCACCCAGGAGGCTGGTGGTTCGGTCTGGATAAAATGGAGATGTTGGGTGGTCTCAGCTGAAAGCCCAAGCTGAAGGCAGTGGTGGGAATCCTGACCAGATCATTCAGGTCAGTGCCCACCTGAAAAGAACAGGGAAAG
Organism: Thinocorus orbignyianus; assembly: GCA_013400375.1. Taxonomy (NCBI): domain Eukaryota; kingdom Metazoa; phylum Chordata; class Aves; order Ciconiiformes; family Thinocoridae; genus Thinocorus; species Thinocorus orbignyianus. The sequence goes on from VXBW01000458.1 coordinate 14,547, forward strand.
TCTCTTGGCAACCTGGTGATTGAGAAGACCTTCTCTCTGCACTGCTAGCATCTGACTCGTAAAAAAGAGAAGTAGAGATGTAGTTAATGCAACCTGTAGGCTGCATGCTGCTTTGATGACGGAGACCAGATGTCTTTGATGGCTGGTTAGATCGCGCAGGTATTATTAGTTGGGTTGGTTAGGAGCTTTTTTTGCCGGAATGATTTTACGGTCGCAGTAGGGCAGCAATGACGATGGATGTGAAAAGCCCTTCACGGGCATCAGGACGTCTCCCTTCTGGATGGGGTGGGATGTGAACAGTGCAGCAGCGTCTCCGTTCGGAGCCCTTCAGAGCAGGATCTCTTGACTGTTGAACAATGCTTGGCAAAGAGGAGCTGGGTTTATAAATAATGCATTTCCTTTGTCTTGCAGGAGTTCTGGAGGCAGAGGTACAATCAGATCAGCTGTGAACAGCTTACATAGCAAATCTAATAGGTTTGTAAATTAGATTTTGTGTTCATTTGTTTTTGCTGTAAGGCAGCTATTAATCTGCTTCTCCTCTTCGCTGGATAGTGCTGTTCTTATTTAGCAAATGTATCTGTTTCTTTTCACTTCTGCTTTGCATTTTCTTAATCGTTTCTCCCCCTCCTTCCCCCAGCTCAGTGCAATAATCATTTGCAAATAACCAAGAATCTGCAAGTTGCGGTGATTGAGAGAATGAGAGAGAGAGAGTTACTTATTGTGAAAATAAGTCAGTGATAGAGTTGCCATTTTCGTAGTTTTACTATCTGCTATTAGGGGAGAGATCACTGTCTTTGACGTCAGAATTTCATTTGGTTTTCTCATAATGCACTTCAGTAACGTTCCATCACAGAGTCATTCCGTGGCATCGCAGCTTCATTTGGTGACTCTCTGTGTCCTTTTTCCAACAATTTCATGTTGGCCCAACGTTACCAAGTGGGGCAGTTGCAATGCTCAGTGACATCACCCTGTGAGAAAGGACAGGTGATATCATTCTATGATGATATATATGATATGATATATATGATGATATCATTCTATGATGATATCACCACAACTGATGAAAACACAGAAAATGGACCAACACCACCATCACCACCCCCAAAATCATAGTTATTCATTCCTGAAATTTCTTTTCCCTGTTTGCTTTCTGATTTTTGACACCCTGTAAGTAAGCTTTGCAAGACATGAGGTGATACGGCAAAATGCAAACAAATCCAACAGCCTCGACTGGCAGCCTCTGGAGAGGTACTGTACAAACACACACAAGGACGCTGGCAGCCAGCATTCATAAACACATTTCCTTGCCTTTCTGAAGCATTACAATAGTGTGAGCCACAGTGTGTCCTCGGGAGCTCCTTCTCTGGGCTGGAGATGTGCTGCCGAGAGCTGGATGTTGTCTACGAGCCTGGGCCACCAGCTCTGCCCCATCTCTCACTCTCTCCCTCCTCAGGCTTTACACGCTTTCTATAAATGTATTTATTTACAAACCATTTCCCAGCTGGAAAAAGCCCTTTGCGCCAGAGAGGGAGATTCCCTTTAGCTGACAGCGAGTGCTCTGGCTGTGTATTTTTCAGAGTGCTCTGAAGTGTGAAGGTTTTTTCAGGGCTGCAGACACATGCACGGGTTCTTGATGAGATGCTTGGATATTCTCTTTGGAGGGCAGCTGGTTGGAATCAAATATTCAGAGGCTCCCTTAATTCATGCCATTTGATGTAAATGGCACTGAAGTGCTGGGGCTGATTTGCTTCTTAGAACAGGGATTAAAAGCTGGGGTCTCGCAGTGATCATCTCCAAGCCACAGCATCTGGCTGTTGCCTTTCCCACTGCTCATTTCTGGGTCTGGACCAGGCCATATGGATGCTGAGATCCTCATGCTGTCTTCTAATGAGAAGAAAAGTTACCAGCAAGCCAACCTACCCCTGTTGGGTATGGGATGCTTGTCCCCCAACTTCAAAAGCAGCATCCAGCACCTCAGCTAAATTAATTTCTCCTTTGGGTGGAGTGAAGGTTGCTCTTCTCTGATGAGGATTTCAACCTGCTCCACTTTGGGGTGCTCTTGGGCGACCAGGTCGGTAACCTTATCTACCTTTGTAGAAAATGTCTTGGTGAATTTTGGGGGGCTCCCAGGAGCTCTGGGGTGTCTTGTCTGTGAGTGTGCATCTGCCAGTCCCTCTTTGAAGAGCCTGCTCGTGGTTTTGTGTGCATGCCTTTCTGTGGCTGGATGTGTAAAATTGTGTTTTCTGTCGAGCTGTGCCTGGCTGTAAGTCTGTGTTCGTGTAAGCGAGCAGGTATTTAAGGATTTGTGTCTGTCTGCTTGAGTGTAGCAGAATACAAACAGGCTTTCAGTTCTTGTTTAGCTAATAACTACAATTTTGCTCTTCTGATGAAGTTTGAATTCCAGCAGCCAGAGCCGAAGACAGTGATTAGAAGTGCCATTGGGATGCTAACGGATCCTGTCTCTCTCCCTCTCCCTGTCTTTCTTTTCTCTAGAGCTGAAGTAGTAATAAATGACTCTTCGTCTCCAGCTGTTGTTGACAGAAGTAATGAAAGCATTAAGCACAACATTAAACCAGCCTCATCCAAATGGAGACACAACCAGACACTGTCTTTGAAGATCAGGTACTGGTAATTACCTATAGGACAAGAGACAGACTTGGTCCTCTCCAGTGCAAGCTGGCAAATTGCCTCTGTATATCATCTAAAGAAGTCGAGGAAGAAATAAAAGGCTTATCTCCTGCTGAGCTGGGCTTCATATCTGTAAGCGATCGCTTGGAAATGAATTCCCGGCTGAACCAGCTGGCCTTGCAACGACGAAACAAGGAGCACTTGAGCATCCATTTTCCATGCCAAGTGGGGATTAGTGTGTCCTGGCAGTGGGTCGTGCAGGGGGGAAGGAGATTCTCTCCCCGGGGTAAATACAGGGACCCGCCACTAATGGTGGGCTGAACTGGGAAGGGATGGTTGGAGAAGGAGAAAGTGTTAAGATTGAGATATCCATTTGTAAGCTGTTCCTGGACAGCATCAGTCAACTGGGACCAACCATGGAAGGCGGGCATGCCAGAGGCAGAAGTTTGTCTTACGTTTGACCCAAATTATCCCTTTACCTCACCTGATGGGGCTGTTTTCGTCCCTGTCCTCAGGAAACAGATCCTGAAATTCCTGGATGCGGAGAAGGACATTTCGGTGCTGAAGGGGACGCTGAAGCCGGGGGACGTCATCCACTACGTCTTTGACCGGGACAGCACCATGAATGTCTCTCAGAACCTGTACGAGCTGCTGCCCCGCACCTCGCCCCTCAAAGGCAAGCAGTTCCCCACCTGCGCCATCGTTGGCAACTCGGGGGTCCTGCTCAGCAGTGGCTGCGGCCCCGAGATCGATGCGCACAGCTTCGTGATAAGGTAGGGGGCTGCACACCCTGCTGTGGGATGGGGATGGGGAGGCTCCAAGGGGTTTTGGAGCAGTGGAAAGGAGCTGGAGTCCTGATGGTGTGGTGCAGCACAGCCTCACAGCCCCATAGGGTTCACCGATCCTGCTGCAGACCCTCTCACCCACCACCAAGCGCTCCTCCAGTGTTCTTGCAAATGCACTATGTCTTCTAAAGTACACCGATAGCCCCCCACAAGGCACCAGCATGCCCAGTTCCAAAGCACTCCCTCCTCTTTTTTTCCCGTGTCTGGCAAACAAACCCTGTCCTGGACTCTCCCATGGACACAAGAGTGATTCTATGATTCTTCCCCACATCACTTCTGCCGTCAAGCACCAGGTGCCCCACATGATGCCCTGGCACCACATTTACACACACAAAAGTATGATACTTCCCAGGATCCCTCCATCGCCAGCACCGATGTCCCCACAGATGCACTCACTGCCCCATGGACCTGCGACAGTAGATCCTGACCCCCACTGGGACACACACATCAAATTCACCGCAGAAGATGCGTGAAGTGGAGAGGAGGAGCGCACCTGCCCTCCCATCCCCGACACCCGTGTACATCTGTTAGCCGAGGGGCTGCAGGAGTCGGCTGATGATTTATGTATGTGCAGACATTTGCTTTCTGGCGAGTCTATTATGAAGACAGCCCAATCCATCAGCCGCTCACAGAGGCGGTCCCCGGCGTGACGTGGGAACGAGGATAATGTCACCTCTGCCCCCCGCTCAAGTCTGCCCGGCTGCTGGCAGCTCCATCCTGTCTGCTGGGGACAGGCCTGTTACCGTTTACGTCCTTAAGAGAACCAGAGTGAGCGAAGGGAAAAAAATTACTTATTGCACTTCTGGCAGATTTTAAGGAGGGGCTTTTGTGTCAGGCAGCAAAGTTGCAGAAGAAAAGCTTTTCTGGGTGTAAGGATTGGGATTTTGAGGTTTTTTTCCCCCCAGCCGTGGATGCTGGTGCAGCTCTGACGTGGACGTGCTCTTCCCACAGCAGGTTATCCGAGCCACCATGTGAACCTGCATCCTGGGGAAGGTTTGCTCCATCCAGACAGCCTTTTCCGTGGGGCTGGCAGTGACCAGCCATGGGCTCTGTGGCAAGGATGCAGTTTCAGATCCAATCTTTATTTGCAGTGATTTTACTCCTGTGGCAAATGGATCACAAGGGCCCCATGTGCCAGTCACTGGGTTTTCTTTACACCATTCCTTTAGTTTCCCCATCTGTAAAGTAGGGAAAACAGAAGTAATGGCTGATTATCAAGGCAGATGGTTAGGATGCAATTCCTGTTCATTAAATACTGCAACTTCACTGTATAACACCGCAGGAGAGCACACAGTGTGTTAACGTGGGTACCCTCTGGTTTTTCACCGTGCTGGAGGAGCATCTCTCTGCATCTCCCCATCAGCTGGTGCCAGGTACCATTTACCCAGCACCACGTGTGGCATGGCCACAGCTGAACGGCCACGGGGTACCCCTCAAGAAGCTGTAGGAAACTACTGTATAACAAGGGTGATTTGTTGGCAGCTTATCCCTCAACCCTCATTCCTGGCATGACACGGAGGAAGCTCATGGCACAGGAGCTCCTAGGGGAGTGTGTGTGCCCATACCTGTGTGCACAACCTGAGAGGAGGCACCAATTAATGCTACACAAAGAGATGGGTTCTGAAGGTCACAGCCTCCAGACAGCCAAACCCTGCAGAGACCATGTCCTGGCATCCACCTCCTGTTAGTGTCATTATCACTGCTGGTGCCACCAGGTCTGCTGTTAGCTGAGACTCGCCAGGGGGAGAAAGAGATTTGGGATAATATTACCCCAGCAAGGCTGGAATTAAGAAGCGAGCACTTTCCTTGTGTGGGAAAGGCTGTTCCATTTAAAACCTGCCATGGCAGCAAAGACAGGAGGTTCGTTGCTACACATTATTTTTGAAGCACACCAGAAGAGATACCAATCCGTACAAAGCCACCCACCAGACACCAAAGTTATGTCTGTTATTAGCATCGCCCCAGAGGAATATGCATGCACATGCCAGCATGATGAGGAGTGATCGCCTGATATTAAGATGGCTCATCGTTACCGGGTCAGAGCATCTCTAGTTTATCGCAAAAACTCATTCTCCCTCCTCTTCCTTCCAAAAGCGAGGGCAGATGGGCACATCTGTCACTCGCCCTGGCTTTTGGCATCAAACACCCCTCATGTTTGTCACTGTCCCCTCTCCAGTCCATCGTTAAAAGGGTTGTTTGGTGTTTCCCCCTGCAGGTGCAATCTGGCCCCTGTCCAGGAGTACTCGCAAGACGTGGGCATGAAGACGGACCTGGTGACTATGAACCCCTCGGTCATCCAACGGGCCTTCGAGGACCTGGTGAATGAGACTTGGAGGGAGAAGCTGCTGCAACGCCTCCACAGCCTCAACGGCAGCATCCTCTGGATCCCGGCCTTCATGGCCAAGGGGGGCAAGGAGCGAGTGGAGTGGGTGAACGAGCTCATCCTGAAGCATCGCATCAACGTCAGGACTGCCTACCCCTCGCTGCGCCTGCTGCATGCTGTCCGAGGGTGAGACCATTTCTGGTGTGCTCAGGGCCAGGATTTCATGAGTCAATCAGTGGGTTTGGCAAACAGCACGAGCTGTTTCTTTCTGTAGACCATGAGGAGGACTCTGTGGGCAGTGGCTCATTCCTAGATGAGAACTACAGACCTCCTTGCAAGCAGGGTCTCACCACTATTGAGCCTGAGGTCTTTTAGCCATGTCATATAGCGAGCCTAAATGTTCTAGCTCTAAGCCTGGATATCACCAAGATAACTCCCCAACCTACAATTAGGGCTCTCCTTGGGGGAATGTGTGTATGTGTGTGCATGTTGTAGAGCTAGTGACAAGGTTTGTGACTTTGTGCCGAGGTGACACATGCAAGTCTCACATAGCTCCTCAGGTCAGGTTGCTCGTGGCAGCCTGGATGGGCTCAGCAGAGTAGGTGTTCATGCTGCTGTAACGGTGCTAATTGCACTGCTCATCCTAAATGGCCAGCCTAGGGAAGGGACTGGCATGGTCTGGTCCTGCTGGCCAGATAAATAGAATCATAGAATCATAGAATGGTTAGAGTTGGGCCAAGTAGTGGTGAATAGACTCACTAGGAAGGAAGGAAGGAAGGGGTCTTTCTGCTTCCTGACCACAACCAGGTGTGTGGGAGACGCAGGTGTGGTTGGCGATGGGAAGGCTATAAAATAAGAGAGCTCTAGGGGTGAAGCTTCTATGTAAATGGCTTGGCAATAGTGCAGGCTCTTGCTTTCTTGCTTTATTTTTCTGACATGATTCATTTGGCATTTAGGAAGTCTAGGCAGGTGGTGGCTTATGCTGGAGGTGGCTTAGCGGCAGTAGTTGTCCTCTCCAATTTTGACTTAGACCGTCTTGCTCTCCTGGAGAGGGAATTCACTCGTGCTGCTGGTGCTCCCACCTCTAAGCCTCAGTATTAAAGTTTCTTGATTGCTTTGAGCGCTTCTTCCCCAACCCACCTCTGAGCCTGAGCTCCACTGGTCAGTTGATCCATGTTGGATGTTGCTCTGTCCCAGCCTGGGTTATGTGTCAGTGCAGGGGGTGGGCGTGGGACAGATTTTGGAGTTATTTCCTTCAGGAGCATGAAAGAGGGGTATGAAGGGCAGCCCTGCAGGCAGCCCAGGAGAAGTGGAGGCACTGTGCCGCGGTGCATCACAGGCAGCAATAGCAGGCAGAAGGAGTTGTCTGCCCCAAATGTCTGTGTTTGAGGCTTCCCTGGTCCAGAGAGGCATCTTACAGAAAGTTTTGAGGTAAAGAAAGGGAAGGAAATGATACCACAACTCACAGAAAGGTAGGAGAAGAATTAAAGAAAAAAAAAATAAACACAACCCAAATTCTGAGCTATTTCTAGCTGTAATTGACTTGCTTTCATCTGTCAAAATAGAATTAAGCTCCTGTAATAAGCCCTTTAAATCAACAGGCTGCTAATCCTGTGCTGGCAACCGTTCCTGGTGCCAGAAACTTCCCGTAGGAAGCTTTGTGGAGGGATTGGCAAAGGCTGAGCATCGCTTTCCCACAGGAGAGGAGAAGGATGCCTCGATAAGCTCTGCTGCTGAGCTTATCTTCCAACTCACGGCACCTTCCTGGCCCTCCCGAGCTGCAGCCCTGCAGACAACCTGGCACTCTGGTTGTCCCTGTGCATCTCCCATGGAGCAGTGTTGGAGTCACCACCCATGGCTGGCAGGTTGTGCTTGGCAGGGGGGGATGCAGGGATTTGGGGACAATCCCAGGGGTTCGGTGATGTCTCTCGGTGGATGGAGAGATGCACCCCTCTCCCACACGGCTTGGAGTAGTGTCTTCCTTTTGCACCTGTTAGCGTTCCTGTGGGTTTTAATGGTGCAAGAATCATGGGTTCAGCCTTCTGAAAACTTACTGGGGCTCGGAGGGATGTGACCAGTCAGACCAGCAAACGAGCGAGGTAGGTGGTATTGGCGGGTGTCTGGGATGGATACAGTACCAGCGTGTGGTCCAGACACTGATGCTGATGACAGACACTGAGTGCCCAGTCTGAGCTACAGCCGAGACCCCAGTCCTGTCCTTTGGGCTGGTCACTGTGCTGTGGGGCAATGGGGAAATGTGGGTCATGGCAGCACTGGTTCAGTTATAACCTCAGAAGCCAGTGCTAATCCTTCTCAGGGGTTGCCATCTAAGCCAAAGGAGCTGCTGCCTGACCTGCCCTCTTGCTCTCACACTTATCTGCAGGAAAACAAGGATGCCTACTAATTAAGGAATAATGTAATTAAAACTGCAGGCCCCTCAGGTGGCTAGAACTGTTGGGAGCACTTCAACACCTCCCCAGTGGCCTGAGCAAAGAGCTGTGCAGAGGGACTGGCCAGAGCTGGGGGGCAAAGGGCTGTGCTGTTCTGGGGGAAGGCTAGAGTCAGGGTTAACCCTTTCCTTGGTGCAGCATCCTCAGGATTGGACTTGGATGGATTTGAGAGTGATTCAGGCAGTATTGAGTGAACTGACCACAGCTGAGGAGGAGAGCATGGTGATGCTCTTGGTGGCATATAGGAAGGTCTCAGATACCTATTCGGTCGTCTTGACCATCTGCTCAGAGTAATTGACATGAAGTATTTTGCGATGAGGAAGGGATCTTTCCTCAGGTCAAACTGACCAGAATGACTAGGAGTTTGCTTATTCATCTGCTATGATATTCTCTAATTCCTAAGTTCATCATATGTTTTTGCTTCCGAGCTCCTTGCTGTTACAGGGATCTGGTTGCCAATGATTTCCTCCGGCTCTCTCTGAGGAACATGCTCGTTTGTAGCACTACACTCTTCTTTGACAGGTCTGAGATTTGTGAAACAAATAAATTTTGTGGCATGAGGCAGAGAATCGATAATCCACAAAGCCCCACGGAACATCCCTCTGTGCTACAGTGGTCTGCACTTGCAGAAATGTCCTATCTTTTCCAGATAAAGCTACCCTTTATAATCTATCCTGAGTTGATTTGGAAATCACAAAGAAATGGGGGGTGTCTTTCAGCCAAGATGTTCTTTTGTATATTTTATTTTTTTCAAGGGATAGCACTTTCTGCAAAGACTAATGTTATCTCAGCCAACTTCAATTCAGCTAGGAAAGCTTTGCCTTTTCTCTTCCTTCACTTCCAGTGAAATGCATTTGTGAGTTCTTGACTCCTCCTTGAACCGCAGTATTTATTGTCCTTCTCTGCTTTCCCCCAGACCAGAATGCATTTCAGTGGCAATTGAGTATTTTTTCCTATAATTTTCAGTGCATTTGGGGCATTTGTAGAGTGTGCATTGCTGAGATAAGTGAAAAGCATTTGGTTTTGTTGTCCTTAACAGCATCATTTGAGACATCACCTTCCTAGCTGTGAGGGTGCCTTAAATGTTTGCAGATAGCTTTTTGTGTTGATGATTCTGGATAATCTGTGCAATAGGAGGGAGGCTGTTCTTACACGGCTAAACTCCCCATCTTCACCCCAGGAAGGGAAAGAGCCACCAGCGTTTTCGATGGAGGAGCTCAGAAGGGAGCTGAGTCGCTACCTAAGGCTGAGGAGGAAAGTTGTGCCATGGCAGGGAGCCAGCTTGAGGGCTGGGGACGGTGCCATGCGTTTTGGGGTTGCGTGACTCACTTTGGAGCCATTCTGTAAAATGCCTCCTGAGCAATTCATCTGGCGAACGCCGTGCTCGTCTCCTGGCTGGGAAGCAAGCAAGCCCCTTATAAGTCATCTGTTAGTGTCTCCAGAAAGCCTTGTAATCCCTATTGCTGAACAGCTTTTGTCAGAGAAATAACATGAAATGCAGGAAGCAAGGGAAAATAATTGTGTCTGGAGGTTTGACTGTCACTCCTTGCAGAGAATTCATGGACACATTTCAGTTTGCCATGTGTAATCTAGTCTAGCATTTTTACTGTGTCCATCACAAGGCTCTCTTGGCAGTAAGCAATTCTAATCCCTTAAGATTTTGTTAAGAACTTCATGAAAGAAAAAAAATAAACTGATGTATCTTCCAGATCCTTGGCTAGGTCTCCCTTTAGGTTTAACACCCAAATAGACATGAATGTTCGTGTGAGCTCTTCACAGCAGTGATCATCTTGCTCAGGGTCTATAGCTTGCGTAGTGCAGCTCTGCCCCGTGTCCTCAGAAGTACAACCTGGTGGGGCATAAGGTGGATTCATCTTTACCTAGAGGTCTCCCTGTGTCCTCGAACCCAAACAGTGTCTAAGCCTTCGCTGATTTTCCAGGCCAATGCTGCTCAGCTGCCTTTCCCATCCATCGGCCATGGTGGAAGCCCACCCCTGGTGCCTCCTCGCCTTGTGTCCTCATTATGCCGCATCCTTTCAAGCAGTCTACAAGCTACCTTGCATGTAGCCGTACAGGTTATTCTCCTAACCTGTGGCTTTGATCACATCACCCCTCTCTTTTGCATCCCTCCATGGGCTCCCCTTTTCTCTAACAGATCAAACCTAAGCTGCTGCTCTTCTTTTTATACGGCCCTTTCAGCCCATCTTTTCTCACTCTGTCTCCAGATCAGTTCTGCTGTGGATTAGCCAGTGTCACCCGGTTGTGGGGTTTCTAAGCAGGCTCTTTAGTGCTTCTTTCTGTATGGTCCTTAAGCTCACAAGGGCTCCTCTGAAATATCTGCCCCCAGGGACTCCCACCTTAAAGCCGTTCCTCTCTGGTACCGCAGGCGGTTTAAGGACAGTGGTCGTGGGCTTGGGTGAGGAATGAATATGACCCAAGTCTGTAGCAGGGGCATAAGAAAAGCCATTCCCAGTTCTGTGACTGGGGTAGGATATGGGGGACTACAAGTGCCCAGTGAAACTAGCGGTGGGTGAGATCAGTGGGTATCCCACAAATAAATCCTTGTGTGGGCAATTATTCTCGCCCCTCTGCACTTGAGCAAATGAGGCACGTTGTATCTGAGCTGTGGTGTGTCTGCACTGGGATCCTGAGACAGTTAATTTGTTCCAGTTAATCAGGAAGAAGATTTAGTCTTTTCTTTGCCAAAAGGAGGGGAAAGGCATAGGAAGGAAAGAGGAAAGAAATAGAGTAGTCCTCTTCCCAGTTACTTTCCTCCTCTTCTGGCTGTTTGGAAATGGTTTCAGTTGTGGGTGTTGAGTACCATGTGTGTTTGAAAGGGCACTGCAGAGTTCAAGACCTGGAGGAGAAAAGAGTTATTTGTCTGTGATTTAGTATTGATTTGCTTGCTCCAAGTCACCAAAACCAGCCACACTGTGCATTCTGTCCATTCTGGCTGTAGAGGCTTGATTTGGTGTTTGGGCTTTGCCCAGCAATGGGATAAAGCCCAACTCTGACTCCAGATCCACCTTTTGGAGTCGGCGTTAGCATGAATCTGGATGGAGACCTGCCCCTTCCCTTTTGTCCAGCATATATCTCCTTGCTTTAAATGGCTCCCAGCTATTTTGGTGACAGAGGAGACTGGATACACGGACAGAAAAGGGCTGGGAGAAGCTGGATGAGGGGATAGTGCTGGCTCTGTACTCCAGCACTTTATCTTCATGCACCCAGCAGCTGGGATATGTGCTGTGCCCTACCAGGACCATGGGTCCTGTCCTTGCCTGCACCAACATGAGCGCAGAGCACCATCAGGGCACTCACTCTCATTATCTGTAGTTGGTTTTTCATGAGTGTTAATGGGAGCAGGATGCACGTGGCAGACTGATAATATGCTTCTGACAGTCGAGGACTAGCACCTCCACAACAGCTTGTGTTTGTATCGCACTTGTGTGAATAAGCTGTTTTAAAAGAATCTGAAATTGCATTATTTCAGCTATTTTGGTTTGTATCACCAAATAATGCAGCTGATATGGCTGAAACTTGATTTCTTCATTGACCTGAGTTTCTTTTATTCATTTAATCAGGGCCATGGATTTTCTGTTCATTTTATCCGGTGGGTTAACCCTTGCCTGGAGGGTACAAGTTACCTTGGGGTTTTCTCAGGTGTATCAGGAGTAATGATGGGTAAGCACAGAGCAGGACCCTGCCCTCACTAGCGGTCCTCAAATACTGCCTGCAGGGAGGAGTTTTGCACCCAGCATTTCACCCCAAATCAAGGCCAGGCCCTGCTCCCCAAATTCGGTGATGCTGGGGGAGGATGAGCACTGGCAGTGTGGTGGGGTGCCTGCTCCAGATGTGTAATGCGGAGGCTGCCACCTTCCCTGGCTCTGGCGTGACATGTGGCTTCCTATGAGCAGTTTCAGAGCATTTGGTCTCTTGAAGGATTCCCACACAGGCTTTAAGGTCCAAATACAGGGGTCGCTTCCCCTGTGGCTGTACAGGAGGCATATGCTGGTGACTGAGCAGCTGTCAGCAGCGCTATGCAGGTCTGTTCAGGGGGCTGCTTAAATTTCTTGGGAACCTTTTGGAGAATCAATGTTGCTGAGGAGAACCCAGAACCACCTACCAGCTAGGATGAGACTCTCTGAGCTACTCTTCTTGAAGCCTCTGTCCTTGGCTACCATCAAGTGTTAGTTCAAACAGGGGCTAGGGCTTGTGTCTGGCTTGTGTCCTTACAAAAGATGACCTTGAAGATCTGATGGCATTTTCCATCTGTCACTATCATGATCCAAAATAAGAGCTGTCTCAGACGATTTTTGCCTGATGGAATCACAGTTCCTGTTCATAGCTGCCTCCCGCTCAGTCACCAGCCTATCTCTGTAGCTCCTTACACCCCTGAGGGTTTATTTACAGAAATGACACAGCGCTGGCTTTTGAAGGAGGTCCATGCTGTGAGAACAGCTCTGAGAAAGGAGGTATTGGGTTTCAGGACTGGTGTTTGCTCTTCTCTTTTAATTGCTGTCCCTTTCCATAAAATGTTGCAGTTAATAGTTATGGTGATTGGTGTAGCCAATTTGAAAAATAATTACTGCCTGCTTCAAGATTATCTTTCCTCCTAATTAAAATCCCGGACCTCACATATTAAAGGTGCGCTGTTGACACAGCATCCCATGTGCGCCCAGACAACCTCATTTGGATTTACAGAATTAATTAGGTTTTATTTCCATCCCCAGCTGTTCTCTCCTGCACCAGGAATGTGGCCGCTGTCTCAGTTGGCCGGTGGTGGAAGAGATAAGAGGGAGATCTTCCTGTGCAGCTCCCACACTCCCATCACAAACCACTCATTAAACAGTATTCCCCAGACTTCACTGGAGGATTTCCCACCTTTGCTGTCCAGGAAACAAACTATAAGTGCTGTGGCATGGCCTGTGTTACAGTTTGGGCATTATATATTACATATGTCATCTATGTGGGTGGGCTGGGACAGCCTGAAGTCCGTCACCCCCTCCCAAAGCTGAATCCAGCAGTGAGAATTTATGATGCTGTAGGAGTGAGGTTTATCATCCTCCTCGTTTTCCTAGTGCTGTGCCTGCAATAAAAGGGAATGTGGGTAAAAGAGCCAGCTTTTTTATTTTTATTGTAGGAATGTGAAGTGTGTTTGTTCCCTGCCCCAATATTATCGACTGAATGCTCACTAGTTGTGTGTCCTGAGGTGGACATGCTGGGTTGGTTGTGGAAGAGCTACTTTTGGACACTGGTTCTACACCCTTTCTGGCCTTGGTAGGGGTTTTTGTTCAGGCTGGGTTGCAGAAGATGATGTGCTTCTGTAGAGCCTGTCTGTTTGACCCAGGTCATTTTTGTCATCATTAATATGCTTAAAATGCTGGTGATCCCATGAATGTCCTGCACCCTTATGCAAGGGTCACTCTGTCATGCTCTCAAGGTTGTTGTACGTTCATACAGTTATTACAGACTCTCAGCAGAACCCAAAAGTTAATATTTTGGGCAGGCCGGGAGGTCAGCATTATCTTCTTGTGCTCCAGCTGGCAAATTGATAAAAGGAGAGTTTTAAGGCTAAAGCAACTGCTGGACAAACCCAGCTGGTTGTGTCTTCCCCGCCCTGTGGCTTGACAGTTCTTCCCAGGTAGTTTCCCTGCTGGATGAGGATACACTAATTCACAGGCTTAAATGGTTGTGATAATCTCCCATTTGCCTCTGCACGCCAGGGGTTTAATGTGCTTACCCATAAACTCATCTAGGAAGCTGTTTTATGGCTACCTGTGGGAGAAGATTGCCTTGGCACCACAGTGAGCTTTGCTGTGTCCCCATGGCGCAACCCATATGGCCAGGCAAGCCCAGAAAATGCTGATGCTGTGACTCTGAGATACTGGTTTTGCCCCAGTTACTTGCTCCTTTTTCGTGCTGGATGCCAAGATGCATCCCAAAACATCGTACTCATCCTGTGCTGAAGCTTCTAGTGCTTGGACACCTCCGGTGTATGGGATCCCAGTAAACCTGCCATGCCCTTCCTGCACACGCCAAGGCAGTCACTCTGCTTCCAGAATTTGACCCACCAGAAAAGTCAATTTTTCTCTTATCTGGCAGAGAACAAGCAAGTATGTTGTCTGCCTTGGCTGCTAAATTTTAATGGCTTTTGTGAAAAGCTAATTGGCAGGATTAAGGCTCAGCTCTCCCAAGGGTTCCCGCTGTCTGAGCACCAGACCTTCAGAGTGAGGGCTGAAAGTGTGAGTGAAGAGCGAGACACTTCCCCTGGCTCCACAGGAGACAGCAGGACCCAGCTCAGGATCCCAAACCTCTGGGTGAGAGCACAGAAATGCCCAGGCCCTTTGAAATATCTATTAAAAACAGTCCAACAGCCTGGAGGGGCTGGGACACGTCAGGTTGTGCTGCCTGCACCATTCCCAGCCTGATGTGGGGCATCAGATGTGCTGGGACGGGAGGGAATGCATGCAGGGGGATGTGGGGGAACATACTCTACCTCCTCCAAACCTTTTGCTTTCTGATTTTGCTCCTCTGGCAGTGTTCTTCTGCTGAGCAAACCAGTTAAGTCACCCATGCAATAAACACCAGGCGCTGGAAGCGTCTTCTTAGAGGGTGCTGATGCTGCAGTAACTTTTCTCGGCAGCCCAAAATACTACTGCTGATACCATTTCTGCTACAGGGTCCCTCCTTCCTCTCCTTTCCCTCTTCTTTTTGCCACCCCTCATAAAAAGGCTAATGCACTTTTCAGCAGCAAGCCCAGCCAACCTGCACATCACATAGTGTATATTGCGATGTGCCCTACAGTGTATCTCATGGACTGCTCCTGCAGAGCGTGGTGGTGTGTTGTGGTCCAGGATGACAGTAGCAATTGCTGGGTGTAACAGGAACGTAGCAGTGCAATGTGGCTTAGCTCTTTCAGCCTGCTGACCCTTTATTCCAAGGCAAACATTTTAACAGCCCTGTTGTGTTTACCATCAGCGTAAAAATCTTCATTCATCAATGAAAATCATCGGCTTGTGTGTGCTGAGAGTGTGTCTGCTTCGAGGGGTTGCTGGAGGCTACTTGACATGTGGATGGTTTGGACTGTGGTATTGATCTCCTAGGTTGATTGGAAGATAATTGTAGGCTGAAGTACTGAAGGCCACCGTTGCAAGCAATTTGTTTTTCATAAAGGATTGCCGAGGCCTGAGATGCTTCAATGCCATAGCAACAAGTGTGATGTAACCGCCAGACAGAGAGCAGGAGGATGCTTATTCATGAAGCAGTCCCTGGAGAGGCCTTTTCTTGGCGTGGAGAACTCTTCTGCTAGTCAGAAACCTCTCACTTTGAATCACCAATATATCTCAGTCAGAGCCTGGAGAGAGAAAATGGGCAAGACATGAGCTTCATGTGCCAGGGGCAGGGGAATAACACGCTTTCCTCTACTCTCCCTTTGCAGGTACTGGCTAACAAACAAGGTGCACATCAAGCGACCCACCACCGGCCTCCTCATGTACACCTTAGCCACTCGATTCTGCAACCAGATCTATCTCTATGGCTTCTGGCCCTTTCCCCTGGACCAGAACCAGAACCCGGTCAAGTACCACTACTACGACAGCCTGAAGTACGGCTACACCTCCCAGGCCAGCCCACACACCATGCCCTTGGAGTTCAAAGCCTTAAAGACGCTGCACCAGCAGGGAGCCTTGAAGCTGACTGTGGGGGAGTGCGATGGGGCCACGTAGGGTGCTCGCCGGCCGCGTTCCTGCACAGCCATGGGAGGAAGGGGAGGGGGTGGAAAGGACGAGTGGCGCCTGGTGGGGTTGGTTTGTCTTTGTTAATGCGCAGAACAGCGACACAAAATATATATACGTGGTACCTATATATATTGACCTGAGTATTATAACTGTTTGGTGTTCACCAAGGAAGGGGCAGGAGAGATGCGGGAGCATCTGGGGTGACTGGCCTGGACAAGACCCCTTGCCGTGGGCTTGCTGGGCTCGGAAGGGCGTTCGACCTACACCCAAAAGGTGTGAAGGTGGCCTTGGTTTTTGAGGGTATGTTAGGTGATGGGTAAACGTTAAGCCGTTTGTCGTGACTGGTCCGAGGTTGGTAGTTAGTTTGTTTGGCCAAGGATGCCAGCATTGGCACGTTCTTGGCCCCGTGCTCGTGGCGGGGAGGGGAGGGGGCAGGGAGGGGGGTGGGCAGGGAAGGTTTGTTGGCGGCTCTCACAGCTAAGGGACTGCCTGTGGCACCAAGCAGCACCCATCTCCTGCCCGGCGGAGACCAGTGCCCAACAGAGTTGAGCACAGATCCACCCAAAACATGGACCGGCGGGCTGAGCACCGCCTTTGGAGATGTGAGGGAGAAGCCTCCTGGGCTGCAGCTTGATCTCCAGGAGGTGGTTTTGCTAGCCTGATCCCGGTGGCATTTGCTGGGAGAGGAAATGTGAGGGCCTCCAGAGAAAGGGCACACTGGTGTTGCGTCGGGCGGACAGTGAGGAGGATGCTGAGCATGTATTTTTCTCTTCCTTTCCTAAGGAGCAATTTAGAAAGGAGCAAAGATGCTGGAACATGGCAGGAAGGAGGTTTGCTGCCACACACCGGCACCATGAGCGTGAAGTGTCTTACTATGCCACAAAGACACTCAACATCTGGCAGGGCTCGTGAAAACCATAAGTACATCTAGCTCTTAATTCCCAAATGCCACCTGCTAAGCAGCCTGCCTTCTCTCCCTCTCCAAAAATAACCGCTGAAATATTGGTGATAGGCCTGAGACCCAGCCAAGCAGAAAGACCGCAGGACTTCAAGGGACTTTGTCAAGTTTAAATAATTTATTTTCCCTCTCTCCACAAAGAAGCAGCATTCAGCGGTCTGTTCCTGAAGTCCCACACTCTCCTTTCATTTAAACTCCAATTAGCTCTTCCTCTGAATGGTTAAATGGGATGTCAAATGGATCTTGATGGGATGCTCAACTAGTGATAAACATCAAAGAAGTAATCCTTCTCCTGTTTTCATTTTTTTCAGAGAGAACCCAAAATATAGAGGTGGTTTTTATAACCACATTTGCTTTTCTCCTAAGTTTTGAGGTTGTTGAGGGAAGGAACTAGATTGGTCTGATCAGCCGGTTTAATTTTCTGCTTCTGTAGCCTACTCTATTTATCTCCTAATTAGCACTCAGTGCCAAAATGCAGGTGAGACTGGGGTTCAGCGAGTGCAGTTTGGGTTTAATTTGCAGGAGAACAAATAATAACAGTACAGAGGTGAGTCCCAGCCATGTGCTGCAACGCTTTCCTGGCTGGGTTTCATCACCTTTGTGCCTCCTCCTACTGCTGTGTTTAAGGTAAAAAGTGTATCGTTTGGGGCTGAAATACTTGGCATCGTCTCTTTAAAGAACCCAGTGCTTCAAGTGGTAAAAGGAAAAACTTGCTTTCATGTTTTGGGATGCAGAAGCTACTGTACCCTTAGGAGCCTACAGCCTCCTAATTAGTGTCAGATGAAGAGGCCTAAGATTAAGGTATAAGCAACATTATAGTGGATAAATGTGGGCTAATCTGCCACCGAGGGGATGTTTCTTTCCAATGCCAGAAAATGATTTATTTTAATCTATTTTTTTTAAAAACGGGCTTTTTTATTGTTATTATTATTATTTTTACCTGAATTTAGCTGCACAATAAAGCAAACCCTGGCTGCGAACCTCCGCTTCAGGTGCTGGGGGTCCCTGAGGCAGAGGAGGCAGAGGGTAAAACTGCTGGAGGACAGAAGTAGCCTGCAATCCCAAGGAGCTTCCTGTGATTCAGGAGTGGTTGTCAAAGCCGGATAATTCCCTGGTTTGTCCCCGGTGTGGAGGAGGGACAGAGCAGAGATGAAGCTTTAGGGAGTGCTAAAGCCAACTGTTGTATTGAGGGGCCTGGGCCATGGCACTGATTGCTGTTAGCAAACCTTCTTTTTAAATAAAAACACGAGAAATGAAATAAATGTGCAGGGTTTTGATTTTTTTTTTTTTTTCCTGGATGAGAAGCGGGACACAACCCTAAAATGCCATGTCAGTTAAACGGGGAAATGCTGTAACCTTCTTTGCCAGTGAAGAGAAGGGGAAGGCTGGGCTTATTTGCCCATCTGGGGTGGATGTCAGTGCTCTGCCAGGGGGACATCTGAAGCCACCAGGATGTCCTCAGTGTGCCTACCAAGATTATCAAGCTGATTCTAACAGCAGCACAACTGGGTGTGCTGGGGAGTGAAATGGGGATGGGAGAAGGGATTTCTCATGCCCTTGAAGCAGCTTCTGGATCAAAGCACAAGCAAGTTATAGGCAAATTATCCAGGGAGATGAAATTGCTGATGATGTTTCTGTTCCCAGAATGGATCCTGCTCACCCCAGTTTTAAAAATACATTAAACCAAGAGTAAGACCCTGCAGCTATTGAAATCAATGGCTGAGCACCAATTTTACCTCACTGCCACATGGGTTGGTCCCTGCTGAGTTTATGTGGGCAAAACCATCTAGAAATCTGCCCTTGCTTTTAGTGGGTCCTCTGGTCTGGTTCTCTGAGCAGGTCCTCCGAGGTGCCACTTTGAGGCAGCTCCCAGGGCAAGTTCAAGGCTGTCCATCGTGTGCTGCATTTGTTGGCAATCTGAAAACCCTGTTGGAAATGATGGATCATCTCTCGTTTCCAGGAAGTAGCTCCAACAAGCCCTGCAACTCGGCAAGCTGTAGAGTCCATGTGCTGTTTCTGAGCAGGAGGAGTGGAGTTTTGGTCTTCCCTTCTGCTCCACACAGGGAGCAGCAGTGCTTGCAGTAGGTGGATGCTATTTGGGCTATTTTGGGGCAGCCACCAGCCGCTGAGCAGCCACAGGGCTGTGGCAAGGCAGCTGCCAGATGCTATGGGGACCTGATGGCAGCACCAGGCTGCTGCTTGATGAATTTCTTCATGCCCAATTAAGGCTCTCCTGTCATTAAGAGTGAAACAAAAAAGAATAGTGATGCTATTCAGGCAGGGATGCAGGCGCATGTGTTCCACCGTGATTGTACTTACCACCATGTATGACAGCAGCGGCTCCCTTTGGTCTTCACTCCTCCATCCCACTGCTCCCTTTGACTCAAACTGGCAATGCTGGTGGCTCTGGGATGGGGAACTCCCCCTCCATGGGTTAGGTACATTTGTGCCAAAAGGCTTTTGGGTGACAACAAGTGACCTGGACTTGTAAAATCAAGGTACACTTGAGTCTCCACCCAGCTAAGCCCACAGTGTGGGGCTGCATTTCCCAGCATGTCTGTTGGGGGCAATAATTCTAATGGGTGCTTCTGGCCAAAGTCCACATCCTTTAGCTCTCCACAGGTTCTCTGGGGCATTTTCCCCTTACAACAGCTTTGGGATAAGAGTCTTGTCTTGCCTGCTTAGCTGCACCACGGCCAGAAGCACAGCTGCCTGAACGACTTTTCTTTTTAACCATGGTTCGCTTGGTTGCATCCCAACCTTTAGATCTGTCACATGCTTCTTTCTGCCTCCAGGCCAACAGCCAGCCCAGCCATGAAACCTCCGATGCTGCCGAGCATCGCCGCTAGCACACGTTCCCTCACCTTCTCCTCTCCCCATGGTCACTCTAGCAGTTTTGGTCCCCGCTGAAGGAAGCTCAAGGAGGCAGCCTGGCATTTACAGACCTGTCCAGGCTGAACAAAGATCCTTCAGACAAGAAGTTTAATTTGGCTCTCGCCACGCTCGTTGCTCCGTGTGCGTGCTGCAGAACCATGCAGAGGAGGAATGCATTAGCACAGCACTTTTGTTCTTCCTATAAATACATATACATATATAGTGGTGTGACTGTTGCTCTCCTGGGGGAGATCTTGCCCATATCTTGCACTGGCACGAAGTACAACTCCTCTGGTCAAGCTGCAGAGTTCATGGGTTCCATGCTGCCAAGCTCCTTTGCAATTAATTCCTGCTCTACCTGATTTCAAGCTGACTTGGGTGAGTTGCAGGGGCTCCTCTGAACTGCAGCACAGGACCCTGGTTGCCTCCATCCCTCCCCAGCCCCTCACCTGGGCAGGGCTGGCAGAGGCACAGCATCCCTCCCAGCTGCCAGCAAGGGATGGAGCGTGACCATCACCTTCCCCTGGATGCTTCATCAGTGGGGACTTGGGGCAGGGTCAATACCCAACCCTCTGCCTCCCTCACAGCCCAGATTAGTGAACAAAGGCCAAACAGCTCTTGTGAACCAAATTACACTTTTTAAAAATTCTTTTTTGAAGCTGCCTGAAGGGTTTTCTTATCAGTGCTAGGATACAACTAAATCATCTTACTTTTTTTTTTTTTTTGAGATACTGGTCTCACAAACAAAAAAGACACAATAATTCCTGTTGAAGGAATGATGAAAATTGTTTCATTTTTACATTGCGTTTCGGATACTGCTTGGGAATAACACTGAACACTGCGGACTTCAGTCACTTAAATGACATAAATGGTTTCAGTCGATCCCAATATAAGTCCATTTTTAATTTAGTGCAAAATAGTCACAAAAACGTTATGCCATCTACAGATCTTAATATATAGATGTTATTTTTTTGACCACCATGCCTTTTAAAAATTTAAATACTCTAATTTCATGCTAGAGAGGCTTGAAACTATGGAAATTAAAGCTTAAAGCTTTCAGAGCCCCACAGGGAACCAAAGAGAAGTAGTTTGCTCCAGAGTGCCACTCAGTGTCAGGAGGTGAAACCAGGCACATAACCATGGTCGCCAGTATAATACTCTGTTAAACCACGCACTATTTTTAACTCTTTTAGTGTTTTAGTTTCTTTACTTTTTTAGTACTTTTTTTTTTACTTTCTTTACTTGTTAGGTTTCTCACATTTACAAGTGGGTTTTTAACACATATTTTCCCCTCTAACTGTTACTCTATTGCCTTTGGCAGCAGATGGTGGAATTTCACTTTGGAGTCCCCACTTTTGACCACATCAAGCTCTTTCTAATTTTCCCTTTTCCCACCTCTACTGAATCTAATTTTTCCCTATAAAAATAACTGAGCACCCACGACCCCGCAAGTCTTCTTTGCAATTTATGGGGTGGCTGGTGTCCAAGCTCCATGTTGGGTCATCTCCTCACTGTTAATGCTACAGGACTCCCAGCTGAAGCTCCAGGTTGGGGAGGCCACCACCAGTGGGGAATGGACTACATGTCTTATTTCTCCCCCCGCTAGACAGTTTTGTGTCTTGCATGTGCATGAAGAAAGACCTGGGACAGAGGCCTGAATGACAACCAAAAAATCCTCATCCTCTCTAGAGAATAGCCTTCTCTCCCAGTATTAGCAACATCAAGGCATTCAGCAATAAGCTCCTTTTCCAGCTGGGAGTAACTCCTGTTCAGCTCCATCAAACCTAGCTCGATGCAGAGCAAAGCCGTCACATGCCAATTACATTCACAATCCGGCTGAAAGCAGATGCATTTAGCTGCTAAACATCATCTCCAAGCAAATCTACAAGCACTTCTACAAGAATTGCAATCAGCACCCACCAACCCTTCCCACCGTGATGCTCTCACAACCTTGTACACGACCTGAGAATAAACAGGAAGGTAATGGCATGGATGGAAATATCTCCCTCTTGGTTAGCGTAGGAATCCTCAGCACCCAGCTGGCAGAAACTGTGTCCAACACCCTAAAAAAATGCACAAGGCAGGAGGAGGACACTCATCCCAGCTCTCTGTGGACAGCCAGGGAGATGCCACCTTAAAGGAGATACCAACCTCTTTTAATATTGCATAGCACAGGCACCGAATTTACTGCTCACGTGCTCAAAACAGGGCCGAGCTGTTTCTGTTGCATCATATCGATGAGAAAAACAAGGAGTTGGAGCAAGGATTAGGCACCAGGACAAACAGCATCCTTGAATGCTGAAAAGCAGCTTGGGGTGTTGTCCCCCCGCAAAGCTCCTGGTCAGAACAAACCTGCCAGCGCTGCCGGAGGAGTGCAGCCAGCAATAAAAGTTAAGTCCCTCCGTGTTGAAATGGTGGCAGTCCATCTGATACTAATCCTCTGTGCCTCCAGCAAACAAAACCTCCAGGGCGTTGTGAAATATCCACAGCTATTTGCCGCTTTGGTTGCCTGGAGAAATTCCTCCAGCCAAGGCCGACGAAGCACTGCGTGTTCTTGCACGACCCAGGCAGCAAAGGTTAAAGCACATGGTAGGAATGTAATGGGTTTTTTAACTAGCACTCTGGAAAGCCTGACACGCTGCTTTCTAGAAAAAGCTGCAATTTAGGCTTCGGCGGTAACCACAGAGCAAGGAAAATATTACTCTTGGACCATCAGTCTTGTGGTGCCTTCTGCACAGGTTCCAGATGAACTTGCTTAACTCGGCTTGTGTCTGAAAATGACTTTGGGTTTGTGATTGGTAGGAAAGAGGAGAAGAGGCATGCTCTATTCCTGGACTGCATATTAGCGTTCCATATGGGTGCAGAGCCAAAGCATATGGACCTCCATCTGTTAGGCAGGCCGGGCCTGGCCCCATGGATGGTTTATAATGCGCGTAGATTCATCCAGATTTGGGATTCCTCCAAAGCAAGAGGCGAGCCAATGACTCAAATATTGTGTAAAGCCATTGAAACTAATGGCACTAAACAACAGTCATTTGTCTCCTGTTTGATTTTACTTGCTGTAAAATAATGAATTAGTTACGGGGGTGGGTGAATGTTGTGTTATGGATGGAAGCTTTGAAAGAAACATGGTTAAATGAAAACAAAACAGAAATCATCCTACTTATTCTATATCAGCTTAGCACAATGTATTATTCCCCAGAAAGTAAGCTGTGTCCTTCAATTTCAATATTTATGCTCCATCTGTGACCAGATTTAAAGAGGTTTGCAAGCATCATTTCAGGAAATCTTCAATGACAAATTCAAGGAAGCTGGAGAAAGAACCCTTGAAGTTCTACTGTAACTGAGACAACTCTAGGAAAATGAACTTCATTCCTACAAGCTCTATATTAACCACAAGCCCTGGACTTGGGTGTTGCTTTTATCTTTAAAACAAATAATGAGTCCCAATAGACTCCAAGTCTCAGCATGCAATGCTGTCCCTTCCACTGAGAAGGCAAGCATGTGGTGGGACCTCTCTGAAGTCGAGGCGACTTCCACTGAGCCCAGCATCACTATGGTTTCATCTGCTGCTTCAGAAGGTCACATCTCCATTTGGAAAGATGGACCTTGGCAGCCCAAATTCAGACACCGTGCTGGAAAAATGTCTCCTGAATTTTTCTGCAAAATTGTGTGCGACACATGATTAAAGCCATGGGATGACCACCAAGGAGATGGACTATTGTGTCAGCCCCTGGGAGAGTTCATAGCAGAAAAAAAAAACCCTCTCTCCACTAAAAGAATTAATTACCATGCGTGTTAGCTGTGTGGTTTGAGGAAATTACTGTGGCTTGATTTCCTTCAGCGCTTTTATTCCTGGCTGGAGACCAGGGGAGTTGTTGAGGTTGCTGACTTAAGACACCGTCACAAATGCCTAGAAATGACTGGGCAGGAGTTATGATTTGTAACCTCTGTGTCTCACCTGCCTCCAGGATAGGCTTCACGGCATCTTTTCTCAGGATTTTACAGAAGGGGCAGATTTACAAGCCCACCAACCTGCTCCTGGTCTTTCCAGGGGAGACCATGAGGGCACAAATTTCTTGGCTGAGAAACCATCTGAGAAGCCAGGCAGCTCTGAACATCCTGTGCTTTAGTTTTGGAAAACAGGCGTTTTGGTAATCACACCTGTTAAATGAAAAGCAATTAAGGTTGGAGAGAAGGTGTCACACGTGTGTTGGAATAGGAACCAGCTCCCAGCCAAAGGGGCTGTTAAAACCAGGGACCCCTGAGCGTGCTGCAGGGCAAAGGGGGCAGGAGGAGGTGCTGTGGAGGAGCACGGTTATTTATGAGTGTTTAATGTGTAATGGGGTATGGAAACACTTGCATCTGTGATGTGTATTTTATGGTCTTCCCAAGGTTTTAATTAAAAACCCAGTAAAAGCACAACTATAGGAAACCGGGACGTTTTAAAAAAAATCATCTGCTATAAATTGTTTTGTAGGGGAAGGGGAGGGAAAAAAAATCAAAGAAGGATTGTTTGTATAAAAGCGTTCAGGACACTGAGTTCACATGGAGAAATAAACCCTTTGGGAAAGGTTTTCCTGTTAGGAAGCACATGCTGCACAGGACAATAAAGAGCAGGGGGGGCTTCCCGTGCTGCCACGGGGATCTGCTGGGTGGCTGTTTCCCCATCAGACACATCTGGCCACCAGAAACCCAGCGCCTGCCAGAAGATGGGGAGCAGGACCATGTGCCAGGAGGTGGGATGCAGGGGGCGTTGGGATGATTTTTGGATGGCTCAGAGGGGTTTCAGCTGTAATTTCCGAGATGAAACAGCACGATGCATTTTGTGCTTGGTGACAGACGCCCTAAAACCATTTTGTGCAGCATCTCTGACAGAGGCCACAGCAGGGAAACTCTGGCACATGATGGAAGGGAGGTAATGAGGCCTGGAGAGGCTGGCGTAGGGCGTGCAGGCATCATCTCTGGCTGTTTTAAAGGGTTTATGTGAGGCTGGGGTAGTTCATGGTGTTGGAAGGGGTCAGAGGTATGTTGCCTTCTGCTGTGGGTACCCACATCTGGAGGTAAATGCAGTGGACATCTCTGTGAGCTGGACCTCTGTCTCATGCCTGCGTGTATTCACATTTGAGACAGGAACCTGGGTCAACCACCTCAGCACTCCGCGGCTCTTTCCCCATCGCTCCCATGACTGCATGTGCTACTTAGCTTTTTGCAAGAATGGAGCTGCCCAAGCCCAAAAATAGTCCCTGTTGCTCCTGCAGAAGCATCCTGGATGGGTTTTCTCTCTGCCTTCCAGGTAAATTCGATGAAAGCCCACAACAGCCGCAGCTCCAAGCAGCCCCAGAGGACCAGGATTTCCTAAGCCTGTAGTTTAAACGGAGATTAGCTTCTAAAATTTAACGAGGATCTCTGTGAAAACAGAGTCCCAAGGATAAAACAACAACCGAAAAAAAGAAGGCCATTGAATACCCATCCAATTAGGGCTTCCAGCTGATCCTCATTAAACATCCGCTGCTGACATTTGACAGCGCAGTTTAGATTAGAGCGGTGAAAAATCCCCTTGAAAAGGCAGATTGACATTTTGCAGAGGAGTGTTTTCATGGTAATACTAATGGCTTTAAACCCCCAGCTTTTACCCTAACAGAGGGAAAAAAAAACCCAAAAGCCTTCAGCTTGGCAAAGGAGTAAGGAATGGCCGTGCTGGCTGGTGGGGAAACTCCTGGTGACCAAACTCCTGGCCGTAGTGAATGCAGGCAACCCCTGGCCTTGGCTCTCCACATGTAGGGTCGTCAAAAGGGAGCATTTAATAAGATACAGAAGCTGGATTTGTTTTTTTTTTTTTTGACTGAGCTGAATATGAAATCGCCATGGCAACCTTTCTTCTGAGGTGATCCGAGTCAGGTAGCAACAGCAGAGATGAGTTAAAGGTCATCCCTGCAGAGGAAGATGGGCACTGATGAAGCACTTTTTAACAAGTCCCTGGGGAGATGGCATTTAAAAGCCACCTGAAGGGCTCAGCCAGATTCATGAAGGGAGAGAAATCCAAGAGCAGCAGTGATTTGGGATGCTTCTGCCTGAGAAGCCAGCAGCGTCTATCGGCCAGTCAGCCCAGAGGTCACTCCTGTGGGGCACAAGGAGCCACGTAATGCGGGTCCAGCCCCAGGTCTCCAGGGCCTGGAGTAGGGCTTGCTTAAGAGCTGGGGAAAACCTTTGCAAATGAATGCTCCTGCTCCAGAGTGAAAGCAATAGTTATGTGCAAGAAATGAGACCTCATGCTCCGCTGGGGAGATACAAGGGGAAAATAATTTCAAAAGCCATCTAAGACTAATTGCAAACTGATTTTCACTGGGACTTACACTTCTAAATGCCTGAGGTTCTTCGAGAAACATCCATTCCCACTTTGAATGAAGGGCTCAACATGATTCATAATGGTGAGCCAATGCTATTATCTTCATTCCACAGATAAGGAAAAGAGAGGCATGAAGGGTTTTACCATCATCTCCATAGCTAAAGCCAGGCACTTAAAAATATAGCTGGTGTTCAGCAAAGGCGAGTGCCCTGTATTTCTACAAACCATTTAGCCAACCACTCATATACGATGTTTTGGGTACCACAGGGTCGAGGTGGCCTGGTCTAGGTGACTCACTGCAGACCAGACAGCAAGTTAGTGGCAGGACTAGAGACAAAACTCCAGGTTTCCTGGCTCCTGGTCCGCTAGTCTACTCCTTTTATTACACAAAAAATATGCTTTCCAGGTGGCAGCCACCAGGCAGAGGTGCGTGGCAGAGACAGCCCAGCCTCTGCCAGATCTGGGCATGCTGCAGATCTGGGGACATTCACCTCCACCTTGGCTAGGTCACCACCACCCAGAGTAGGGGTGGGAGGACAGGGTAAACATCCATGAAACACTCCTGTCATTTTGGGATGCTTCTCTCGCCTGGGAAGGAAGTACGGGCTCTGGAGCTGATAACCCCTGACTTCAGTCTTCCTCCCAAATCACAGAATTATTTCAGAATAATACCTGTGGGAATCTTTCTGTATGCCATCTATTTTTAATTTTGTTATGTTTCTGAGTCCTTTTTTGAGCTTTTTCCCCTGTAACCATGAGGGCTAGAAACTCACAGCTTTTGTTGTATTAATGAAAGCTGAGCATCTCTAATAGTCTCAAGTTCAAGAGCTGTGACTTCAAAAACCCTGTGTGTCATACGACCAGTGAAAAAAAGTTGTGCAAGCTCGCAGCGCTCCTCTTCCCCATCACTGCAGAGCTCAGCTTTCACACACAGCCATAACTCACTTTCATCTTTTCCGTGGCTGCAGCTCTTGGGTCAGGACCTTCACTGTTAGGAACCAGGTAGGAAAATCACCTTGGGGTAAGCCCTATGACTGGGAGAGAAACCCAGGGTTCAGGAGATGTGAAGAGCTTGGTCTTGCTGCTGTACTGCTGGGGGCAGAGACCTGGGGAGCCAGACCCCACCCACAGCAGTTGTAAGCAAGGTCCAAAAGGAAACTACTACCACCTCCAGCCCTAAGTCTCTAAGCCCCTCTGCTTGCTACACACATTTCAAAGGCTGCCTGCAGACTTTACACTGGTGGATTAGTCCAACCCAATGTGTATTTACTGCCAACAAAAACATCTCCCTAGCTCTGTTTTGGAGGGAGGGGGTCAAGAAGAGGTGGGTCAGAAGTGAAGCCCAAAGAAAAGCCACTGGGGAGACTGGGGTCTGCAAAACACATGGAGGTTGCAACCTGCCCAGACCCCAGGAGTTAGCTGGTTCTTGCTGAGAATTCTGCTTCTCTACCGAGAGCCACATGCTTGCTCCTGGCCCCGGATCTCTCGGCTGCAAACCCATCAGAACACGGCATTATACAACTGCTTTGTGCCTGTTCCTTTTTTCAGAAATCAGGACAAAATAAACCATTCTGCTCGGCTTGCGAGAAGGGTCAGCCTGAACCTTGCTCAGCCATTAGAAGCTGGAGTTGCCATTCGACTTGTCATTAGAGCTGCTCTAATTTGAACTAATGACTGGGAAACTCATTGCTGATTACAGGGCACTGCCAGGCTCCTTGCTGCCAGCCTGCGACCGTGACCAAAAAAAAAAAAACAAACAAACAAACAACCAATCTCCCCTCCCCGAGCCTGGTAGGATAATATTTCATAGCATTGCCAAAATACACCTCAGCCATTTATTTTGACAGCTGTAATTTTAATTATTTATGATAATATTTTACAATGTGCTGGTAAATAGACTGCAAGGGGTTTTATAAGAACAAAAACCCAACAACAACAAAAAAACCCAAACAGTAATGAAGCCTTACGGTGGGCTTGTCTCAGGGCTGTAATAGAACAGGAGGGAGACATGGGGAAAGGCCGTGCTGAAGGACCTGGAGCAACGGTCTTCTACAGAGCACGAGGAGAAGCTATTTTGTCGATAATTGCCATAAAGCCAAGCATGAGAACAGTTCAAAACTTTGAGGCAAGATGTAACTTTACTCTTTTATAAGAGCACAGACTTGTTGCAGGAAGGAGGGGACCTTTCAGCAAGAAAATCAGTGGGCTCCATTCCTCTCCGGCTTTAATGCCACCCTACCCACCAGGCAGAAGAGCATTCCCAGCACAGTGTCTCAGCGTTAGCTTTCTTGACAAACGAAGACAAAAGCCACAATTTTCACACAGGAGAAAGCTACTCAAAGGCACACACGCAAGGATTTACAAACACTAAAAAGCTTTCAACCTGTCTGACCTTCACCCATGTCACTGAAATGCCCCACCGGCATCACAGTTTGGAAATAACATGCCCTGGTGCACCTTTGCTAAGCGAAACATCTCCCTGGGAGGCTGCAGGGTCCATGAGACACCTCTGGGTTAGACAAACAGGCCTGAAATTTGTAGGTTGGATCACCTTGACATGACTTGGTTTTTTTTCAGTCAAGGACAGCTGTAAAAAACATGATGTTCCCATGGAAAACTTCTAGCACACAGAACTGAAAAATTTATCAGAAGTGTATTTAATGGGATTTTTTTTTTCCTGGTTGATACTAGGCAGGCCTTAAAATGTGTGAACTTGAGGAGATAATTTAGTTTCTCTGCTACAGCTCTTCATTTCCTAAAGGAGGAGAGAAACAGTAACCCACCTTGTTAAAGCTCTTGGAGATAGATTGCTGGAGAACATTAAATAAAAGCTTCCTGTTATACAAGGGGGCATTTGAGGTCTTGCCATTCTCTTGTGAGGTTCAATTGGCACCATAACTGGTGCTTGATTAATCTGCACCCGTCACAAAGGCTGTCCCAGAGACCCTGCAATCATGACTTTAGTATTAGTCTGAGGGGACCCATCACTTCAGAGATGATTTTAAAGAGGAACATGAAATGAGCTGAGACTTAACACCTGCACATCAAGAGAAGATAGATGTAAAAATATAAATCAGTATCTCAGGCGGGGGGTCAGGCTAATCACCAGCCAGTTCTATTTGCTTGGGGGGGTGTTTCTAACACAGCAACAGGGCTAAATCTTGCCAGTATTAAAAATACAAGCGAGTTGGCGTGCCTGAATCTTGAGGCAGGAGTAAGGAGAGATCCTTGCTCTGGCAAGTGCCTTCTGCCATGATTTTTCTTGCATGAGTTGCTTGGTCTTTCCTCCAGGCATTTTCCTTTGCAGCGAGACATGGCCATCCCCGTGCTCCAACTCCAAGCCGACCAGACTTCAATCGCTGGCTGAACCATCCCTGATCGGTGTGTGCCCATCTCCGCTGGCCTCCATCTTCTGTGGTCATTTACAGCAGTTGAAAGTCCCACCAGGTCGTTTCCATGGCGGTGTTGAACTGATATAAATGACTGCAGAATATGCAGGGCAGAGGAGACTCTGCCGACCGGCACTCAGCGAAGCGTTCTGCAAAGAGGATTAGAAGCTGGGGGGGGATGATTATTATCATTAATGATGTCAGAAAGGAGGCAAGCGGAGAGTTCAGTATTGAGTATTTTGACAAAAGCCACAGGGTCTAGATTTGCAGTCAAATTCCACAAAATGCTCTACCCTGAGGTTTAAAAAAAAACAAGGCAAAATGTTTATTATCCTAATAATTCTTCAGTTAACGTCAAGACAGGTGAACAGGGTATCTAACACTCGGTCCCCCACTGAGGCTTTGGCAATTGCAAATGCTGAAAAAGATCAGTGAGACTGCACAGGTTGCACAGACGTAGCAGCACACAGGCTGCTGAGGATTCAAAAAGGGCTGCTAATTGCCCGAACCTGCCAAGAAACTCTTCGTCCTCTGGCTCTTGACCTCCCACGCAACCTGAAATCTGGCATGCTCCATCTCTCCAACATCAAACACACATCCAGGAGAACACAGTTGCGCCAGGCACAGCAGCTCTGGATCCCGTACTGATGGCCTGAGAATGCCTCTGCAGAAGACTGTGATCCTCTTCTGAGTCTCATGTGGCTTCAAAGGGTGGGTTTTTTCTGCAGCTCCAGCTCCCGAGTCCATGCTCAGTTTTCATTTTCAAAACCCTAACTAGAAGACCTTGCAGGGTGCTTAGAGAAGTGTGTGAATGGGTGTCTACTGAGACACTCAAATTAATTAGGAGACAACCCTATATAAAACACAATAAAGTATCAATCAATGCCAAATTAGCTTAATTTTGGATCTTTTCAAATCCTTTCAAGCTTTGGCTTTGGGATGCTTGAGAGTCTGAGGAGGGGCAGGAGCACCAGAATTGCAGAACATGGGTCTGGAGGGAACAGGTAGAAGGGAAACAGAGTTGTGAGTCAGAGAGGGGAGCAGGACTCACTGGCTCATGGTCCCTAGAGAGGGATCCTAATTCACTTCTTTCCTCTGCTAAAAACAGCCTGCTTGACCTAGGGCAAGCGATTTAACATTTTCCATAGCAGTAAGTCTCCATTGTTGCTGGAAGGGTTGCATCTCCCACTGGAACTCCAGGCACCCTTGGTTCCTTATACAACAACCACTCCAGGTAGCTCACAGCCCTTTCAGTGCAAGGACAACATTGCCTCACAAACTGTATTTCCAAGCCAGTCTAGTGCATCTCAATTTTCCCTAAAACAGGCCATCTCTCCCCCTATTCTGGACCTTCGAGGCTGCTTTCCCCCACCTCAGGAAAGCAGGACGGTGGCAGGGCTCCTGCGACTGTTACTTTATTCTGCAGTTTCAAGCCTGGAAAATGTAGGTCACTGATCTTCAGCGTGACCTACATTCACAGCTCCGAATAAGCCCCTTTTGCCAGTGTTGATGTTTTTTAGCTTCAGGTGGAGTCTAAAACACACAGACAAACGCCCTGTTTGGCCTGGGTGTCCAAGAAGGGAAGTTGTGACCGTACAGATGCAGATGCTGCCTAGAACATCCGTGTCCTCCACACATGGTTGCAGTGATGCCCTGCCCAAGCCAAGAGCAAACCCAGGTCTCTGTGTAAAGGCCTCTGCTCACACAAGACTATGGGTATTTTTGCCTTGCAGGAGAAGGATGGATAACAAAAGGAATTTTATCTTTCTTGTTGTTTTTCTAATACATTGAATGGGGCTGGCAGGAGCAAACACAGGTGTGCCCACCACATGGTAACCCCTGGTAGAGGCATGGGCAGATTGCATCTGGATCAGCGCCAGCAGGGACATCCTGGCTTGGCTGCCATCAGTGGTACTCCTGCTGTTGGCTTCTCTGGAGGCAAGTTTTCTCTCTAGATTTCTTCTTCCCTCACGTAGAGGAGAAAAAACACCCAAACCTGGCTTTTCGTGAATAAGGGAATTCTTCGTATGCTTCATCCATCTTTTAGCAAAGCGCCATCTTTGCTGATCCCTTCAGACCTCATCTTCACTCCATCCATCATGTCACTTCAACACAAGTAGTATCTTTTGTCTTGAGAAAATATGAATAATGCTGACTGGATTTCATGCAAGGGGAAAAAGGAAAAGCCCTCATGCCTGGTACATTGCCCAGATTTGGGAGACATTTAAAATGGTGTTAGGCTGTTGATAAGTAACCTTTTCTGTAAGGGACATAAGAAGGAAGAGGAATGGGGTGAGGAGGGAAACAGAAAAGGTGGCATCCTTGTACTCTCTGGGGACAAGGTATAGAAAAGTCAACATTCCTGGTGCCCACATACCCTGGAGAAGGCATGTGATAGCTAACAGCAGCCACCCATGTCACTTAGATATGCCTGGTGACCTTTGAGTGACACAGTAACATCTGGAAGGAGAATTACATTCACCCAAGACATGTATTCAAATGTAGGATAGCCTGGTATCAGGGACATGGCATGGTTTGAAGAGCTGGGAGAACACAAATAGCCCCAACTCTCTCCTAAATTGTTTCTTTCAAGACACAGGTGTGTTGGACAAATCACCACTGATGCTCTTCTGTTTTTTCCCCCATCAACAGCTTTCTGAAGCTGCCCAGAGAGCGCCGAATTTGTCGCTGATTTCATCTTGTTATCTGCTGACAGGGAGCAGGTCAGGCACCTCAGTTTGATTTAGGACCAGCACGCTCGGTGCATCACTGATCCCAGCACCAAGGGCCTGGCTCAGACCAGCACAGCCTCTGGAGCCTCCTCGGGAGCCACGCACCACTCCTGCCCTTCCCCAACTCTTCCATCATGTCTTGTTTATGTTTGGTCCCATAATATATCATGTACAAATGTAGGTCGTAGCAAAGCCTGTGTCTCAGCAAACTGTGAAATCTCAGCTTAGCCTCTCGCCTTGTGTGCAAGAGGATTTTCTCACCTCCCATCGCCCCGGGCTGCTGCTGCGGCACCGAGTTCTTCCTTCTCAGCAAGCCCATGCTTCCTGGGAAGTGTCAGGAAAACTCATTGCAGCAGTGATGGTGAACACCCTCTGACAGTGTAAACATTGCAGGCTGCAGACCTCCTTGGGAAGAAAAGGAGGCTGAGCTGGGGCAAATCCCAGCATCTCACGTGAATATCTTTCATGCAACCACCTATCTGCCATCCCCAGCACTGTGAAAACCTCTCTTTAACATGTCTCCCTTCTGTACATGGGGGTGAAAAGAAAACCAGTTTGTCTTGTGTATGTGAGGCATCCATATTCTTTCAAGCAGTGCAATTAACTCCACGTTTGTGTCAGCGGCGCTGGGAGCAGGATCCATCCTCCTGGCTATTCATTGCTGAGAGGGCAAAAGTCAAAAAAGCAAAACCATGTGTCTGCGTTCTGAGGATGAAATAAGGGCTTGTCAGCGGAGAACTCGCAGCACACAAAATCTACATCTATCTCTCCACTCTCTCAGCAGCACCGCAGCTGGACGGGCTGTATTTTTGCCAGGAAAACCTTCCACCTCCTTTCACTCGTGGTCAGTACGCGCTTCACCGAAGCCTAATGCGGGCTGAATGACACCAAGCTGTGACACCCCCAGGGCACTCGGGGTGCCACACTGCATTTCCAAACACCCCATTGACAAGAGCCGGCCAGCAGGACGTGATGAAGAGAGAGGTGGATCCATCGAG
The DNA here is from genome assembly GCA_013400375.1 of Thinocorus orbignyianus. Classification (NCBI taxonomy): domain Eukaryota; kingdom Metazoa; phylum Chordata; class Aves; order Ciconiiformes; family Thinocoridae; genus Thinocorus; species Thinocorus orbignyianus. Next base: position 47,829 of record VXBW01000458.1, read on the forward strand.
TGAGATGATTTAAGGTATTGCCCACGTTAAACACGCAGCAGTGGGGTCTGAGCTGACCTCCACAGCAGCCAAGGCAGCAGGAACAGATTCTTCCCCCAGCTCTTCAAGCCATGCTGTGTCCCCTGTATGCTACCACCACCAGTCCAACAAGAGCACATGGCTTGCTCTGTGCTAAATAAAGGTGCCTCCTAACAAGGGTTCTTGGTCTTTGACCCAGCAGCTCATGCATTTTTTGGGAGGGTCAAAGACATGGGGTGCAAAAGCCCATCTCTGCAGTATCACAACCACTGGCTAACACCCCACCTGCTAAAAACTCATTATTTGTATGCTGCATGCAGGTTTCCTTTGTTTGCACACATTTCTATTAGGCCTTAATAGGCTTCATTGAAGTATTTTCAGGTTCTGCCGAAAAACAAGACGCCAAAGGACGCCCAAAACGCTGGGTTCTTAATGTCCTTCCTCAGATTTCAGCTTTTTAGACAGCACATCAAAACAGGAACATAATGAAGCTGCTATTATTACTAATGCCTTTCACATTATTCAAGTTGCAGGGAACAATTAAACGGCATAAATGACGTGCTGCTACACTTGGGTACGCTGCCAAACTGCGGCTCCATTCACCTCCTCTGCTCTGCTTCTGTTCTTCCCCACCTGCTCCCTGTCAGAAGGCAAGGAGCAGCCAGCTTTTCTCCACTTCTGAATTCAAATCAAAGAAAACTCCAAGCTCCTTTCAGAAAAATAAGATAAAAACCCATGCAGAAAACCTCACCTTCTGGAGGCTTTTGCCCCGTAACAGCAGCAACCCCTTGATGCCTCCGGTGCAGGGCAAATTACACAGCAGCTCACCGTGCCAGGAGGAGACCCACCTTCCACCTGGCTGCCTGTTCTGCTGCTGAAGAGCTCAGCAGGTCTCCTCAGTTCTCTGGCCAAGCTTTTATGAGCCAGACTCATTAATCACCTCACCCTTACCAGGAGAGACCTTGTTACACACTCCCCGATTGCCAGCTCTGGATCAGAAAGAGATGGATCCAGTTCCCGGGCTTTTGACCTGAGGTTTCTTGGAACTTTAAGTTTTGCAGCCCCCTGCGCAGGATGGTTGCGTCCTGTCCAACCAGGGAATGATCTGGTTAAGAGATGGAGCTCTGCAAGGTCTTCCCCTTGGTTCAGGCTGCACAGGTTGGCACGAGCTGAAAGCTTATACCTGCAGAAAGCCAGCCAGCCCTGCAGCGGGTAGCGATGCCAAGCCCAGCCACACAGTTCAATGCCTGAATAATGCTGCCCTGGCACAGGGTACTGAGTGTCGTTCATTTTATGGTTGGAAGCAGCCAGGAGAAAGCAACTTTTAGGGCTAGGAAATGCACAAACACCACTTGAAGCTGTTGGAGGGGTCTGACTTGTGTTGTGAGGTTCTGGACACACAGTTTCCAGAAGTGGCATGTTCCACCAGTGCCCTAGGGCAAGCACTAGCATACCCTCAGCATCGTCAGGCTGTGATCTGGAGAATCTGCATAACTCAGGAACCTTCATTGCACAATTATGTCTTTACAGCTGACAACTCTGTTTTGGATCTGTAGCCTTACGCCTTCTTCACTGGGCTTCCTCCTCCACCTGGGGGTGATAGATGAGGACTGGAGTGGGAGGAGTATCTTTAGCAAGGAAGGCACCTGACAGGCATTGGGTCACTTGATGAGATGGGGAAGAGGGGAATGTCAAGACCAGAAAATTATAAAGGGCACAAAGCGAGTAATTGCTGTAAGTGGTAAAAGGTGGTTGGAAGGTGAGTTATTGGCAAAGAGCTTGTGGACACCAGAGGAGCTTGGTGCTCTCAACAAGGATGGATCTTCAGACATTTCTTATAGACAGGTAAGGTAGAAAACAGAGATTGGAGGTTTTCTCCGAGTGCTTAAAAAATTTTTGTTTTAGTTTTAAGCGAAGTAATGGTGGTATCAGAAATGATGTATGTACATGTGTTTGCTTGCTCCTGCCTCCCGTCTCTGAGTGGTTTGGTAATGTTCTGGGTAGAAAAATCCAGCTTTGATAGTGGCAATGGGTGAGTCATCTCTGGCTTCCACCATCAGTGGGGTGGAATGCTGGGAGGCTTGTATCTGGTCTTTAGGCTTAAATCCACTAAGGAGGGCATCAGCACTTTTTTCAAAGCTCTTGAAGCTAAAAATGCTTGGGGGTGGGGTGGCCAAGTGCAGTAATGGCAACTTGAAGAGCGGGCACAGGGTGTGTTGGATCAGTGTCTCACACAGCTCTAGGGCCCCACTATGTCCTAGTGGGTTTATATCAAGTGGAGCAGGGAATTGATACATCTTGAGTGCCGTGTTCTGTATTTGACATCTAATGTGGGGGTCTTTTGAGCCTTCTTGTCTGCATGTATTCACTCTCGCAAAAGGTTCTTGCCTGTTTGCTTTAACACTAATGAGATATTTTCCCTCACTTCTTTGTTGCGCCAGCTCTAATTTCCAACTCTTTGACATGAGCAACCATTTTTCTCTGAAAGGCTGAGATCACATGGCAGGATTATAAATTTACTCCTGAAATGCCCCATTAATAAATAATAAAGTGTTTATAAATATGCAAAATAGATTATTAGTCAATTCTACAAAATCTTGGCTACAGGAGCATAAAAGTGTGCCCTGCAGCTTGTATATCTATTATAAAAAAAAAAAAAGAGGAAGAAACTAGAAAGAAATTTAGATTCCCTTTTTAGCTCCTAAGCAGCAAATGCTGAATAACTTACTTTTGATAGTGATTATACTAAAAGCAAATCATTTGTTTCCTTGAACGGTAGAGAACAACGGGCTGCAAATATGTGATTTTAAAAATATTACGTATACACAGAGGGACAAGAGCAAGTTGTTTGTTTGAACAGCTCATTAAATAGCAACTCTTCAGCAAAAAACCTCACCCCATCTGCGCGTATCCTGAGAGGTGCTATTGTTTTATTTAAGCTTAGTGAACTTCAGGAATGCTAAAACTGTTTTAACAGATCTGAGTCTTAGCTGCAGGAGCTCAGACTGGAACTTTGAATTCAGTCACACTGAAGTTTGCTTGTTCCCAAGTGGTCCTGGCCAAAGAGTGGTCCATGGCCATGCAAGAGGAGAAGCAAATGATGACTTGGGACCATACTCATTGGGGTGCAGAAACTATGGCAAATGTTACCTCTGAGTGTTTCCATTTAGAGTATAGCACAGCCTCTGCATCCCCCACCTGCCGTACCCAAACCTATGCTGGTTTTAGTTAGAGTTGGAGCATCACATGGTTGACATCTGCTGAGGGTTGGATATTCATCAATGGGGCTTCGAGCAACCTGGTCTGGTGGGAGCCGTCCCTGCCAATGACAGGGGTGCTGGAATTCAGTGATCTTTAAGGTCCCTTCCAAGCTGAACCATTCTATGCTGCTGTTCAGGCTGGGCACGTGGCTTTTATTAGCTGGTGGGTTTGTGCTGTTGAGTCAGTCTTGGGAAACGGTGGGTCCTGAGGATCCTCTGGCCAATGTCTGCTTTTATAGCAAGACCTGCCCCTGTCAGTAGGTTGCTGTAGCAATGTTTTTCATTTCTTAAAAAGAAACAGCCTTATTTCTCCTTTGCCATAGCTTTGTCTACAAGGGTATCGCTAATCTGTGGTAAACCAGAATGAAAAAGGATGAGAGTAAGGTAACTGGGAAGGTGGTGGCAGGAATATCAGAGAAAGCTGGGTGGTGTTCACTTCTGAGCTCTGACAGCATTGCTTCACTGTCAACAAGAGGAATTGGTCCGCCTCAACAAAAAAAATTATCAGATCAAGGAAAAAAAAAACAGGAGAAATCACCTAGACAGGCTGTCTTTTCTGTTTACCTGAGAAACATCTTGATGTCACCGGGATCTGTGCCACAGGAGTTCTTACGCAAGGAGAGGGAGAGAGCTGGGCAATTCCAGACACCGTCCAAAAGGAGCTGCTGAGACAACTCTGCTGACAGGCAGGCAGAAATGAAGTGGGGAAATGTCAAATGTTCTTGACCTGAGCTTAAACCTTTAAGAATTGAGGGCAGGAGGACAGGAAAATTGCCTCTAAAGAAGAGCTTCTCTTCAGGTAAATATGTTCGTGTCAGGGCAGAGGCAGTCTGTAAACTCTTGGCAGGGGGGTAACGCCTGATGGGGTGAGGCAAAGGCTTTATAAGAGAAGTTTAAAGGAACTAATAATTTGAAGCATTTTATTTAATTTTTTTTTGGTCAGCAACAGCACAGTGATTATTCTGGGCTGGCATCAGAGCTGATGAGGACCAGTCACACCAAGCCAGGCCCACTTCTATCTCCTCTAACAGAGTCAGGGCAGCAAAAAATACTTGTCACCTGGTGAGAAACGCAGCCCCAAAGCTCTCAGATGAGGATTTACTGTGAGCAGGGCCAGCAAGTCTGGAGGACAGAGTTTGGCTTCTGTGATCCTACAGCCCAGAGCAGGTGTCTCTTCAGTCTGTGTCTAAGTGGGAGTGCTGCCATGGTTATTTCACTGGAGGAGTCCCCAAGGATGTTCTGTGCTGCCTAATGCTGCTCAGAGAAGATGGCCAAACTGGCTCATTTGGGTTCTGGAACTGGTAAAGGTCCTGAGTAGGAATCTGTTACTGAATCATTGCTAGGCCAGAACACCAACATGGGCATTAGACGAAATTCCTTGGAAAGGGCCAGTGGAAAGGGCCAGAGCAGTCAGGAAGAGCTTCAAGTAGATTATATGTGTTACCCTTCATAGAAAAGCCTTAAAAGGAATTAAGCTAACTAAAATGGTACAGTGGGTCATCTAATCTTTGTCCCTCCTCATCTTTCAAACCACCAGTCCCCCATCTGCACAAACCCTGGCCAGGAAGTTCCAGTCTTTGCTTCATGTGCAGATCAGTGGGAGGGATGGGGTGGGCAGTGATAGGCAACAAGGAGTGTGTCCTCAAGCCAGGGCTGGCAGCCTTTGAAGGCTGGCATTTAAGATTGCAATCTCTTCCAAAACAGATTGAACACACTGGTTGAGACAGTTGCAGCAGCTGTTCAAGCCCCTCAAGGACCTGCCTCCCCCTGCCTGGTCCACCTGCAGCCTAAGCAGGTTCTCCCCTCAGAGCCGGGAGGAGTCCCTCAACATGGAAAGATGCAACTGAACAAGATGGCTTATGATAAACCAGCAGGAAGGGAGCAAAAAGCCTAGAAACCAGCTTTATGCCTCATAAGCCATCAAGAATTGCATCTGGATTCGTAAGATCCTTTGCTGCTTAGCTTTAAAAGCAATGGCCACCCCTTCCATATGCCTTGCTTGAATTGAGGAGCTGATTTTCATGAGATAGAAGTGCTGTTCTGAATTATATTCAGCTCATTTAACATGCCACGAGAAAGCAGTCGCTAGAGAAGCCCAGCGGCAGCTTAGCTGGCTGAGCTCTGAGTAGATGCCTGTTAGAAACCAGAGGAAGGCAGAAGAGTTTCTAGTCTCGTACCAATCAGTAATTGCCAGCTGATGGGGAGATGAGCTACCTTCAATGATGTTTTTGTGCAGCCTAGTTACAAACTACTTGGTCTTAAGCAATTAGAGCCATTCTTGCTGCATACTCTTAATAGAGCTCGTTGTCAGGTGTAATTCAAATCACCCGAGTTAAGCTAACACCTCTCTGACAGCACTTGCCAAACATCACTGACAATTTTGCAGTTATCAGTATCAAGGCATCCAAAGATCACTGACATTAAGCGACACAGGGAAGGCACCCCCTCCCTTTTCCAGAGTTAAAAATGTGTCTTGGATAGGTTTACTTAACCTCACAATTGCACACAGACTTGTTAATAAGAGCAGCAGTTGTATGAAGGTGGTAACAGCCACCCACAGGGGAGAGGGGAACTCATGCTACACTCTGGCCAATGTAGAACTCATCTAGATTATTGGAGAAATAACCCTTCAATAGGATCAATTTAAAAAAGTATCTGAATAGTTGTCTGAGAAGATCTTTGTTGTGCAAAAATTTAGTTGTAGCTTCATGCTTTCCCTGTCAAAATTCAGAAAGGGCTAAACTGAGCCTTGGCCTCTCTGCCCAGAGGCCCAGCTGCAATCAGCTTCATCAAGCTCTAGCTTTCCAGCTCTTAATTGGCTAATCATTTACACCAGGTTTTTGGCCATTTGCTCATCTTCCAGTTGAGATCTCATCACAAAGATAAGTGCACCCAGAGACTGCAGCAATTACAGGGCATCTTCACTTTTGCAGCCTGTGCTAGGGGGGGCCTGTCTGTGTTGGGTCGGGTCTTGCCTTGATGGGTCTTGGACTTCCCACATAAACCAGCTTTGTTGCACAACAGCTGGCTTGTGGCACCATAGCATTTTAATCAGTATTTTGAAATAGATTGAGCTTTACTTTGCTGACAGAACATAATTTAGAAGGCTTTGGCTGGGGAGTAGTTGTGTTCTCTCTGCAAGACTGAATTACTGAAGAGAGGAAGACATCAAGGCAGGAGCAATCATGTGGGAGAAGAGAGGGGCAGATTCATGTATGGGGTACTAGATCAGGCTGTCCTCCAGGGTCTAGGAATGTCTGCAATCCATGTAAAAAGTACTGCAGGCGGGAAACAGTCTTCAGAGCGCTGCTAAAAAGGGAACAAAACAAACATGTGAGCCTCAGATTGTCCTGGTCCTTCTCTCTAGCACTTCAGCATCTCACCACGCCCTGAAAGCCACAAGACAAAATTGCTTCAGAGACAGGAGGCTCGGTCAAGCAAGACTGAAGTGGAAGGAAGTCTGCGCAATGGTTGTGGTGTGGCCTGTCCCCCTCCCAGGAGGGGATGTGGCTTGGTTCACTTAACTGGGCTTGGAGCCTGGGACAACAGGGCTGCAGCTTGTAGGCTCCAAAGAGGGATCATGCCAGGCTCCCAAATTCACCAAACTTCAACAAGCAACTTCAACAACCCCCTTCCCATTCCCTCCCTGAACATAACACACGAGCCAAGGGGGATTTCAAGAACGTGTTTAATGATGGCAGTTTCTGCTGAAACATCCAAAGTCCATTCACACTAGTCTTACCATTTTTTTCTTAAAAAGAAGCTTTGGTCACAATGACAAATTCTCTCAAATGTTTTTAAACAAAGTTCAAGCAATTGCAGAAAACAAAATGCATGGTCCTGATAAGTCCTCACACAAAAACGGCGGCAGCAGCAGAAACTCATCTAACAGAGGGAAAAAAAACCCTAATGAAAACCATAACCTGTCACCCTGCAGAGATTATACCACGTACAGTGAATTAGAGGGAATGGTTACAGACAAAACATTCAGATGCATTAGTGTTCGCACGTTCCAGCTTCTTGAGTGCTTGTAGAGCTCTAGAAGTTAGTTTGAGCTTAAGGTAAGCACTAGGACAGCAAAAGTTAGTGTGCTAAACAAGCATTTGCAGCCAACCTTCACATCTTCCAGGGGGAAAAGGCAAAAAAGAAACACCCCAGAACCCAAATGCAAAGCTATCCCTGCACTTCTGCCTTAATTCTGCAGGCAAGCACGGCACAGCAAGCTCAAATGTAACCTCCAGTGACAGGGCTCAGGGTGGAGTAAAGATGCTGCAATCCTGTGCAGGGATTCCCCCACAGCACACACAAATAGGAAAGCCTCCAATTTCCTTGCTCCGTTTGACTCTGCTACCAGTCAGTGGAGAAAGCTACGGGCAGACATCTGTAATAATGCTTCTCTTTTCATTTTCTGTAACAAAAAAATACACATTTGAAATTGCTGTTGAACAAAGCAAGTCTGACTACGCAACGCAAAATAGCAGCAGATACTAAGACATATTACAGTCACAATGAGATTAAATCTGCAGTGTAAGATACACAGAACATTAAAGTAAAACATTCATGTAGTGGTTAATGGCTATTTCTTCTCCAACGAACTCCTAGAACTACCTGAACCAAACAGTCCAAATTATATAAACTATCTTTTAAACTAATTCCTACCATTAAAAAAATATTCATATATATATACTATTAGATGAGTCACATCAAGTGCCCTTAAAATCTTAACTAAATATAGCTATAGAATATTTAACCAGACACTTTAAATCACATACAGCAACTTTTGTAGAGGTAAACATTGCCTCACATTTGCAACAGCAACCGAGTATCAAACAAAGCGTTCTGATTATTTTCAAGACCATGAGCAACTGGTGAGGTTGGCCTTTTATTTCCACCAAGCAGCTGCTGCTTCCCCATAAGCACTTTTTAGCTTATGGCACACAGTTTGGGACCTTCCCCGAGGAGCTGGAGCATCCCAATAGCAGCTGGGCACCTCCGTCTTCAACATCTTAAATATTTGGTCCCTGTCTACCATTGCTGTTTAGCCACATTATGGAAACAGTGGGAATTTTTAGCTCCAAACCAGGAAAGAGGCCAGCCTTTGCCAGCCCAACTCAGCAAGTGACCTGAAGTTGGTGGAAGAACTCCTGATTTCAAGGACTGACTCACCCTTGGAAAAGAGAAGTGCCCTTTATCCACCTTTACCTCTCATCCCTCTCCTACATAACTTGGTCTCTTTCTTTTGTGCACACAGAAGGCTTCATTCCCTCTCTACCACTCTTCCTTCCAGTGTGCCTGATGCTCAGTTTAATGAGTTTGGCAGAAGAGTGGACATGACCACGTTGTCATGGTGTGGGCTCAGCTGGGGCAGCCACCTCACTCCATTGCCTCCTTCCGCAAATGCAAACAGAAGCTTTTAACCTCTCTCTCCTCTCAGCATCACCACTTCTCTGACTTCAAAAGGACTCGGTCTGCCTAGAAAGTCCAATTCCCAGTCTTCAAAGTACTTTAATCCTGAAAAGACACAGTATTTCCTTCAGAATTAACCAGCCTACCTCCAAAACTTGTTTTACCTCAGCAAGGAAAGAGCACCAGATCATATCTCAACCCAGAGCATCATTCAACTTTATCGGTCCCTGGAATTCCCACCAAGAACACAACTTGCTCAGGCCCATCCTCACCTCACAGCCAACACGTTAAATATTGCTTAGTAACAGTAATACGGAATGACTCCCATTCATTCCATGAATGAAAATAACACAGCGTTTCTACGTTGCCTCGCTGACTAATATTAACACAACAGTCTGCTGTGGGATTTTTCAATCCGGGCTGAGTGGGCTGTTTGCAAAGCTCCTGCTGAGTCACGGCCAGGGAAAGCAAGCTGTGATACAGGAGCTGCTTTGAGGAAAGCACAATGCTGCTGGAAAAGAAAAAAAAGAAAAAAAAATGTAAAAAAATTCCCCTTCACCTCCTTTTACTGACTGCAGGGCCCAGGGGAACCACACAGAACTGCCCTGGGTTGTGGTATCATGACAAAGCAGCTCAGTGTTCTCAGCAAGCCTCAAATCCCAATTGGCCCTCAAAAAATAAACCAAAAAACACACCAAAATGGGCAGCTTGCTGCAAGGATGGTGCTTTGCCAGATACTCTGCAGCCTCCTTGAGGGGCTGTAACTGCAGGGGGCCAGTAGACAGTCACGCAAACAGTGGGACAACCCTAAAAAATTGGAAAACATGCACTCCCCAAGAAAAGCAAGGTTCCAGCCAGCTTAAAACCCCAAAATAGAAGGTATTAAGGGGTGTAAGTAAACAGAGAATAAACACGTCAAAGAGAAGCCTGAACTGCATCTGTGGTTACTTTAACAGAAAACCACAAAGTAAAGAAAGTAAACCAGTTAGGTTTGCCCTTTCTAACGATGGCCTGGAAAGTGTTCATGCTTGCGGTCTTCTAAACCAAATCCATCCAGACGCAGTAATCTAATTCTCAGAGTGTCATCCCACAGCTCTGACCTTCGCAGCACAAAGCACAGCAGGGAGCGATGGTTAAAAACCCATCCTTGAGTTAAACAGGATTTGTCAAGCAGGTGGTAGGAAAAAAGCTTCCAGTTTGGTACAGATTAAGATCACTTACATGAAGCTTCCATGAAAAATAAGAGGTGTTCTTTCTGCAATCTAATCATTCCACATGAGGCCTTATTTTGCTTAGAAAAAAGGTAATATAGATGAATTGTAGACAAGTTACAGTAAGCACAGGACAGTACAAAACACTGTTTTTTACTCCCTGTGGAAGGGCAAAAAATTACAAAAATATATCTTCTTTAATCCAAGATTGTTGTAGTTTAGGGCATGCCTGATTCTTCCTATTTCCCTGTGGTCTTATTTATTCAAGTTGGTCTGAACAGAGCCCCTTGGGACAATGAGAATGTCATCACAAAAGCTTAGTGCAATTGTTGTTTGTTTTAAAAAAAAAAAAATATCAGTAGCAAGTCAAGAAAATTTTCTACATGACTCAACCTCTCACCCCTTCCCCCAAAAATCCTACACTAAACATAGTGTGGCATTTCAGCATGGGTTACATTTCTATCAACTATAAATTGCTTCTGCAAGTCCCAAATAATACACCTTTCATTTTTTTTAAACACATGATCTGTTTAACAATGACCAAAGTTAAACAGTGACTGAAGCGTTGAATTAAGATTTTAGAAATTAAGTCCTTGGGGCAGCTTGGTTCAATCTTCCTTCTCTTCTTCCTTCTTCAAAACTTATTTAGAACATGATGAGCTGCAAGTTGGTGTACATAGGGCTGCTTCTTCTCATGCTTTAGTGATGCCACAGCCCTCCTAAAGCAAGACAGAGCTGAGTTTGCAAAGAGGAACTCCGGTCATTCCAATACAGCAGTTTGGAAACCAGGGAACCAAATGGCGACGTTTTGGTCAGAAGATCCATAGCCTGCTGGACAAACAGCACCTGGAGGAGATGAGGCTCGGTTTGGTCATAACGCTGCAGAGATGAAAGCCTCCCCTTTCACAGTTATGACTTCAGCAGGTCCCTCGACAGCAGAATGACATCTTGCAGGGTACCAACACACCGAGGAGCTGCTTTACCTGGAAAGCAGGAAGAATTAGTACAGGTGTAGATTTGCAATTAAATAGATCACAGGCAGAGTTGAAAACCCATGTGCAAAGTGGGGGGGAAAAAAAACCAACAACAAAAAGCCACAAAGCAAAAGGTATCATTATTCATTGCAATCGCCATCAGTTCTCTCCAGCAGCTGATTTCCATGGTGACACTGGTCAGCGATGTGATGTTAACAATGTGCTAGGAGAAGCTAGACCAAGTGAAGTAAAAACCAGAGTGATATCAGGCAAAACCCAGATGCTGAAAGACCCTCTGTGCAGACTAGAAAGGAGCATGCACAGGGGGGCTGCGATTTCACTGCACATGAAACAGCATTTTGGACCTCACAGCGTTTTTTTTTTGTCCACACCAGCACAGTCTTTTCCCAAACACCACACATGGACTGCCCTCCTTGCTGTGGATTCTCCTCCTGACACACTACTGCTTTAGCTGCTTCAGGGTTCAAATAAAAACTTCTTAATAGGAACTTGCTGTACGCCATGAAGGAGGCGAGAGTCCTCCTGTAGGACTGCACCACCAGTGTATAATTGACTGAACGAGCCAGCAGAACATGGTGTGCTCTGCAACAACTGTTACAGCCACATGAGGAAAGAACCTGGCCTTCAAAAACCAAACAAAAATTGCTTTTTCATCAGCTCTTTCCTGCTTTGCTGCGGACCCAGGGGAAATCCTTAACAGCAGCACCAAAGCTTTGGCAATTTGTTGTATTTATAGTAAGCAACTAACTGTGTCAGTGATTTGCACCCCCTTCAGATAAGGATAAATGATACCCCTCCATTTACACACAACTTGGCACTGCTGCCTGCTGTGGAAAAAAAAAAAAAAAAAAAAAAAAAAAAAAAAATAACCTCCTAAAAACCCCACCACAA
>VXBW01000458.1:59642-74276 GCA_013400375.1 Thinocorus orbignyianus
TGGCCAAATGAAAAAAAAAAAAAAAAATCCATTAAAGCTGTTCCCTTGAGAGTCAACACCTTGCTGTAACAAGCAGACAATAGCAGGCTCCATTCAGAGCTGCACACACGGTCGAGATCTGGAAAGGCCGTATTCAAAGAGAAGACACCAATAGTGTAGCTCTTGTATTTTACAGAGACTCCCAAAAGGCTCGAGCACATCAAAGGCTGAGTCTCGCAACTGTGATGAAGATGTTTCCACAGAGTTCAATACTACTGGAGCCTGAAAAAGGGATGAAATCAGAATCCAGCCTTTAGACGTTGTGCATCTTTCCTCTAAAACATCCTGCGGGCTCTCAAAAACCCTTCAGTCCCGTGATGGTGGAATAAATGTTCCTCTTCCCCCTGCCTGCCACCACTCCTTACACATAAATCTTTCTGCTTCCAACAGCACTTCGGAAGATGCATTCCTAAAATGCTTCTGCATTTTGCTAGTGCTGCTGTTGTTAAAGGGAAAACTGACAATCCATGTGGAAAACAAACTGAGGAATTTCACATAGCCAAGAGGAAGGATGAGGGCTTCAGTCTGCCCCAAGATAAACTTGAGGCTTTTTTCCAGTATTTATTTAGAAGCCTGACATTGGGGTTGGGACAATTCCAGCTCTGGCATTTCAATTCCAAGTTCTTCCTTGGTTCCAGGCTCTCATGTATCACCCTGGACTGGAAACGCTCTGTGGGGAGGGTTGTGAAATTCACCCAGCTGGGCTGGGCAAGCACAGCCAGAGCAGAAGGCTCTTCCTCAACCAGCTGCAAGTCAGCAGGGAGAGGAGACACTGCTGATATCCCAGATTACTGAAGTGCTTTGAAAGCCTTTCATGTGCAAGGCGTCACAGAATTTATTCAGTACTTGTTTTCAGTTTTCTATTGAAGCTGACAACAAATCCCCCAATGAGCTACGCTAGCGTTAATAAGCTTAATAAGCTAACAATTTTATTTACCTTTCAGAAACTGGGTCTTTTGCAGCTGTTTAAATCTCTTTTCTCTTCTTGCACAAAACAAGCGGAGTGCTCTGTGACAGGGGATGGTTGCTAACACCAGTTTGTTGGGGACATTTGCCTCTAACCTACTTCACTTCAGTCCTCTTTCTCAAGTATCACCCAGTGCCAACCATCTGATGAATCCATTACCTAACTCATCAAGTAGAAGATCATGAAACCTGTGCAAGAAAGTGAAAGATCATGAAACCTGCAAAAAGAAAGTGCTAAAGCAGCAAAAGAGGACAGGGAAACCTTAAAATCAAGATCTCTTGATAGGATGAGAAAGAGTACACTTGTAGAATAGGATTTAGCTTTCCACTACCTCATTTTCCAAGATGTACAGCAAGTGTAATTCCATCATAAAACATGAAAAAATATCTGACATCTGAAAAATGATGATGAATATAGTTCATATGGTCCAAAAAAAAAAAAAAANAAAAAAAAAAAAAAAAAAAAAAAAATCAATTGGACAGGGATACCTTTTGGTCTTCAACAGCACAGGTTGAACTGGCAATGAAGAAACAAACACCCTTTCCACGTTCAGTTTGCCTTTTTCTGTAGCTCTATAACAATTTCAGAACAATTCTTAAACTTTTTATCCAAACGCCTCTTTCAATACCAGAGCAAATGCAAAAAAAAAAACACCAACACCCTCCATATTAAAATATGATTTCCACAAAGCTTTTTGAGGAGGTGTTAATGTCAAAGTGATCTGGCATCTTTGCTCTGTGACAATCTTTGATTTACTCTTGCAGCCTCTTGGCACACGGATATTGTGCTTGCAGGATTAGAGAATCCATCAACAGAGCTGCTTCCCTGGCACTGAAATGAGACGGCAAAGGGGGTATCTAATCCAGCACACACACAGCTCTGTGTTTGTCAGAGGCAGGCAGTGGGTGGCTTTTGCATCCATAGAAAGGACCACATTTGGTTAAGATTTTGAAGTCATCTCATTAGCCTGCTTTATGGGAGGAAGGTGGTTATTTCTCATTGCTCCACAGCCCAAGGGAAGTCAGGGGTGGGTTCTACCAGAAGCCAAAACCTTAAAGCCTCCTGAAAAAAAAAAAAAAAAAGATTTTAAAAAAAGAAAAAAGTAACAACCTTCATCCAACAGCCCAATTTACAGCATGTGCTGTTCTTTGATGCCGCATATAAGACTGGAAACAGAAACACACAAGGACAAAGCATTAAAGGAAAGAAAATTAACTGCATGAGAACAATTGGAGAGGTATATGTCACTTCTCCCCTGTTGCTGCTAGACACCAACTGCCTTTAATTAGAGTACTGTTTGCATTACGTGGGGAAGACGGCACAGAATTTCAATTATTCCCCCAAACACAGATGCAAGTACCAGTGCAGATCTTTCAAAGGTGGGAAGGGACCTCAAACAAACCAGCCCAGAGCCTACCCACATATTCCTCAGCAAAGACTTATGCTACAAACCCAAAACAGGACTCTATTTATGGCCTGTATATCGGACAGAGTAGGTTAATGTTGGGGTAATTAATGCACAGGAGATACTTAATGTCATGGCAGTCCAGCCAGCTCTTCAGATTTCTCCTTACTGCCATGCTGGTGGTAACCCTAGAGATCTGAAAGCACTTACATGTGTGGTAAGACAATCCTGTAACACTTGAATTGAACAGTGCTTATAGTTCATCACAACCAACATGTCCCTGCTGCATCACTCTTTGGAAAAACAGTTCCCTTTTCACTGTATTCTCATGTTTTCCCAAAAGTCCGTATTTTACAAACATTTTTGGTGCCTTTCTAGTGGAAAGCACCGAGCAAACACCACTGCAAATCATCACTTTATGGAAAAAGGATCGTTTTCATAGCCTTTACATCAAAAATGATCAGGCAAAAGATTCCAGCTAACTTCAACGTGACATTCAGGAGCCAAGGAGACTTTCAAAACTGTAGGTTTAAATGGCTGTAGAAAGTTGGTTCCTGATATAGCTATGGCAGCACGTATATCACAGCACTGAGCGATGGCCAGTCCACAGCCCATAGGCCTATCTTTTGGGATCACTGTGTTGCACAGAAATAAAGCATCAAGGAAATCAAAATAATGGCTCTTATCAGCCATGGCACTGCACCAGTGGATCGTGCGGCAGCATGGGGCTGCACGAGGTTCAGCCTCTCAGAAAACAACCCTGGTACAGTCACCAAAGCAACACCTGGTCAGAATCCCCTTGCCAAGGCTTGGTAGCACAGACAGGCCAGAACTCCGTCACGCCACGAGCCAAGTAAGCACCACTGCTGGGAGGCTGCTTGAATAAAACCAAACAGCCACCAAACTGATACTGACGGCTGGCACAGATGCACCTTCATTTGAATTCAAAAATATACAAAAGAGAGAGTGCAGAATATTCTAGCCCATGGGTACTCAACCAGGAGACACCTGTCACTCCTGCATCCCCATCACAACTGCTTCCAGGTTGCTGCGACTCAGAACACATTGCTTTAGTTGACCAACAAGCTGAAAGAATAGTGTCACCCTGTTCCTTATGGATCAGGCCTAGTAATAATTCTGCAAGTTCACCTATGCAGCTGCACAATTTCGGGGGGTTTTTTTGGAGATAATGGAGAAGGGAAGTAGTTTTCCTGACTTAAAAATTAACAAAGGCTCTTTTAAGACTTTAGGTACTTGCTGAATATCCAAAACCTGTCTCTCCAGTTGTGTGGCTGTCTGCATGCGTTTATAACTCCTATTAACTACAGAGAAGGATAAAGCTACCTCTCCTCACCCCTTTTTCCTGGAATCTGCACCCAGCTGCAAAAAACAATGGAAGCCTTAGATGGCACAAGGCAATTATTTCCTGAATGCCGATTCTGGAGGCAGAGGGACACTGAGGAAGGAAACCCAACAGAAGATCTACAAGAATTTTACTGACTTACTGCAGGCATGTCTGAGGTGCCCCTTCTGCAGCTCTAGCCCTCTCTTCCCATCTGAACACAAGCACCTATGAAGAACCTCCTGACTGGTTGAATGGGATGTCAGTGGTCAAACTCAGCAATTCACATTTGCAAAGAAGTGCCTTTACTGGGGACAGGAGATAGGAACTGTTTGGGGATGTAGTCTCTGAGCTGCACAAAGAACACAGAGAACTTAATACCTTTTACAGCAAATGTATCCTCAAAGAAGCTTTCCTAAAGTCAGTACTGCTCAGGGCTTGTCTGTAAGATGATCGCCCCGTTTAAACTGAGGTAGCTCTGTTTGAGCTAAACAAATGTATGTCTGGCACAGCATGGACTTGAGAAAATGTGGAATTTAATAACTGTTGCACTGTGGCAAAAAGGAATAATTCCCACAGCTGAAGAGAGGACTAGCTGGCTAAGAACCAAAAACCCCTACGGTCTCTGAACAGAGCATCACACAAGGTGAAGAGCCATTTGTACTGTGGAGGAAGCCAAGAAGACCAAATACCTCTTGTGAAAGCCTCAGCACAGTGTGTGCTCCAGGGAAGCAACGTCAGATAACACAACTACAGCTCTCATGAGTCAGATGGTTTCCAGCAAGTTCTCTTCTTTGTTCATGTAGTATTTTACTCTAAGACATCTTATCCTGAAGCACTGCCACAATGGAGAATCTCCTGTTCTTAATCTTTGGAAAACCCCTCTGGGTCTCGCTACCAAAAGTCACAGAGAAAGTACTCAGTTAAGAGGAAGAGGGGCAGGAGACACGGACTGATAAAGCAGGCCATGGTGAGACAGATCTCTGCGCTCTGAGTTGAACAAAGCTTGGTCCCATAGTAAAAGCTGTGTAAGCTGAAATGACTAGAGCAAACACAGGGCAACCACAGAGAATAGCAACAGTCAGGCAAGGACTGACAGGAGTCTTCTAATACAAGAATTAATTATTATTTACAAAGGCACAACTCACACCCTTCATTGTTTCATGGCTCCAACTACTGCTTCACTTTTACAGAGAAATAACACAGTTATTTTGCAAATGACCAACATAGCATGTGGTGGGATGTGTTTTAGATGCTGTCACACATGTACTTAGAGCGAATGTGTTGTTCTCCTTTTCCAAAGTTAGGACATGGCCAACATGAGTAAGGTCTGTAAAATCTTCAGTTAGAAGTTGTCAAGATCTGTGGTTTTATAATTAGGAGATCTTATTTCAGCCAAAGTGAGACAGATTTTAGAGTAGGCCTTATTTGGATGAGAATGGAACTCAAATGCTGTGGATGGCTTGATGCAAATAAGAGATGCAGCTATCCCAACGCCATAAATCAATGCACATCATCTTCACGTGCTGAGTGGTCGCTATAAATCTCAGGCCCAGAAGAAGCACAAAAAGTTTTGGGTTGTCACACCGCTGCTTTTTCAAAAAGGAAAAAACTTTCAAGGAAAGTTTGTTGGTAAGGGATAAATGTTAGCAATGTCAGCGAGGGACCACAGTCCTCTCTCTGACACAGAACAACACGAGAGCACTCTGGTACAAACCCAGAGACTGGTGGGGATTCGCCATCCCTTCCCTTCCAGGCTCTCAGCAACAGCAACACCAGGGAAAGCAGCCCTTGATCCACAGCCCTCCATCCAGCACGCGTGGAGGCACCGAGAGCACACAGGAATGACTGCCCACAGCTGCCCAAGAGGGGAAGTTCAGTCTGTTAAACCTTGTTAGCCATCTGGGGCACGTGTATCCCATCGTGCTGCTCCACAGAGCAAAGAGGAGAGCAGAGAGCCCTAGGGGTAGCATTGGGGTTATTACAACAGCAGGAGAGAAGAGTAACGTGTGCTGAGAACAGGCAGAGGGGCTGTAATGGACAGTGACTGTGCTCGCACAAAGTGAAAGGGACACTGTGACTGCCTTGTCCTCTGACAAACTGGCACAGCAGAGAAGAAAAAAAAAAGAGCTGTCTTCACTAATAAGAACTCAGTGATCAAACCTAACCGGACAGGCTCACAGCAGTACCTGTATTTCACATCAAACACTGTTGAGTCTTCATCCTCATCATCTTCTTCATTCAGAGGAGCCATTTCTACCCGCTCGGCTGGAGTAGTGATTATGTCATACTTTCTGGTCTTCTTAATCCTCTTGCCAGACCTGAAACACAAAGATAGGAAGGGAAGGATGGTTGTTATACAGTATTCTCTGGAGAGGCTGAAGCTGTTCCCACCAACACTGAACCATTGTCCTGTGTGATTCAGACCTCCCCAAATGCAAAGGCTGTGGAGCCAACCTGCGTCCCTTCCCACTGCCTTTCTGAGGCCACCGTTTGTCCCCGTCAGTGTAGAGCAGTTTCTTGTCAGCTACGATCCAGATCAACGTCAGTCTTTCAGCTGCTGACAAACCAGAGATCCTCGGGCACCGCGGGCAGGCATATGAGCGCGGCAGCCCACTGCGTCCTCCTGCTGCCACACTCAATAAGTGAGACGTGGGCTTAATCAGCCGAAGCAGCCAAGGGTTTAGTTTTAAATTAGGAAGCCCAGGTTAAGCCCTGCTGAGAAAGGGGAATATTCTAGGTAGGATTATAAGGAGCAAAGGGGTGGTGATGTTCGGGTACAAACAGCCGGCTCTCTATTCTTGCCATCAGGTCAAGTTCAGAGCTCCCAGAGCAACAAGCCCAAGTCTTGTCTGAAAATTTTCACACTCTACACTGTGTAGGTGCTATGAAAAATTATCAACTATCATTTTAAACTAACTCCTCTTCTCCTACAGACATCAGCCTTGCTTTCCTTTGGAGATGCTCAAGCGCCTGCATGTCCCACAGTTTTGAGAGATTTATTTTCTATCACTTACTTTCAATTAACAAACAATTGGGCATGGCTTTTCAACTCATTTTCTGCCTCTGGCTTGAATTGTCTGGGTCCTTTTTATTTTGCCCACTCCTTTCATGCATATTAGGAGGGTCACGCTGGTCATGCATGAATCCAGCTTGTGATTATACATTAAGGAAGGGACTGATGCATACAGCTAGCCTTCAGGGAGAAAACTGGATGGTTTTGGTTAACAAACTGCAGAATTTTCCCCTTCCCCTTTTCTGAAACAAAACTGGCAACTGCCAAGCATGGGAAGGGAGCTGGTGCAGGCACAAATAAGCAGCCCCTAAATTTTGGTACTCACAACTACTGCTCCAAGTGGACAGCATGTCATGAGTATACTTTCACTGTCAAGAAATCTTGCCCTGGCACATCACGCAAAGTGTGTCGGATTCAACACTCCCATTTTTGCATCAGGAATGCAACCTTTTAAAGAGTTACATGAGCAGCAAGAACCAAGGTGTGAGCATCACAGAGAGAGACTGAGACTCAAGCCCTGGCGCTTCCATCTCCAAGTCAGAGGTCCCTCCCAGGCTTAAAGTAAAGGAAATTTAAACCAGTGACCAGCTCACACATGGAAGTCTCAGTGCCTCTGCCAAGCATTGCTTTTGGGCAGTTGTCCAAGGCTGAACAAACAGGTCCCAGCCCTTGGGGAGGAAATGCAAACTGCTCCATCCCACTCTGAAGGCTAAGGTCGCATCAGGAGCGAGAAGAAAGAAGTCTCCTGTCGTCTAATCTTTACAGCTATCTCTGCCGCTGTGTCACGCAGAGCACAGGGTGGTTTGTTCTATTACTGCTGTTGTTGAAACAAGCAATTTTATACCCAATACAGTAGGACTCAACCCAAACACTTGAAAATCCTTTTGAAAACACTTCTCTGTATTATTCTGCTTCTCAGCCAAGACCTAGCAGCAAAATGATGCAGGGAGGTCTCATCTTACAAGTAATGCATTGCTTTTACAAGAAACATTTACTCACGCTGTGAAGCCTAAACACAGACCGAACCTAACCTGTGTCTACCTGTCAGAACAAACCACGCACAGCCTCACTTACCACTTTGCCTTTCATGTACAGTCCGCAGGGGGCTTCCACAGGTTCACTTATTTAAGACCTCACCTCTGTAGCAGGCCCACTTCATTGAGAGACATCCTCTCTCCTTCCCTCCATTAGAAAACATAACTTATTCTACAGAGTTCATCTTACAACAGTTCATTTTGGAGTGTTTGAAGCAATTACTGCAGAATAGGTATTTTTAGAAACGGGAAACTAGAACCCTTTACCCTCCAGCCATTAATTAGTCTATTTTGGCTATACTTTAAAGAGGACCTAGAGCAGAACTCACTGCACAGTGATCTATTAATCCTCCACAACCTTCCCTTAACCACAGTGCTCAATCAGAAAAGAGAAAGCCCGTTTTGCTGCTGGGTTTTGGCTAAGCCACTACAGTCAGTTTTTCGCCATTGGCAGGGAAAAGGGTCTTTTCTTGCCTCTTCATCCTCAATTAATTCCACACGAGATTATCTAGCTAATTTGCCAATAATCTGCACTTTTCAGTGGTCCATTTTCTGACACTTGCCCAATTGAATGACTCCCACAGGCTTCATATATACTAGAAGAACCACCCAAGCTCAGTTTAAAGGAAAGTCTTGGGAGCATCCCCACACGCACACAAAACAAGCCAGCCATCAGGAAACCGCTGACCATTAAAACTCCCAAACCTCCGTAGGACCCCTGTAATTATCAGTGAGGACAAGGCAAAAGAAAAAGCACTTTACCCAGAGGGTGTGACCAGGCAGCATCCTTTGTTTACAGACAGAGTCAGCACAGGGCAGGAACTACGGAATACAAATGTTTCCTGAACTTTCGAGACCTCCTGAACAGGACCAGGACAGGTGAGCCCTCATGGGCAAAGACAGGATCTCTTTTCCATCCATGTTCATTTGGGTGGAGGGGGGTTTAAAGCAAACAAGTGTGCTGGACGCTGTGGTCAGCAGAGTATGCCCCTTGCACAATGACAAGCTGAAATGCTCTCCGAGTGGTTTACAGAATCATGGAATTGTCATGGTTGGAAAAGACCTCTGAGATCACTGAGTCCAACCATACACACACAACCCTCCAGTCTCAGGCACTAGAGCATGCCCTGAAGTGCCACATCTACACATTTCTTAAATACCTCTGGGGATGGTGACTCAACCACCTCCCTGGGCAGGCTGGTCCAGTGCCTGACCACTCTTTCAGGAAAGTAATTCTTCCTAATATCCAGTTTAAACCTCCCCTTCTGCAGTTTGAGACCATTTCCTCTGGTCCTGTCATTACTCCCTCGGGAGAAGTGGCAGCATCCACCTCTCTACAACCTCCTTTCAGGCAGTTGTAGAGGGCAACAAGGTCTCCCCTCAGCCTCCTCCAAACTAAACATGCCCAGTTCCCTCAGCCTCTCCTCACAGGACTTTAACCATAGGACAGTTTAACCAGGGTAGAGGTGGTACTGGGTATTTCAGCACAAAAACCTGTCTTCCACTTTAAAAAAAAAAAGAAAAAAGGAAAACAAACCACATTGCTTCTGCTGTCTGACTTCAGCCACTCCTTGTAATTAGAAGGGGCCGCTACAGGTCTTGCTCTGAATCATCCTGAGGAAGAATAAAAAACAATTTAACTGCCACCAGGGATATTAACCTTTCACTTTAGACCCAGTGTTGCTCCCACCAAAACAAACTCACTGGTGTTGGCAGAAGGCAGGTGCAGTGAGCACAGTGCTTAACCGCGAGAAGATTTAGAGTAACTTTTAGAAGGTGGGGGCCTGTTTCCAGCTGCTCCTGAGCTGTTTGGCTGCAAGCGATGTTCATACACTGGTACCACCCTTGGGTTTGAACACCTACGCCACCGTGCTGGGGTTGATTCCTTTAGAAATCAGATGGACTCCTTCCCTTCCACCACACTGTGCAGTGTGGGGAGGGACAACACTGGGAGACAGGCTGGAGCAGAACGCTGACTTTGTGTCTCCGTGTTTTGACCGGGGGCTATTTTGATCAAGCACCAGTCATGTGCAGTACTTCATCCTCCTTTCTGAGGCATCATGTGGCGGAGTAAATGCTCAAGTCAACTCACTAGTTCACTGTATTATTTACGCCTCTAATCTATTTTAGTCAACAAGGCTGATATTCAAAGATAATGCTGTTCTTGACCCAGAGAGAGAGGTCTCTGCATTTCTAATCTAGCATTAACACTTCCTGCCAAGAGATACAGAGGGAGAGGACCTGGAAAAGCAGAAAACCAAAAAAAAACCCTATCTCTTCTTTGCAGTGCTTATTAGAAGTCTAATTAAGCCAGCAACACCCTTCCTCCTTGAACAGCAATATTGTTACATCAGGAATGGAATTGGGACTGGTTTATTTGCCCTTAAGGTGGTCCCTTAGCCATAAAAAAAAAAAAATAATAATGGAATACAAACCTGGGGAAACTCCAGGCTTATTATCAGCTAAGGAATTAGATCTGCAATATCCCATTACTGTTGATCTGTCTGGGTATCCCTGCTGCCTGGACAGTGCCATATCTAACAAAGTTAAACCACGGAGCTAAGTCCTCACATGTTTTCTGGAGATATATCTTGCTGCAGCAAACATGGTGCTGTGTTTTCTAACTGAATCCTTAAAATGGAATATATGCAACCACAAGGAGCAGAAGCATCCTCTTGTTTAACTGCACTGCTAATAGGAGGGATCGGTCAGAGACTGCTACTGGGAATAACTTCAGGAATACCTCAATAGGATATTGTTGTGGTTCAATGAAGCTGAATCACAGCTTCTGTAAGTAAGTAAGTAATTAAAATGTCTGTAAGTAATTAAAATACAGCCACTCACATCTGGTGGTCAGTACGAACGCCAGCTTGTACCTCCAAACATTATAGCCAGTCAGACCAATACCACCTGAGGTGTGCTCGAGAAGTACCCCTGGTTTATAGGGCAGAGGTTCAGAAAGTTTGATGATTTACCCAAACTCTTCAAGACAGTGAATCCTATGAGAAGGAACAGCATTCATCCTCTGTTGTGGCCATTCACATTAGAGCTCTAAAGAGCCCAGGACAGTATGGAACTTTGCTGTCATGCCCATATCAAGACAACTAGTGCTGCCAAAGATGGGACGTCTGAGACCCAGGACTAGTGTCCCGTCTGTCATTCTCGGTGGTCCTAACTAAATTACTTCCAGCTTAAATTTAGCTTTCAACATAGGTCACAAATATACGTTTTGGGGTTGGTTGGGGTTTTCTTCTCCATTTAAGGTCATTTTAACAGTGAGTTTCTCTTTCCTGTTCCTGGCAGAGCTCTTGTCATCGCTTGAATACTCTAACTGGTTATAATACAATTAATTTTAAATCAGTCAAACTCTCCAGGGTTAAGCCTTAGATGGCCCGGAGCTACTGCCCACAGAACAATGGGTCTTGTATCCTATGATCATATGCTTGAACCTCTCTCCTCAATTTCAGCAATTTATACCAGTTTTGCAATTACTGGAAAACTAAGCTTAAAGTGGTATTTGAGGAAGGAATCAAAACTGAACAACAAGCAATGTAACAAAGCAATGAGCTACAACGTAAGCAGGTAGCGTCTCTCTAAAAATCAAGATAAATAGCAGCCGTTCCCAGTTCTGTTCATTCAAGGACAGGTCAAGACACGTAGCAAACACTTATTGCACAGTTTTCTGCAACTAAAGCTTTGGGTTGCTTTCAGCTGGCCCATCCGAGCAGAAATAACTTATGCAGCTTCCCTAGAAGGCATACGGTCTACCAGCACAGATAGCCCCATTTGAAAAATCACATTTCCTGGGAGATGATCCCAAGAACTGCACTGCAATGAAATGAAGTGAGCTGCATCAGGAGAGAGAAACAGGGCAGAATGCAGGGGTAGAAAGGCAAAAATCAAAAACACAGATCAAAGAGTGAATTCAGCCACATGAACGGTTCATAAGCTGTCGCAAGACACTGCATTTCTTGGTAATGCAACTTACCCAACTATTTGACTGAGAGTAACATGAAATTTGGTCTGCTTTGGAAATGGTTTTGGGTTGGGAACACGCAGTGCCCAGGGGTATAGGAAAGAAAGCAAGCCCAGAAATGAGCTTGCCAAAAATAAAAAGAAAAAAATACTATAGCAAATTAGGCCTTTACACATGTAGCCAAGTAGCAAAGTCTTGGCTGACCTCCACAGTCCCTAGTAGCCACAGAGAGAAAGGAAATTCAGAATACTTTGGGTAACACCACATTCTGAATCACAGGACCATCAGACGGATTCAGAGCAGAACATTCCCAAAAGGAATAAAGAGGAATCTCTGACTGTTGCCTTAAAAACAGAGCTGGAAAGCTAGAGAAATATATCCATCCCTGCTTGAACAGAAAATGGAAAATAATATTTACCTAAAGATACATAAAAATGAGATGTATAAAAAAAATAAAGCGTACAACAAAATAAATCCAATGCCTGTGACAAGAAAATCTGGCCACTCACTAGTTCATTTCATCTCTACAATCCATATCTAAAATGATAATTTACTTCCAGCAACCCAGAGCAATTTCACAGAGAAGGTTTAATCAAAGATTGGATTCCAGCAAAATCTCTTTAATAGGAATCCATGACACTTCAGAAAAAAAAACCCAATGTTTTTGACGAAGCATGAACAAAGCTCTTATTCTGATGGAGAAAAGCTTTATATTTATTGAGGGTAAATCCCTTATCTCTTGTGCAACAGAATCTCCTCCAATCTATGTTGTCAGCTACAAGTGCAACACTGTACAAACATACCTGTTGGCATTCTTGTCTCATTTGCAGCTGGTATAACTGTTTACAAACAAATGCTCTGTCAGATAAAGAAATATACTCAGAAGGTGAAAGCTTCATTTTCCTTCCAGGTTCTCTTAAAGATACACAAGAGATCTCAGATGGAATTATTTATTATTTTTTTAACATATCTTTAATGCTGCATTAACTCTGACCGGTTGCATAACGACAACTTTGGCATGAGGGAATTAATCCATCATTCCCAAGGTGACTTTAACCTGGACCTGAGTTTGCTGACTATGGTATAGGGAAAGGTCTGTGGAGGCTGTCAGTTTGCTTTCTTTGGCTAGAAATGCTCAGCTTTACGCCAGGTCTCCTTGACACAAGGTCTCGCTTTATACCCAGAAGAAACAGAGGCAGAGGAAATAAACCCTCCCAGATCAGAAAGAACTAGGGGCAGAAACTTAAGATTTTCATTCCATACTTAGTTATAGACTTCCTAATTCTAGCTCATATACCTACTACCAATTTTGTTGTATTCATCCGTGAAAACTTTATACAGCGGCAAAGTAGTTATATTGTGGGTTTTTTTTAAATAAAAATTCAATATTTTACTGGGTTCTTTCAAACCATCTCACTTTAACAAGCAAATTCATTTTCATTGTCTTTCACCAGCTGCTGCAACACCATCTAAGAAGAATTTAGTTAGATGTCAATTGCTTTAGAAAATATAATTTCTTATCTTTTCGGTACTTAAGACCACACTTTATAATCCCGCTGTTGTGAATGCTGCCCTTTCTACACAGAATTAATTCAGAAGCAGGAGAAGCAGAGCATTCAGCTGCAGCCATCATGCAAATACAAAGGACAGAACAAGGAAGAATTCACCAACTCCACTTGTCCAACTACTTCTGTCACCTGAGACGTGGCACACACCTCCTCCCTGCCACTAAGCGCCAGCTGCTCCATGATCCGGCATCTTTGCTGCTGCCCCTACCTACAAGTCAGACAACTGTTAAACTACAGAAGGTTTGCAATCTCCCCTGGCAAAGCTGGGCACAAACACACAACAACTTCTTATTCATAGACTGCACGAGACAAGGACAGCCTCGAGTGCACCATGGGGGCCACTACTCTGAGAGAAATAATAATTAACACTAACAGTGCCAAATGGAGCTTTAATACTTGCTTTTTTTCTGCCCCGGCAACAAGCCAAGAGGAAAATCAGCTTTCTAAAGGGACTGAGTTTAATTTGCTCATGTCTCTCACAGCAGGAGGCACTGCACAAGTTTCAAGGGCTGCCCGGATAACTCAAGCACATGCCAGCATCAACCCACTTCAGAAGAGTGAAGGGCAGCAAACGAACTGGCTCGCACTGGTTATGCCATGATAGATGGACGAGATATGAACACCAAGCAGATGCAAACCCTCTCCCAGCTTTCTGCTGCTCATCAGCACTTCTCCTGGCTCCATGAGTGACCAGGAGCATCATCTCTTCTGCGCTGGGAGCAGGAGCTCGCATCTATCAGCAACCTACCCCACCGATGCATCAGAGAGTTTAGTTACACATCACACTTCTAGTTAAATCCAGGCTGTGGTCTAAACCGACCTCAACTTTTGGTTATGGATCTCCTCTAGCCTATCTGCATAAGCTTCATTAAAAGGAAAAAGAAAGATTTATCTTCTTTACCCAGCAGGTGTTGCTACAGTGGTGACATCCGCACTATCCCACGGTGCACACCATGCATAGAGACCTCTCCAGATCAAGCAGGGTCACTCGGAACTGGCCATCCCTTTGGGTTTTGACTATCTCCAGGGATGGAGACCCCACAACCTCCCTNGCGCAGGCCCCGATGACGGCGGCCTTGAGAGCGGAGAGGTCCCGGAGCAGCGAGGGGACGGGGCTGAGCTGGGCCCCGCTGTGGTTGCCGGGGGCTCCGGGCGGCTCGGCGGGCAACCGGCTGCCGTTCACCGCCACCGCCGGGCCTGCCGCCGTCTCCTGGCTGCCGTGGGCACCGGGCGCGGCCGGCAGCAACAAGGGCGGCAGGAGGGGACAGGCCCAGAACAGCAGCAGCG
>VXBW01000458.1:75351-101651 GCA_013400375.1 Thinocorus orbignyianus
CAAGGGCGGCAGGAGGAGACAGGCCCAGAACAGCAGCAGCGGGACAGCGGAGCGCATCCTGCCCGGCTCCAGCCGCCGTGTCGAGCCCCGGAAGGCAGCGCCGGCCCGACCCGGCCCGCCCCCCCGAGAGGCACCGCCTCCCTCCGCCGGGCCCGCCGGCTGGGGGGGCGGCCGGTACCGCGGACTTCAGCGCCTCCTCAGCCGGACACCCCGGGCTCCTTAGGGCCCCGCCGTGGCCAGCGGTGTTTACTGGCCGGTAAACGACTGATCTTAGTGACAACGGGCAGCATCTCGGTGGTCAGGCGGCCACCAAGCGCGGCACAGGCCTCCCCATGCTGTGGGGTCACCACAGCGCGGCCGCTCGAATCGAGTATTTCTAGATCATGTCTGCCATTGTTTTGCCTTTCCGCCGGCTGCCTAGGCCGGGCTCGCAGGTTAATTTCTTTAACCGATGTTTTGCATTTCAAAAAAATCTTAAAAGATGGTAAGATGGTGAGAACTGTTGGAACAGGTCCAGCGCAGGGCCACCAAGATGCTCAGAGGGATGGAGCACCTCTCCTATGAGGACAGGCTGAGAGAGCTGGGGCTGTTCAGCCTGGAGAAGGCTCTGGGGAGACCTGATAGCAGCCTTCCAGGATCTGACGGGAGCTACAGGAGAGCTGGAGAGGGACTCTTTGTCAGGAAGTTTAGTGACAGGATGAGGGGTAATGGTTTTAAATTGGAAGAGGGGAGATTTAGATTAGATACCAGAAAGAAATATCTTACTGTGAGGGCAGTGAGGCACTGGCACAGGTTGCCCAGAGAAGTTGTTGATGCCCCATCCCTGGAAGTGTTCAAGGCCAGGCTGGATGGGGCTTTGAGCGACCTGCTCTAGTGAGAACTGTCCCTGCCCATGGCAGGGGGGGTGGAACTCAATGATCTTGAAAGTCCCTTCCAACTCTAACCATTCCATGATTCTATAATTCACAGAATTCGTGGCCACCCCATCCCGGGTGTGCAAAGCAGAGCCATCTGCCAGGCCAGGCAGGGAGAATAAAGAAGGAATCCCACACCGGGATGCTGCCAAGAGACATCTTGGTGTTGCTGTCTGTGTTTTGTATTCACATGAGCTTCCACCCTCCGAAAACAACTGTCTGGGGGGAGGGCGTGTTGCCACCAAAATGCAGTGAATCAGGGAAAGGAAGGAAAGAAGAGTGAGCTGATTTCCTTCCTCTGAAACCAAATACTTCAGGGCCGGCATGGCGGGGTGTAATCTATATGAATGTGTGACTAAACTGTTAAAAAAAAAAGATTGCAGAGGTGTATTCCTTCTGGCAATGTCCCGTTGGAAAGGTGGCGGCAAAACAAGACGCAGCTCCTCGGCTGCCCCAGCCAACTGGGATGCCGTATCTGATGCCACCCACTCAGGAATAAAAGCGTCCTGTGTTTTTCTGCAGGAAATGCTTTGGGATGGGGAAATTTTGACGTGGATGATGTGCAGAAGGCCCCCTAGACAGTCTGAATTGGACGTTGTTCCAGCTTTATTTCTACACTTTTGTGTAGTGTCCCAGTTTCCAATGAGGGGCCCCAGTTTATTTCTCATCAGGGGGAAAAATAAGAAGAAAAAAATATGTCCAGCTGGGCAGGAGGTCAAATTGGTGATGCAGACTCTTTCCCAAACATTGGTGTGAGTGCTGCTCACATGATTTATTATTTGTAAACACTGATCCTGATGCAGGCCCTGCCTGCTCTGAGATGTTTGCCAGCTGCGGCTCGGCCCCTATCAGATTTCACTGGGTCACACCCTGCCGTTCCCCTTGCAGTGCAGAACTTTTCCATGGAGGGAAGGAAGAGGTGCAAGGGGCCTCCACCTCCAGCTGGTCATGGAGCTTAGGGTTCAAATCCACATCAACCTTTCGCCTTTGCTTGTGTATTGAAATCAGAGCTCCATGGTGCCACGTACTGGGCACGCACCTGATCAAAGACATGCTTAACCCTCTAAAACTAATATTCACATCTTCCCGTATGGGAATCCTGAGTGAATCCACTTGGGATCTTGCCTTCAGTGCTCAGCTGTTAAACAGGAGTGATGGGCAAACAGTAAGTGATGTCCCACACTGATCCCCTACATCGGTTCCTTTGGTGTTCCCTGGGCAAGATGGGATGAAGGGCAAAGACTTCTACTAAGCTTGCTCAGAGCTGAGTACCAAAAGCTGTGGGGTGATGCAGAATGGGTGGGCAGTGCAGAATCCTTCTCCAGCGTGAAAAAAAGACATTGCTGGAGCTGTGATTTTCCTGTGATAGTCTTTGATCTGATCTCGGTGTTGCTGCTGTGGTGCTGGATTGGCAAAGGGGCACTGTAGGCATTGCAAGCCAAGGCATTCTGTTTCACATCCATTTTTTTAATAGAGCCAGACTTACTCCTGAAATAAATACTTTGCAAATTTGCAGCAGGGTTTGCTGTGTTGTGTGAGCGTATCGGTGTAATTTCCTCTGAAAGGCACAGCCTGAAACATCTGTTACTTGCATAATATGGGCAGTGGTAGATGCTGAATCTGGCACTTTTGTTTGACTTTTATTACTACTTTGGCTTTTTTTGATGTTCCCGTGGCAGATATTTCAGTCTACTAAGATTTAGGCTGAAAGCCAGCAGAGGGAATTAATATTTATTGTCACTACAGAGTTCTTCTGTTTGACAAGGTGCAATTGTACCAGCATGTGTGGTGTCAAACATGTTCCAAACAGTCTAGAAATGATAAAGCTCAGGAATCTTCTGGCTTGTTTCTGATCCCCCTAAGAAGTAGGCTCATGCTGTTGGGATTTTTGGTGCTCAGATGAGAAGCTGCACAGAAGAGGGAAGAAAAGGAAGGTGTTATCCATGTGCAAAGTGCAGTTAATTCCACTTGTTCCCTTGCTCTGTCCCCTGCCTTCTAAGGATCTTATTTATGCTGCCTTCTGCCTGGGTCTGAACATAATTAGGTTTAACCAGCCTCTCTGTGACGGTGGCTAATGATTTGGATGGTTTTCATTGCATTATGTGCATTCAGTTAGGTGCTGATCAGCAATGTCTAGACACATGCTGGAGTAGAGGCGTGACTCTGTTGGGAAACTAAACCTGCAAAGTAGAAGGGTCCCATGATCTGCACATCTTGCATGAACCCTGCATCACTAGAAGATGGAGACCAATGGGTGTCTCTGTCTCTGGAGACATTCAGAACCCGCCTGGACATGTTCCTCTTGCACCATACTCTAGGTAGACCTGCTTTGGCAGGGGGGTTGGACTAGGTGATCTCCAGAGGTCTCTTCCAACCCTCTATCATTCTGTGATTCCATTAAGATGTCAGTGAAATGCAGACGTGACCAACTGCAGAGCACTTCAGGAAGCTGGTGCTGAGATTATACTTCAGTGGAGCTTGGAGACACCTCCAAAGCTTCTCTGAAAGAAAGAGGTACCTTCCTCTTGGCTTAAAGGAGATTTCCATCAAACTTAGTGCTGCTTTGAGGAGTTGAGCCTGTGCCTGGAGGTGACCTGCGAGGAGATGGAGTGGAGCTGCTGGCTGGCACTCTGCCATGTTAGCCCTGTGGTTCACTGAGTGAACTGTAGAGAATGTCCCCTTCATGGGGACAACATGGGGNNGGTGGGTGGGTGGGGGGATGTGTAGCACCCAGCCATTTTGGTGATACTTTTGGCGAAGGATTGCCTCCTTCTGTGGCTGCCCTTAAACGTTGTATTTGCGGCTTGGAGGACCTAGATTTGTTCCATGGTATCTCCATTCTGCAGTGCAATGGGACATTCTATTCCACCACATCGTGCGGGATGCTGAGGAACTGCTCAATTACAATTTAATTTGCTTTTGTCCTTTGATTAGGCCAGACAGGCCTTTGTTCCCATCTGTTCAATAGAAATCTCAAGTGACTGATTCTTAGAAAATAATATCCTAGCTCTGAACCCTTTTTTTGTTTTGGTTTGGTTTGGTTTTTTTTCTGAGCTGTACAAGGTATTTAACATTGTCTCTTCCCCTTCATATGTTGAAATGGCTGAACCAGTGGAAAATGGCTGAACTTGCTTGAGAATGAGGCATAAAGCCCTGGAAGGTAGTATATCTCCTGAGGAATTCCATCATCTCAGCTAACATTAGACAACATAAACTGACCGAGCTGTCCTTAACTTCCTTTGGAGCCAGAAGAGGGAAATTTTACCCCAGAAGAGCAAATATGAAGCCAGCCTCTAGAAATGCAAGACTGGAAAGGAATCCCAAAACCATTTCAGAGGGCAAAAAGGGCCTTCATCTCAGCAGTGGTCATGGAGTAGGGTCTTCCAGGTTTTCAACCCTGCAATAAACTCCAGCCATTCAAAGACTCAGCTTACACTGTACTTGCCCTTCATATTAACATTTAAACAAGTAAATAGGCTCTTGGAGTGGGGGAATCTCAGAAGCTTTTTTTACAGTCTCACCCCTTAATGCCATTAAAGCGGGGAGCAAGACATCCAAAATCTCTGTCAAACAGCAGTATCCAAAGGAAATATTTGCAGATTGTTACTATATAAATAATATGTGAATATTGCTCCTGAATTTTAAATTAACATTGCAATCCTAGCTCCAAGATACTGAGGACTTTTTGAATAAATGTATTTGAGGTGAAGAGTCACTAACATGACCGTTTTGGAGAACATAACTTCTTTCATGTGGCTTCAGGAACGTTTTGCTTGGTTTGTTTGGGGTTCTTGTGTGTATGTGTTTAATTTTTTTCCTCGTAGATGTTTTACTGATATTTCACATGTCATTTGCCTAATTTGGGAATCATTCCTGGTTCCTAGTCTGGAATGTGGGATTTCGCAACTCTGTTCTTCAGTGACTTCATGTGGTTTGTTCTCAACGGAGCAGTAACAAATACGAGCAAGGGGAGTTTACCAGCCCTTCTATAATAAACATTTTGTCTGAGCAGTCATCTTTTGGGGAGCTGAGCTAATTTGTGAGGGTTAGATTTTACCTAGTAAGTCACGTTTTACATGTATATGGGACAAAGTCGCACTTGGATAACAGGAAAACTACATCTTGGTTTCATCTCCCCCTGAGCAGTGGTTGCTGTGAGAGCCTGCGCTCCCGAGAGCTTTGGTAGGAGAACAAGACTTTGAGAAGCCGAGGAAACTGGCAGTTGGTGAAAAATGCAGAAAGTGTTTGGTTTCCTTTCTGATGAGAGCTTGCTTTTCTCTCCTGATGCAAACACGAATATTTAGGAGAAGGCTTTGCTGATTGCCGGGGTGGGAGCTGGTGTGGCTTTTCTCCCCGCAGAGCTGTTCTTACAGTTTACACCTGCTCGGTATCATTATGAGTTTGAGCTCTCACCAGCAATTGCACTTTCTGTAGAAAAGCCTGGTGCTGGCTAAATAGAAGTAGTGAGAGTCTTTCTGTATGCAATTGCTTCTGGGAATGGCAGATTTCTGTATTCATGGATGCCGGTTGCGAGAGCATCCCCATTTGCAGGGAAGGCTCTTCATGCCTTGCTTAGCAATGCATATGAAGCTCGGGCTGCCCTTCCCGTTGTGCTCTCTGATGGCCTCCAGGCAGCACCCAGATGTATTTTTAGCTCTCAGAGTAGGGGAGAATTTGCAAGAAATTGTGCAGAGAAGAAATAAGCAAAGGAGTTGAAGCTAGCTCAGTTGTTGGATTTAGGCAAGGCGGATTTGCGGGAATGAATACGTGTTTCTGTGCGAGAAATGAAATGTGTACAAAAATGAGGCAAACCACCTTCCCGAGGATTTTCTGCAGAAGTAACACACTTTCTGGACAAAGAGCAGAGTTCCACTGAGGAAGGAAATAAAGTTCAACATGTAAAGGATCAGTGCTACATAAGCATACTTCTGACATCTCAAAACTAAAACCCCAGGCTACTCGCAGAGATATGAATTCAAGGAGCGACCAAGTCTCGATCAGAGAGTCTTTGAGCTTGGATGTCAGACAAGGGAGCGCATGGTAATTGCAAGGATTAATCATTCTTCCAGTGACTATCGATAGATATCCTCCACCAGCAGCGCAGTAAAAACTGCAATGCCTCATCTATCATAAGCGGTCCGGGGGCTGCTGTGAAGTCCTGGTGCTAATTAGAGCCCAGCGATCTAGAGAAAGCAGCAGCCTCAGATATACTTGGACGAGTCTGACTCCTTCGCGCATTCCTAGTTAGCACATTATATTAGACTCTTATTCCTATAACCCTGCAAAGCATTTATGGCTTTTTACAGACACTTAAAAGCCGGTGTTCTTGCTGCAAAAGGCTTGCAATTTAAGTCTTTGATAAGCAGCAGTTTTCTTTTGAACCAAAGGTTGGTGCAATCGTTAAGCTGGGGTGCAGGGATTATCTCTTGAGCAGGTTCCTACACAATATCGCTAATATACACAATGTTGCAGGGTAGCAGTTAATCTAAAAAAAAAAAAAAAAAGGGGGGTAAGGAAGGACACCAGTAAACCACAAATCTTTGTTTAGTTTGGATAACAATAATCAAAGAACGCAAAAGCCGATTACGACTTTGCCTCCCGCTGCTTCACTGCCTATTTAGGCAGTACGTCCTGGCTGGCCCGCTGAAGTGCAACCTGGAGGAAGCCAACAAATAATCCAAGTAATTTTTTTTTTTTTTTTTTTTTAAGATAATTTGTAGATTGTGTTCTTAGACTGTTTTTCTTCATCTCAGCTGCATAAAATAAACTCATCGGGGTGGTAGCTGCTAATCTTGCAGCCTCAGATGGCTTTGGAGGTTTATTGATGATACTCAAGTGACTGCCAAGTAGTAGGACTCCGTCCAGAATTACAAGTGACCTGGATCTGAAAAAAACAGAATTGGATTTTAACCCCTACTGATATTATCTCCTGGACCAGCTGAACTGTCATCACCTTCAACATGGCACTTGTTTTGTCATCACAGGAGAGACAAGTCTCAGGTCAAAGGAGATACACCTGTGCTGTAATACTATTTCTCATCCATCAGTACCTGCTCACCTATGTCTTAAAAGTCCTGCACAAGTAGAAGAAGCAGGGAAGCCACTTTGACCCTCCTAGGATACCAAACCATCACGGTCATTGCTACTTTGAAAGCAACTCTGGGGTCTCCCCACCCGTTTGTCAGGCAGACATCACTTTGGGGTGTGCAGCTGCTCTCCAGAAAGCCTGGTGCTCACGGATTTGCTCTGTGACTTCCCTGTCCATTCCGTGGTGAAACATCTCACTCTGATGGTGCCTTCGGACAGGTTGTGCACTCTCCTGACACTGCCCTGATCCTTCTGTAAAGTGTGTACCACATTGACGTGCTACAGAGGACCTAGCTACTGAAAGCCACATGCCTGGACCAATGTCTGCCTGTAATTCACAGGAATCCTGACACCTGATGGAGCAGGGATGAGGCAAACTGCCTCACTCTACCGAAACATTCTCCATTAACCAGCAGCAGACTTTAATTCTGGTTTAATGGAGCAACACCTGTAGCTGTCATCCTAGCACTGGCCCATCCTCTGAAATGACACTGATCTTGAGTTGCCTCGAATACAGAATCGCAGAATTGTTACAGTTGGAAAGGACCTCTGAGATCACTGAGTCCAACCATACACAAAAACACAACCCACTCCCTACAATTTCAGCCTCTAGGACATGCCCTGAAGTGTCACATCTACTCATTTCTTAAATACCTCCAGGGATGGTGATTCCACCACCTCCCTGGGCAGGCTGTTCCATTGCCTGACCACCATCTCAGTGAAGTAGTTCTTCCTAGTATCTAAACCTCTCCTGCTGCAACTTCAGACCTTTTCCTCTGGCCTTGTCATTATTCACTTGGGAGAAGAGGCCAGCACCCACCTCTCTACAACCTCCTTTCAGGTACTTGTAGAGGGCAATGAGGTCTCCCCTCAGCCTCCTCTTCTCCAAACTAAACATGCCCAGTTCCCTCAGCCTCTCCTCACAGGACTTGTTCTCTAGACCCCTCACCAGTTTGGTGGCTCTCCTCTGGATACACTCCAGCATCTCAATGTCCTTCTTGGACTGAGGGGCCCAGAACTGAACACAGGACTCAGGGTGAGGCCTCACCAGTGCCGAGTACAGAGGCACCATCACTTCCCTACTCCTGATGGCCACTCAGTTCCTGATGCAAGCCAGGATGCTGTTGGCCTTCTTGGCCACCTGGGCACACTGTTGGCTCGTGTTAAGCTGGCTGCCCACCAGCACCTCCAAGTCCTTCTCTGCTGGCCAGCTCTCCAGCCACTATTCCCCAAGCCTGTAGCACTGCATGGGGTTGTTGTGACCAAAATGCAGGACACCTTTCCAGGTGGAGCAGCTCCCCTGGAAGCTGTGAGATTAAACCCTTGTGGCATCTTGTTACAGGAATCAGCGGACAGAGGATTACAGACGTGCAAGTGGCACTTGCTTTCTGGGGAAGGAAGGGAAACATCTGTTAACGTCTGCAGCCGGGCTTCTGAATCCCCGATGTGAGCCAAACCCAAGACTGTTTCATGGCAAAACGGATACCAGGACGAGGACACCCCGAAAGGTGCTCTGACAGTGGAAAGTTCACAAGATCTTGCTACAGCTTGTTGTTTTCCAAAAGTGCTGAATGCTGTGGCTCATTAGTGGGGGTTTTGTTTGGTTGCTTTTGCTGAGATTTCCAAAGAGGGATTTCTCTGTTTTTCTTGTAGAAATATGAAACCTTATGTTTGTTTGGCTGGAGGGTCTCTAAGGATGAGTGGAGAAATAGTAGGATTATGACCTTACTAGATCAAAAGATAAAAGATAAGCAATCAGGAAAGGAAGGATTATTTCTTAAATTGCAGGAAACTCACTGTTGCTTGTTATCATCTATTTAATTCAAATATCAGAAAGACACCTGGGGTAAGAGTCTAGATGTTCAGAAGATTCAGGCAGGCATCTCATCACTTTAAAAAAAAATAAACCTCACAGCTACTTTCCACTCTGCTTAAGAAGCGAAGCAGAAAGGGAAAATGTCTTGCTAGTTCTCAAATAACAAACACATTTTTTCAACTAAATTTTTAAGCCTGTTACACATGAAGAGTAGGTGTAAAATATATGTTTCCTTTACAGAGCACTTTTAAATCAACTAAATAAATGTCACTTCCCTCTACACAAATTGTCACCTAAGCCAACCTTTGCGAGCTGCTGTTTCTACCCATCTCTTGTTTTTGCTGCCTGAAACACCATTTAAAATATTTCCAGCATCACCCCAAATACAGCTGACAATTTTTGGAAGCAAACACTTCAAATAAGGCTGGCTGTAAAGAATTTGCCTGGCACTAACCGTGAGCTGTCATTGCTGTTATCAGCACAGTGCCACAAACCCTTCCTCACCTGTGGGATGCTAATGGCTTTATTGCAGTTGAGATGAAAGATGTCTGGTCCATAAGCCTATCCTGTTTCTTCCCATTTTCTTTCCCCAACCCAAACACCTGTAAAACAATGTAGCATTTAGGAAGGTAGGAGTCTAATAGCACTGTTTGGAACCAGGCGTAGCATATAATCCTCCCGAAGGAGGCTAATTCACTGTGGTCCTAGCTACGAGGATTTGCCAATTTTGCCTCTACTCCAGCTCCTGTCCCCTGCCAAATCTGCAGTGCCTCTAAATCCTGAGCACCGAGACCCCTGCAAGCACTTCTCCTGAGCCAGATGATCTTACTGTCCTCCAGTGTGCCATAAGCTGCGTCTCAAATCAAGCCCCTTGGAATTTCAGTCCTAAACTTTGAGTACAGCTCTACTCAGTGGATCCTTACTGGAAGGGCAAACCTTGTTAGAGCAGTAAACCTCAGACAGTCGGAGGAACAGCACACCCATTCTCTAGAAGAAGGGCTGACAGAAAAATCAACTCATTTGAATTCAGCTTGGAAAAAATTCCACTTTATGTCATGCTTCCTGCCAGCAGAATGCAAAGCCTTTTTATCAGACTAAACCTTCTCCGAATCCCTGCACAGTGGGTAATGATGTCTACTTCTACAGTGTACTTCAAAGCATTTCATTGAGGCCTTCACTACCTGCCCAACACCGTGATGACCTTTATTTTGCAGAGAGATGAAGCCACGCTGAGGAGCAGTGAAGGGCGATGGAGTAAGGTGCAATGGCACGATGTGCTCCACGTGCACGTCTGTACCTGTTGCTTTGGATGAGCGAGGCGAGTGGTATTCTGGGGAGTGCTTCTTGGTCACAGAAAAATGCTGCCATGCAGACAGTTGCTTTGCAGGCTACTGAGCATCAGCTGATGCCAGACAGGGCGGGGTGGACCTACAGGCAAAGATGATTCTTCCACTCCCACCTAATACAAACCCCTTAGCATCGCATGCTCTGAGGCCACCTAAAGCAATCTGATGTTGGGTTTCCTTGCTCCAGTTCCTTGGCTGCACGGCTCCATCCTACCATTCCTCCAGAACAGAATCACAGAATCACCTAGGTTGGAAGGGACCTTTTGAGANCATCCTTCTCTGGCTGCTTGTGTAGGCTCTTGAAGGGAGGGACGCTACAGCATGGCATGTCCTATTCTCCTAGTCTCATTCTCCTCCAGCCAAGAGGTGCTGGGCGGTGGGTTCAAGGAACTGCATAATGCCTGCACGCCACAGCAGAGTCTGAGTCCTAAACCCTGTGTGGGTTCTCTAGAAGCCCTCTCTAAATGGAGAATGTAAGCTCAAATCCAGCCCAAAACACCTAAACCAAAGGGAACACAAGAGATGTTTTCACTTGTGCATTTTCATCTGCCAGCAGAGGAGTGAGTGTAGATTTGAGAGAAATAAGAGAGAGTTAGTTACGCTTCCCTGAATAATCCACTGCTGTCAACAGAGGTTGCTAATAGAGGTTCTGCCTGGGCATTTGGATGGAAATTAATGCATTGAGGAGACAAGCCTTGTGCAACTTGCAGACATGACACTGGCTCAGTGAACGGAAATGATACATCGAGTTTTATTATAGAAGATTCTTGGTAGTCCTGTTTATTAAATGGCTTTCCTGCCAAAAATGCTGAAGGATTCTCTGCTGTTTTCCTTCCGGTTTGTTGTATCTCCTATCTCTAGGGCTTCAGGTGGAGCATCTCCCCATACACTGCACTTTTTAGGGGTTTCCCCCCATGGTACGATCTTAATGAGCATCACCTTTAAAACCTCTAG
The DNA here is from genome assembly GCA_013400375.1 of Thinocorus orbignyianus. NCBI lineage: Eukaryota > Metazoa > Chordata > Aves > Ciconiiformes > Thinocoridae > Thinocorus > Thinocorus orbignyianus. Next base: position 86,469 of record VXBW01000458.1, read on the forward strand.
GCATCAGCAGATACGAGACTTCCATTCTGCTCAGCTCTGACATTCATTGCACTGAGATATTTTCACTCTGAGTTTTCAATCTATCCAGATTCCTTTGCATTATCTCTCTGGTTTCCCGGGTGTTTGTGATGCCTTTCAACTTCATGTCACTTTTGTGAATGCCTGTCATCCTTTTGTTCAATCTGCCTTTGGAGTCATCAATAAAAATGTCAAAAAAAGACCAAAGACCTGATCTCTCTGATGCCCTAATAAACATAATTCTATAACACAATAATAAACATAATTCTATAACACAATAACTCCCTGTTTAGTATTCCTCTTTGTTCACAGCTGCTCAGCTGTGATTTGGTCCATGGACTATTGCATTCAGATCATCCAAAGAGCTAAATTTTATTATATGATATCAAATGCTTTATGAAATCCAAACATGCTCACAGATTTTTAAGATCAGAAAGAAGCACGAGAGCATCAAATCCGCTCCTTTCAGTCCTCGGTTGAGCACGCTAACGGGTATCACTAAAGCAGCTCTTCTGGAATGTCGGGAGTTAAAGACCCCAGGAGATAGGAAATCAAATATTTTGCTTCATTAATCACACATATTGCTTTTTTTGTTGTTTGTTTCTTTTAAATAACTTATTGTTAAATTTAATCGGGCTTTACCTTCTAGACATTATTTTTGTGTCTTTTTTCTCTAGATTAAAGATTGTCTAGTACCCAGTTGTTTCTCACTGTGCTTATTGATGTTTCACACAGTGATCTTTCGAGTGCCTTTTCTTCTTTTTCTTACTAACACCGCTCTTGATTCTGCAAACTCTTCATACGTTCCTGTGTGTAGAAGTCAGTCAGCCGCTGTGATGAGGAGGATCTGCTTTCACGGGGCAATTTGGAGACTTTGAACTAGAGTTTCTAATTCTACTCATAAGCAGGTACCTGTCAGCTCTGGCAAGGCTCCCTTTCCTCCACGTCTTGCTATCGCTGGTGGGTTCCCTGGTGTACTTTAATTTTCATCTCTCCATACAGAACTCCTTTTCAATCATTTAAAAGCTCGGGTAAGGTTCAAGACCATCTTTAAACAATGGTCCTGAGTCCCCGCTGACTCACACGTGGGCAAATGCAGAGTAACTGCTTTGAAGTCTGGGATGGAAAACAGGTATAAATGTCAGGGGAGACAGACACAATCTCTTTTGATATCTCTGGAGCAGGTCATGCAGAAATAGCATCCCAAACAATATCTGTGACTGGCTGTTCATCCTCTGCCTCCAGTCATTCTCCACATACCTCAGACCCCATCTCCCAGCTGACAAGAAAACCAACTAATCCGGAAATGGAATTACCTAATTTTCTTCCCCATTATCTGAGGCTCATAATAGAAATGTGAAATGACCTGCTGTATTTCAGCAGTGGAACCGAAGACGCTGGTTGACTCTCAGGTCTCAATTCTCACTACATCATATTTCCATTTGCAAAGGTCAGGGTCAAGCCTGGTGGGGTTTTTCTGTTGAGGAAAAGCTCCCTACAGATACAGTGGGATTCTTTCAGAGTTAAAGAGGGAAAGGGGAAAAAAGGAAAGAAAGAGCTGCAGGGTTTATTTAATGGAAAAAGCCTACTTCTCAGGTGGTGTAATTGAGGGTAGTTGTGCTGGCTTACACTGGTCAAAGACTGGGAGCACCTTGTGCCCCGTAACTGGTGGCCAGGATGATCAAGGCTTCCCTCAGTCCTTTCATTGTAGCCAACAAGGGCCATGTTGTGCCTTTCTCCATGGGAAAATCATGTCTCCCTGGCTGTGGTGTGGATTTGGGGATTCCCCAGAGCCATGGGTGGAGGAGAGAGAGGCAGCTCCGTCCTCACGCTCCCGCCTCCTAATCTCACGGGCAGAGAATCGAGGTGATGGAGAGATATTTAAACATTTTCTTTACTTGCTCTACCTCCAAGTCCAAATATATGGGTGTCTAGGTCTGGGCTTCAGCTTGAGAGCTGTAAATAAGGACCTCTAACCTATTCTAAGCTTGTAAATCTCCCCGTCATCCCGCAAAACCAACTGATGTCATCAGTCAGACCCGCCAGAGCACACACTTCATTACAATCATTAGTCGGGGTCTAAAGCAAACTCCTGGTCAGCCTGTAGAGCTCAGACCTCACAGAGTAAAGAGAAAACAGGGCAAGCACAGCACCTGTAAGGATCCCAGAGAACTGGTACCACCAGCAGAGCACTCAGCAGAGCTAAGGTGTGTCCTCTCCTGGGCTGTGGCATGAGATGGACATGGTGGGCAGACGGCTGTGACGACTCAGAGCCATGGTGAGATCCATTCCCTGGCATCAGGGTTGCCAAGGAAGGAAAGTCGCTGGATTTCCTCCATGAACATCTGCGCTGCCTCGTTAGGCATCAAACACGTCAAGAAGATTTCTCCCCTGGGCCATCATCTAGACGCTTGCCAGTGTGTTTGACTTGCATGGTGGGGAAACACCTCAAAGTTAAATGAATTATTCCAAAATCGGAGAAAGTGAAAAAGCTCTGCCGCGAGCTCGCTGCCACAGCAGTAGGAAATTATTTTGCTTTTGGTTTTGGACTTCACAATGTCAGGAAGGACCACATTTTTTATCTGCACACCTTGTTATTCACGTGCCTTAATGAGTGTGAGCCCCAGGCTAGGAATTTAGGCTACACTGTGTGTGTCAGGGGAATGCAACAGCTCTTCATAACGTGCTGCTCTAGGATGTGGCTTCCCACACAGGGTCCAGCTTCACAGGCATGGAGAACCTGTCTGTGGGTCAGTGAGGAGAGGGGTAAGGACATCCTTTCCTCCCTGGCCATACTTTTGCAGCAGAGGGACTGTGGAAGCACAGGTTTCTCTGGAGACAGTGAGAAATGAAAGGGAGAGATGAAAGAGAGCAGTTTCTGTGAAGTGAGGAAGGGGGAGAGTGGGTCAGGAAGGGGAACTGATCCATGTCCCACACCCTGTGAAGCTGCTCTATAGCACATCAGGGGCTTTTTGGAGAGAGAGACCAAACCCTAGCTGGCAAAGCTACATCCAGACAGTTGTGGTGATGAATGGGATGTGATTCATGTAGCAAATGTGATCCTTTGATGGAAATTGTTTTGGTGGAGAATTGAGGATGCTCAGCAAAGGTCAGTTACACTCTCCCAGTTCTCTGTCCATCTGCCCTAGATCCTGTAGGACACAGAGACCACAGCTCACCCTCCACCAGCCCCGAGCATCCCTCAGGTTGTAAGAGTGACTGAAGGCATCTCCAGAGGTTGGCTCTACAGTTAAGGATGAGTGGTTGTCCAGATCCACGTGTGGGCAGCTGAGAGCTGTAGCCTGGCTGAAAACAGCTTTGCAGCCCCCAGTGAAAAGCTGCCCATGGCTGCAGGGAGGCTGCAGCGACTTCACGCCACAGGCAATGCAGTCTGGGTGAGACAAGCAGATTGCAATGGAGCAAAAGGGTGTAGAAGAAGGTGTTTCTTGGTTCAGATTGCAAAGAAGAGTGAAAGTTTGAACAGGGCAAATCCTTGATGGGAAACAGCTGGAGGAATGAAAGCTGGAGACTTCTGTGCTGCTGCTTAAAATGGGGTTTGGGACCCCAGGGGTAAGAGTGTGCTTTCAAGCTCCTATTTCATTCCGCATCAGGATACAGTCAGTAAACAACATGGGAACAGTTATATGACCTGGGGACAGGTCTCTAGTTCTCAATAAATAAGAGGTTAAATCCAAGCAATTTTGTAACTTTTTTTTTCCCAAGTTCAGGACCGTTTTGCTGAATGCTTGGGGATAACAGAAGGAAATTTTTTTCCTTGTTGGAAGCATCATTGCCTGGCGATGCAAGGCTGGGAAGAACTAGGGAGCTGCATGTGGTGGAAGAACAATGCCAGCTTGTCTTGGAGAGGTGTGTAGCTGCAGCTTTCTCTCCTGCTATATTTCAAGAGGTTTTTAGTAACTCTTGGGTCCTCTTAAAACAGATTGTCTGATTCTTGGCAGCCCAATTTTGAGCGCCCAATTTGTTTCATGGCACAGAAGTGTTTCTGGACCACGATGTTTCTATGTCAACACGTGCTTGAGGAGGTAATTTTTTCAGCAGAAGTGGCAGGTGTTAGAATCCAGATCAGAGCTCTCACCACATCTCCACATATTTTTAGTAAAGGACTTTTTTAATAAGACATGTTGATATGTTTTCTCTATGTGGGATTAAAAGCACTTTAGGCTCATGCACGGAGTTTCGCTTTATAAATCTGTGGGAGTGCAGATTTTCTCCACTCTTGTCCACTCTTGTTATATTGCCTTTGTGAAATGGGAATAATAAACCTTGTCTGCCTCCTGAAGGGGCAGAGAATTAACTCTTTGAAGCTTGTAAGACCATATAAATGCCTCGCTATTATTAAAGTTACTACTACTCGGGGCTTTTAAACAGCTGCCACATTTCACTTTGGAGGAGGTTGCCTTGAACCGGTAGGTGAAGCACACACAGTATATCAGGGTGTTACGCTGAAAAAAAGCTTCGGCATCCGTAAGGTTGAAAGGCACTATATAAATATGAGTTATTTGTCCAAATGGGTTTTATAACCCTATCATTCTCCCCTGGTGTACCTCTTAATCTAAGGGTTTCAGTATCCTTTATGAACACTTAACAAGACCTGTATTAAGCTTCAAGCCTCTTCAGTGCACATATTTTACATTTACATCGAGTCAGTGCGGTGGGGACAGATCCATTTTTCCTGCCCAGCTCACACGGCAGGTCAGCGATGGACCTGATGGGCCTGCTTTGGTAATTAATAATTCATAATGACCCACTGCACAGAAAATGGCAAGAGAAATGCAGTAGCTTTAGGTGGCCCCTCGCTGCTGTCATGGTTTGGCGAAGATTCGCTGCCTCCTCCTGTCCTTGCAGCTTTTCTAGGAATAGCTGAAGACTGATGGGATCCCTTAGCAAATGTGGGCTCCTCCGAAGTGGTTTTGGGTGACAGGCACAAGGGCCAGGCTCTGTGCCCAGTGTCTGTGTTTGCACACCCCTTCCCATACCTTTCATAACTACCAGGACAAGAATAATAAATGAAAGCCCATGAGTGTCCCAATTAATGCAGTTCTAGAGACACAATGGGTAAATTATACTGACCGGGAAATGAAGGCAATGAGCTGGTATTTCAGAACATTCTGTATTCAGAGTGCCAGACTTTTAATTGCTACAAGATGTAGGATCTAGGCCCAAATAAGCATTTCTTGAAAGAAGGATGGTGAGGACTTCACTACTAATTCCTGCATTTCTACACCAGGAACCTTTTTGAATCTGCCTTGAATCATTGTCAACAGAGATTACCCATTCTTTTCTAACCTTTGATTTACTATTTCTGCTTGAGGAGGAAAGAATCACATTTTTATCTGTGGTACTTCAGCGGTGCAGAACGACACTGATGGACGGGGGCTGTTTCAGCCTGTGGCTGGTAACTCTTCCTCAGCTTTTAAAAATGCAGGGCAACAAGAAGGCAGTGCAGCTCTCTGGCGTCTTCTCAGGCACAGGCTCTTCTCCTGATGTCCTCAAGGATGGGAAGGCAGCAGTGTGTTCATGTGGAGTGGAAGGAAGCCAAGAAGTTAGTTGCTTGATTTTTGCAGTGTCAAGCCTAGACCAAGTTCTGTGAGCCAATAAAGACCACAAGGCTGCAGGGTCATTCTCCATCACTCGGAGACCCACCCCCTGTCCATGGGAAGCTTCCAGCTTCTAGTGTTGGAACAAGGTCTGTGAGCCCTGTCTGTCAGGGGATGGAGAGCAGCAGGGTCAGAGCCCATCCAGTCACCTCTGCAACCAACTGCTTTCTTTAAAATAAAGAGCAAACATTAAGTTTCCCCTGTGCTTGTTAATGAAGCTCCTGTTCTTGGCCGTACCAGATGGTAAACGTATCCAGTCTTAGCTCCAATATCTCAACAGTGTTAGGTTTTGAGAAACCCACAGCAATTTATTGTCCTATAGACAATTATTCTATCACCCGAGGACCTCTCCCCGACTGGGAAGGGGAATTGGGGGAAAACAAGAAAACACAAGGGTTGAAATATAAATAGATTTAATAGGATAAGACTAAATAATTAATGTTAATAATACTAAAGAACCAGTATTGATCCCAATACCAATATAAAATGCACAAGGACTATACCCAGCCCATTTTCTCAGCAGGAGGCTGTGCATTCCCGGCAAGGGACAGCAGATGTGGGACACTGTAAGTACTATGGCTTTGGGAGAAAGGGAAGGATTTGGGGGTCCAATACCAGGGCAAGAAGTTCTCTGGACCACCACCATCAAGGAAGAGAGAGAACTTTCTAATTTATGTTGAATGTGACGTTCATGGTATAAAATAATTCTATTGTCAACTTGGGTCAAGTGCCTAAGTCTGGCTTCTATTCATCTCTGCACCTGGAGAGCTCAAAAACATGGGGACCTTGAAACCCAGATACCATAGCTGGCTATAAAGTAAATATTTTCATAAATTCAGGCACTAGAGTCTTCCAAAAGTGCAGTTTTCCAAAGCATTAGAAGGTAAATCAGTCCTGTGTCACTGAAACGAAGGGGTACACGCAAACCACAAATCGGTACGTGCAAAGGAGATGCTATCGCAGGGACCGGGACCCTAACCCTCCTCTCTGGGAAGGCTCAAAGCAGGTGGTCAGGAGAGCAAGGGGCTGCCTCCACAAGCTCACAGAGACCTGCCATGGTAGGTGTCACTTTATCCACCTCCTCTAGCTCCTGAGTGCGCAGGCAGCAGGATGGTGATGATTGACAGGGTTGTGTTTGGATCCCTCAGCCTTGGCCTGAAGGGACTTTGTCTGTGGCCAAGGGGAGAGTTCAGTTAACTAGCCAGTTAAATCATGGACAGCTTTTCGTTTTGCTTGTGAAGCCTCCACTGGCAGCTGTTACACATCAGGCAGCCACAGACTTGCTCACTCTTGAATTGCAGCTGTAACCATCGGTTCTGATGCGATGCCCAGGTCTTCTGGGACAGTGTTTTAGCACTGACTGTCTCTTGCTCCTCCAGCTACTTCCCAGGAGCCCAAACCATTCTCTCTGTTTCTCTCCTTCTCTTGCGCCGACTAAAACTTTTCCCAGGGCGCTGGCTCACGACTGCTATATGCTGCATCCCCTGCCTGGAAAGGAGAAACTGCTTGAGGCAGGGAAAACTGCGAGCCAGCCAGGGCTCCTGGAGTCATCCACCCGCCCCTTCGCAAAGCCCAGACAGCTTCAGGGCATGAACGGTCTGATGAGCCTCTTCCCCTGTCTGGGAGAGCTGCTGCTGCTGTTGAATTTATTACCCATGTAGCAGGAGGCTGGACCAACACATCCTTTATCCGGCTGCACACAGCAGTGGGCACATTTCCAGGGGTACGTGCATGGACATGCATGTCCTCCCCTGCGGGTCAGGATCAGGACATGGGTATCCAAGTCCCTGTGTGCCTCCACGCCACCTGGGACCCGTCACGAGTGTCTTTGCCAAGAATCTATCGATGCAGCCCTTTAAATGCATTTGTTGCTTTATGTCTTCAAAGTACTCAACAAGCATTAGCTAATTAATCTTTCTACCGTGGCCTGTAAAACAGGTAAATATTATTCTTGCTCCGGAGCCAGGGAAGTGAAAACAAGAAGATGCAGTGGCTCCACCAAGAAAATTGTGTTAAGGCCAGTAGTGAAGACTCCTGACTGCCGACGGCAGCCATCATCTGCGCTGCCACGGGCATACGTACGCGTGGCATCCTTTTCAAGAAGAATTAAGGGTAGAGACCTCATTTTGTCATCATGGGGATATGCTGAGATGCAGCATGAATTCTGATTTCTAGCTCTATAACCCACATGGGCTTCACCAAGCATGGAGTTGCCAGAAGGGATAAAGTGGAGCGTGGTCCCTGTTCTCGGCATTGCTGTGTATTAGAGGCTCGGCTGCATTTACAGGTGCCATGTGAGTTAGCAAATGAAATCTGTGAGACAGCCTCTTCTTTTACAGCCACTTCATTTACAGCTGCCGAGTAAATCGGATTTTGAAGAGGCATCTGAATTTAGGATGTTTCTTTCCACCAAACCACTGAAATTTCCAGACAGATGAACTGTGGAGGCATGAGGGTGAGGATGTGAAAAATAAAGCAGCTTCCTCGGCTGTTCTCAGATTGAGCTAAAATTTCCTTATGAAAAACATGTAGCTGCCAGCGCTGTGGGTGGGAATTATTTACTGTACTTTTGCACGCTCGCCTTTTGAATAACACAAGTCTTAATAAATAAAAAACACAGCCTTGCATCGACACCATTTTGCCCAGCTTGATGGTCAAAAGTGCTTTTGTTCTGTCTGCTGCTCCTGTTGTTTTACACGGAGAAGACTTCAGTAAACAGGGAGCGAGACTGCCCAGGCAGCGGCAGAGAAGAGGATTAAGCTCCAGGAGTGAGGCACAGATGATACCTGGAGGTGACGCGTTTCCGTACTGAACATTTCATTAGCTCCCAAAAAGCTGTCTCGCTGACGCCCGTTCATTAGCCACATACTTCCCAGCCCAATTGCCCATGTAGCTCTGCAAGGGATCCCATCGCTTTATCCCAACGGTGCCGCATACAAAGCAGGAAAGCTCCAGATTTCAAGCTAGCCCCTCGGTAGGAGATACAATTAGGGAGTCTGGCCCATCAATATTTCACCACGTCTCCACTCTGTGAGGGAACAGGCTGTGGGATGTTTCTTTGTAGCTCATGTGCTTCTCAAACTTACCTCCTTGACAACTCTTTAGTTTAAGCAAAGATTATTTTGGAACTGGATCTGTCAAAAAAAATACCAAAAAAAATAAATCCAGCAGCTCCAGGAAGTTTTCTTGTTAAAATATGTTGGCTCGGCAGCACCATCTTCTGTTCTGTCCTTTAAACAGCCTTAGATGTCACACTTTAAAAATGAGCGCGAGTGCCTCGGTTGGCTTGGGGCAAAAGAACAGTTTGAATAAGATTAAGTTAATGTTTTCTGTGCTGGGAGTTGAAGCCATAAAACACATTGGAAGCGTGAGCCCAGGTCTGCAGACCAAGGGGGAGGCAGGGACCAGGAAACCCATGGTTTGCCCTTGCCAAACCTCGCAACCAGGTTTCAGATCACAGAATCATGGAATTGTCAGAGCTGGAAGGAACCTCTAAAGATCATCCAGTCCAACTCCCCTGCTAAAGCAGAATTGCCCAGAGCACCTCCCTCAGGGCTGCATCCAGGTGGGTCTTGAAGGTCTCCAGAGAAGGGGACTCCGCACCCTCCCTGGGCAGCCTGTTCCAGGGCTCTGACACCCTCACCAGAAAGAAGTTTTTTCCTCATCTTTGAATGGAACGTCCTATGTTCCAGCTTGTGCCCGTTGCCCCTCGTCCTGTCACTGGGAACTACTGAGAAGAGTCCAGTTCCATCATCCTTCAACCCACCCTTCAGATACTTGGGAGCATGAAGAAGGTCTCCCCTCAGCCTTCTTTTCTCAAAACTGAAGACTCCCAGCTCTCTCAGCCTTTCCTCATAAGGCAGACACTCCAATCCCTCCATCATCTTTGTTGCCCTACACTGGACTCTCTCCAGTAGCTCCCTGTCTCTCTTGAACTGGGATGCCCAGAACTGGATGCAGTATTCTAGTTGTGGCCTTACCAGTGAGGAGCAGAGTGGAAGAATGACAAGGGCACATTGCTGGCTCATGGATAGTTTACTGTCTACCAGGACCCCTAGATCCTTCTCCTCAGAACTGCTTTCCAGCAGGTCCACCCATAACCTATATCGGTGCCCAGAAATCTTCCTCCCCAGGTACAGAGCCCTACACTTGCTCTTGCTGAATCTCATGAGGTTCTTCTCTGCCCAGCTCTCCAGCCTGTCCAGGTCACGCTGGATGGTGGCATGCCAGCCAGCCCTCACAGTTTGGTATCATCAGCGAACTCACTGAGGATACACTCAGTCCCCTCGTCCAAGTCATTGGACAAAATCTTTCCAAGTCCAGTGATTTTCCAAGCGAGATGCCTTTCTTCTGCCGGTTGTTCTCCTGCTTATGGGATTTTTCAAGGGATACAACCCCTTTGTTTCTGCAGTGACTTTGGGAGAGCAGGAAGTCAGATCCTGCCCTGCACAACCCATCGTGCACTCTCACTGAGCCCTGCTTTCTCCAGACACACAGCGGGAACATTTGCTGTGGGACTTGCTTGGCTTCTAGGTGAAGATATTCCTCCCTGCCAGAAAAGCTGCTTGGTGGCCACTCTTTGGTGGTGCTGCATGAATTCCAGGTCCCACCTGACAGAGCCCATGGGCATCCAGGGACAGGAGAGGAGGCAGGGAGGGGGCAGAGGGAGGAAGGACTCAGAGGAACCGACCCAGGCTGTGGAGCTCTCATAAAACAGCAAAAAATCAGGTATTACAGGAGGGTCTGCTCCTTGCCCCACTGCTCCACAGCACACTGGGATTCAGGCAGGGATCTGTGGCATGAAGGTTAAATTAGGAAGGCAGCTACAGTAATTTCTCAGATCTTCCTTTGGCTGGCTGCTGCCTCCTCTCCACATCCTGCACTCATCCTCTGGGCTGGCAGCTTACCTCCTTCCCCTCCAAATACAGCTCTGCTTCTGCAGACCCCCGAACAGACAGCTCCCCGTACCTATCGCTGTAGTGTTTGCATGAGAAAGAGAGGGAATACTCATATTTACCTTTCACTTTAGAGTATTGTTGTGGTCCCGAAGTAATTAATATCTGAGCAGCTCAGATCCTTGCGTGGCAATCATCACACAAGAGAAAAGTGTTCTTATGAAAAATACAACAAAGCCCTTAAATCTAAAACACAGCAGCTTTCTTGTAAGAGACACTCTGTGGCAGGATTCTGCAACACAGCAATCAGTCTCGCTTTAGTATACAGAGCAGGGTAATGTAAGAAATACTTGGAGAGCAGTCACGGCTTTCACAGCACCTGCTGCTACATTTTATTTTTTTTTTTTGTCAGGATTAAGTTCATTTCAATTATAGAAAGGCTTGTGATCACCTGCTAGGAGGTTTTCAGCAGTTCAGGAGGCCCAGGATGTATATACAGCTATATTTAAATACTGAATGCCTGGCATACTCTGGCACCATCCCATTTGCAGAGCACTCTGCAGACATCCCCTAATTAAGTGTTTAAGTATAGATTCCACCGAACTTTACGGCTTGGTATGAGTGGATTTTTTTAAAAGGCTCACATAAATCCTAATTTAATTTGGAGGCAATTTCAAGGAGCTGAGGAGACTGAATAAAATGGACATCACGCCGTGCATCCCTTTGTCACTGCTGCATTGCTCGGGCTATGCCAGAAGAGGGCTAAACATTGTACCTTCTGCTGCTGCTTTCAACTGTTTGCTTCATACAATGAAACCGTGAAATTCTCTGCCCCAATCTAAGCACCCAGATGCCCAGACAAACCTCAAAAGGGAGAATTTTATTTTGCACAGGTTGATGGATAACTCAGGCAGGAAAAAGGCCAAGAATCCACACGGGAGCCTGGAACCCCCTCATGCAACCTCAGAAGGAGAAGAGGAATGGGAGCTGGGGCAGAAAATTAATGTCCATGGTCTATGGTAGGAGGATGGGCAGTTTCTCATGGCCCTTCTGCCAGCCACTAACACCAAAGGTCTCCTCCACGATGCAGCTGGGCCCAAGCAGCCAGGGCCTCGTTGGCCATAGTGTGGAAGGGAAGGAGCTGACAAGGGTTGTTCAGGGGTTTAAGTGGGCATTCAGCACAGTATCTCCCATTTCCCTCTCTGCTCCAACCCAGGTATAACCACAAACACAGACCTCTAGGGCTCCCAAAGTTTAATCATATTCATACTTTGCCCTTCTGTGCCCTCATGTGTGGGAGGTTTGCAGAATGAGCAGCAGATGGTCCCACGGGAGATACCAGTCTCCCTGTCTGACGGTAGGAAAAGGCAGGTATGAAGTGGGGCAGCCATTCATCTCCTGCTTCACATCCTACTCCCCGTCGGGCATCTACAGGGGATGTCACATTGCAGGGCTGGCCAGCAAGGTCACCACTGATGCTCCCCCTTCCTACCATGCCTGTCCTGTCATCATCAGACCCCACAATTGCTGTGAAAGTGTCAAAAAAGGCACAGAAAAATGTGGTCAGAGGATTCTGGCAGCTCAGGCAGAAGGGACATCTTTCAGGGCAACAGCAAGGGCTTGGCAGCAGTGACTTCTGGTGGGTAGGTCTGGCACCTCATCTTCTGGTAGTGGTAATGATAGGCAAGTCACAGCTATCATTTGACCTGTGGAACGATGTGGTTTGATTGTCCTTTTAAAAATAAATTAGGAAATGGCTAGTGCCAATTTTTAAGAAGTGTCAGAACAACAGAAGCTTCTCAGCGCTATCCAAAGTGTTGCCAGAAGGTTGTTCTCAAAGGAATTAATTTTGTCTAATTAAATATCTCCGCAGAGCTCTCCTAGTATCAAACCAAAACATCAACAAGCAGCACTTTGCAGACTAATCGGAATCATGCTGGAAATTGGCATCATGTGCTGAAGTGTTAACAGATGGAGCGGATGGTCACAGTGGAGGAGTGGGAAGACAAACCTCCCTTTCCACCCCTGCCCCAAACGACATGCTTCATCCCCCGTCTCACCTCACCCATCTGTTAAATGCATGGAAAATACTTCCCATAGCATGGATCTACTCAGAGGACAAGTGAGCTCTGATCACGGAGTGGTACGGCAGAGGCTTTGAAGGAGCTAAGAGCTTTGGGTTTCTTGTATGAGGTTCAGATAAGCAGGGGTTGATGCCCTGGTGGGATCTGGAGGATTATATCTCGCTCTGCGCTGCAGGAAGGGGACTCCCATTGCTTGCAAAGCCTGAGCATTTGTCACTGTTAAGCTTATGGTTGGACTCAATCATCTGAAAGGTCCCTCCCAACCCAGACAATTCTACAAATCCATGATTCAGGCCTGACAGAGGCTGGCTCCCAAATCTATCTGAGATGGACCAGAGGGTTGAGCCGCATCCTGGAGGCAGAGGGCTGCTATCAAGTCCCGCCCTGGAGCATCCTCTTCCTTGCTTGCTAATTCACACAGAAAAAAAACCTCTTCTTTTTTCCTTCTCATTCAGTTACTGTCACCGGCTCCTTTTTAAGTCTCTAGGATGTGGAAACCTTGAGTTACAGCCAGTTCTGAAGTTGTTGTTCTCAACTCCTCCTATTTATTGAAGAACAGTGCGTTCACATCCATGGCCATATTCTGGCAAGCCAGAGAGATTTTTTTTGATGCTTGGAAAATAGAGCTTTTTAAAATAGTTCTTAGCTCAATATCTTTCATTTTAGAAAACCTGGACTATTCATTACAAATCAGCTTAAACGAGAGGAAGTGGGAAGCAGCAAAATCTTCGAAAAAGTATAAATAGTCAGTTGAAATTGCCAGTGCGGGTTGGTACATGGTATAACACAGCCATTCAGTGCAGGCTCAATTATTTCTCAAACCTTTCTGAAAAGCCCACTGGCTTTGCTACCTATTATGAGTGTTTACCCTATTTATAGGAGACGTGTCTACGTAGTGTGAACTCTGGATGAGATTGGATGTGCTGGCCACCTGATGCTCCCAGAAAGTCCTCCCTGAGTCAGCTGCTGCTTTCTGAGATGCAAACGTGGTGCCTTGGCACAGCATGGTGTCGTGGTTTCAGCCAAATTTACCAAAACTAACTTGACAGATGGCCCTTCCTCCCCCCAGAAAGAAAGGAGAGGAAGGGATTTAGGAGTATAGAAAAAAAACTAAACTACTTTAATGAAGTATTAATACTAAAATTAAAGAAGATAATAATGAAATAGATATAGTCTATACAAAACTGTATCAAACTCCCAGGATGATGATCATGTCACCAGCAGCCATCAGGAAAAGTCCCAAACTGTACTCAATGATTGACAGGAGCTGGATTCCAGATCTGGAGTCAGGAACGCTCGGATCGGGGTCAAAGGCAGGCAAATAGCAGGGTCCTCCTTGGATGTCAGCCGTCAAAGAAAGAGAGTTCACCCTTTGATCCCTCAGCTTTTATACTGAGCATGATGCAGATGAAATGGAATATCCCTGTTGGTCAGTTTTGGGTCCCCTGTCCTGTCCATTCCTCCTTACAGGTGTGACCCCTTGATGCTTTTCCACTTCCGACTCTCCAACGGGGCAAATAATGAAATTCCCTGCCCTTGGTTGTTCTAGCAGTAAGTATGAGCAAGGGCCTCTCTGCACCATCCCTTGGTATAATCAGGTCTTATCACTGTGAGAGTGAACAGTTTTCTGAACAATGTGCTGCTAATTTCAGAGTTTAGTTAGGTAGAAAAGGCCCAGCTAAAAAATTAAAATTATAAAACAGAAAATTGGTTTGTTTTACCTCAAACCAGGACTCACAGCGTCGTCTGCGGGCAGGACAGGAGCCTCTCAACCTCCCGAAAGCTGCCTGACTACCAATCCCTTCTGGCAGACAATTACAGTATTCCAGGTTGGGGGGTTTATTGGCTATTTTTAATGGAGTGACAGACACCCCAATTAATTTCTCGCGTGTCAGATGATTTCCAGTTACAGGGATAATTTTGCTGCAGTGGGGAAAAAAAATATATATATCAAAATATATCCAAAAATTACCCTTTGTTTTGTAAAGCCACTGCAAGCGATACAGGATGTAAATTTTCAGTGCGGTGCATCTATAACCATCTAAAATTTTCTATTTATAGCATCTCACGTGTCTCTTTGGCCTGAACCCCAGAAATGCTGGGTAGGAGCAGCAAGTCTCCCGGAGGGAGGGAGGGAGGACAGGGGCTGAAGATGATCTTCAACAGGAGGGGGAGCTCTCTCTGCACCAAGGTTTGGGGAACCACCACTAGCTCCAGGCTGAGAAACCATCAGGGGAAAAGCCGTGCTCACCATTTTGTTCCTTATGTGTTTGCTCAGATGTTTGCAAGGATTTCACAGGCCATTAAACTGCAGTGATTTTGGCTTTTATATATATATATATACAGTAATGCTCTGTAAATCTAATACTAAAACAAGCTTCCATGCGAAGTATGTTTTCATTCCCATTTAAATGCAACAACTTAGTTTTTTGTAGAGAACCGAGAGGGGAGAGCACACTTTTCACATCCCTTAGAGGTCTGTAGATGGGAACATTTCCCTTATAATTTCAAGACATTTAGCAAAAGCTGTGCAAGACACGGCCACACTTGGTATCTGAATGTCCTGTT
>VXBW01000458.1:101775-124029 GCA_013400375.1 Thinocorus orbignyianus
ACCCAAGGTCAGATAAGATAAATGTATTGTTGCCCTTTTGACCTAAATAAATGGAGAAATAAAACCAAGGACTTGGAACTTATGGGAGGGGAAGGGAAGGGAAGGGAAGGGAAGGGAAGGGAAGGGAAGGGAAGGGAAGGGAAGGGAAGGGAAGGGAAGGGAAGGGAAGGGAAGGGAAGGGAAGGGAAGGGAAGGGAAGGGAAGGGAAGGGAAGGGAAGGGAAGGGAAGGGAAGGGAAGGGAAGGGAAGGGAAGGGAAGGGAAGGGAAGGGAAGGGAAGGGAAGGGAAGATGCTGAACGATTAATTTCTTTGACTCAGTTTTCTGCATTTGCAATTATACAAAATCTTCATTTTTCTGCACAGAAGGACTCAAACAGCTGGGGCAGTTTTCTTCTTCAGAGCTCCTGGGTCAGGTCTTGCTCATTATTTTCAGCATCACACTTAATTTCTTGTTCAGGGTGCTCTGAAACCTGCTTATTTCTCACTTTCAGTAATATTACATCATCCTTTTCAGTTTGTCTTGCTCCCTCGTGTATGTGGGGCAAAACACCGACCATCCACGCTTCCAGGCACACACTTCCAAAGCAAAAATCCACCTGCCTGGGCTGTGAATCCCCACACTGCCTGCCGTTGCCATTTTGGGGACCGGGAGATAGCTTTATGCCCTTTACTTGCCTGAAACCAAAGCTAGAGCTTAGGGATGTGAGTTGAACCCAGCTCAACCCCACCAGCAGCGCGACACTGGGCTCAATTCTGTGCTTTCCGGGGAAGCAAAACGCTCAAATTTTATTTTTATTTATACTGGTTTTCCTCTGGGAGTTTTTTCCCGAATTCCTGGGTTCGATATTTTGTCTCGAATTCCTGGATTGGGTGTTTTTCCCGGTCTCACGGACCCCAGACCCGGGCCACGAGGTGGCGGCAGCCACCGGATTCCGGCAGCCTCCGGTTTCCAATATCCTATATAGCAGGATATATGCATATATATATATATATGTATGTATATATGCTCCGATATCCTCCCTGAAGGTGCTGCGCTGTGCATTATAGCAGGGTGGGAACGGGAACAGGGGGGCTTGGGAGGGGAAAAGAGTTTTCTCTCCAGCGTCACTGATATAGGAATTACCAACAACTGGGGGGTGTTGATTGGGGTGATTTAAGGTTTGCTTTAGCAGGCCCTGGGTGGAAGGACCCCTCGCTGCTCCTGCTGGGTGGTAAAATAGGCTGAGAGAGCTGGGAGTGTTTAGCCTGGAGAAGAGAAGGCTGAGCAGAGACCTTATTGATGCTTTCAAGTATCTGAAGGGTGGGTTGCAGGAAGATGGACTCTTTTCGGTGGTTCCCAGTGACAGGAAGAGGGGCAACAGGCACAAGCTGGAACACAGGAAGTTCTGTTCCAATATGATAAAAACTTTCTTTCCAGTGATGTTGACAGAGCCCTGGAAGAGGCTGCCCAGGGAGGGTGTGGAGTTCCCTTCTCTGGAGACCTTCAAGACCCACCTGGATGCAGTCCTGAGTGATGTGCTCTGGGCAATCCTGCTTTAGCAGGGGAGTTGGACTGGATGATCTTTAAAGGTCCCCTCCAACTCTGAAAATTCCATGATTCCATGAAAATAGGTCTCTCCTGCTTCTCATCCACTGGGATCCCTAAACGGATCCGTGGGAGTTTAGTTATGTTTTCTCTCCTATTTTGCACTTCATTTCATCCTGGCCATTTGAATATCAAATGTAGTTCAATTCTCCTGGCTGTTAACACACTGAGCAAGTATGGCAGATTAGCAGCCCTTCCATTTTTCCATTTGCCTTCCTAATTATTACTTTTTTCTTTTTCTTTTTTTCTTTTTTTTTTTTTTCCTTTGCAATGGGAATGCCTTGACTCACAAGTGAGAATTACTTTCCAATTTACGGCTACGGACAAAGCAGTGTGTGACAAAGACATGTTCCCACTTTGCACACAGTGTCACTGTGTTGGATTTGGCTGAATTTCAAGTCTGAATATATACATATACACCTATGTATGTATATAGATTTTATGTACTATTGTGGGTGGGTCTAGACAGAAAGCATGGACAAACAGACATTCTTTTTTCTCTTTTGCAAGGTCTTTATCTTCAGCTCAGAACAGGATGGATTTAAGTCTGTTTGTATGAATTTGACTAAGAACACGGAACATTTTTCATTATTTCTTCTTTTTTTTTTTTTTTTGTTTCTTCTCAAATGGGATATTCTTAAGCACCAGGAAATTATGCAATCAAAATGACTGTGTAACTCGTAATTGCAACAACTCATAATTGCAACAGCCTCACCGCTGTCAGCTTACCCCTGACTGCTGAAATTGTTTTATTCACTGATAGAATATTTCTGTGTTTACAGAAGAAAGTCTGTGGTACATACCTTTAAAGCCATGACTCAGGTTTTAGTCTTATGAAGAGACGGGGAAAACCGTAGGGTTTGTTTTGTTTCTTGGCCTTGGAGAGCCATATTCACCTCCCAGCTTTGGTCACAAAGTTCCTGGCAGAGTAATGGCACTTCAGAACTGATTTAATCTCTCTGTATTTCATAGTTACTTCCTTGAGGCACACAGAGGACCTCAGCATTTCACAGTGATGACAGGACTGAGCTGGGGACCTGCCTCTGCAAATGTCTCTCAACCAGCAGCAGATACGGGTCTTGGTGCTAGAAGCAGTCCTAGACCCACCTAGAAGATGGAAATGGGGTCCTTGTAGCACCTATTAACCAGTTCCTGGCAAACCCCTCTCCAGAGAGGTCCACCAGTTTCCAAAGGTGCATGTGCAAGACCTGTATTTACGCACTCAGATGAGATGGTGAGGAGACACCACACATCCCATGGCAGGCCAGGCTCCAGACATTTCTCTTTAATGGCAGTTTTAACAGAAGCTGGAGCAGCAGGTCTGAAAATTGATGCAACTCTCCTGGCAGGTCAGTGGTCTCATTAGGTACATATTTAACAGGAGTAAATTCCAATGCTTGAGCCAAACCACAGCATTGGAGGTGAAGCCAGAGTCCCCGTGAAACCCAGTGTCCTCCCAGCACTGCTTTAATCTCTCACCTACCTTTGGTATTTACATTCATTTCTTCATTAAAGGATTTTTGTTTACCCAGGGCAATGTGTCACCTCTCCCCAGGGAAGCTCACATTTAAACCAGCTGCAGACCATGGCAGCACTTTGCCAAATGACCCATTACCCTGCACTTGATGCCACAGGGACAACCACAGTCCCGTGGTAGAAGAGGAGAGGTCCTGGTGCCACCAGGGCTGTTGTTTACCAGCACAGCCCATGCTACCAGCAGGGCACGGGGCTAGGGCTCGGATGCCAGTGTTCAACCTAACCTGCGGAGGGACCTCCCTGTCTTCTAATGACCTTGCAATGGATGATAGACAAAATACCTTCCAAGGGCTCTCAGGGGTGCTAAACAAGCATGAGGTGTGTCCTGCAAAGGAAATAGTCATTCTTCTAGCATATTCCTCCAGATTTACAGCATAAAGCAGACAACTGGGACGTGATTCTCCATGAGCCGGAAGCAATGCCTCATTTCCTGCCAATTTGTGTCCTGTACCACGGCAACAATCCCGACTCCTTCCCTGTGTCTCCCATCACACCCACACCAAACTGAGAGTGTACGTGCTGTGATGACATGCACACTAATTAGTAGGCTAAAATGCACACGCAGCCTGGCCGGGCAGCTGCCGCCAAGTGGGACAGCAGATGGTCACTCTCACAGCCTTCCCACCCTGAGCTCAAGTGTCTGGAGGTCAGGAGGGGGAAGGGGTTTTTGAGAGACATCCAGAAACTTCTCTTTGGTTCTTGTACACATCATCTTTCAAGTGTGGTTGGTTTCGTCAGCAAAGCTCAGAGCATTGCAGAAGGCACTGCAGCACAGCATTCCCGTAGGAAAGTGGGATAGCCGGGTTGGGCTTGGCTGAGCCAAGCTGAGGTGGCTGCTATCTCACGTGACGCCACAAAATCTCCACCTTCTGCATCTCCTAAATATCCTCAGCAAGTCTGGAGCTGCAGATGTTGCCACACTAGAACAAGCTCCTGTTGGCTGGGGCTGGTAGCAGTTTGCCAACTTTGTCTTTTCTGGGGTAACAAAGAAATACATTCTGGAGTTAAAGAATGTATAAATAGTGAAACCAGAAGTGGGGTAACTTCAAGTGTTGGTAGGATCCCTCCTATAGTTCCTCTTTCTATAGTTCCTCTATATCTACCTGCCCCCTTGGATGGTCATTTACTCGGTCATGAAGGCAGTGCAGAAGAAGCTCTAGGTTCTTCCTCTTTCCCTGCTGATTTCGCAGTGCCCTCAGTGGGAACTGGTTTAGGAGAGAGGAACCAGCCAAGCCGAGAGCTGTGGTCCCATGGGGCTGTTTCAGGGCCAGCATCCACCAACTCAAGCCCTTGGTGCTGCTGGCAGGAGGCATCTTGGACTCCTTTGCCCTGGTGCCTTGTTCCCACCTCCTCTGCGTGCTGGCCCACATGCTTATGGAACTGACTCAGGTGAAAAGTAGAGAAAAAAGGAAAAAGTTTGAGTTTGAGTCTGGATTAATCCGTCCTTCTGCTTGACATCGTGACCGCTGACTAGCAAGCATCTCCTCAAGAGAAGGGGCCACTTTCTCCTTGAGCAGCTGCTGATAGAGAAGCTGGTTATTAAAAAAACAGCCTAAAGTTGTAGCTAGACTAACTTCTTCTGTAGACACAGGCACCAGTGCCAAGAACAGTCCCGCTTTCCTCCAGCCCTGGCCACTGTTTCCCAACACGGCAGTGCCCTCACCTCCTGCTGACGGGTGCTTTGGGCCAGATCTGAGCTGGCTGGAAGCTCCTGCTTGGTTGTCAGCAAAATTAGACTCCTGACCCAGCACCCTGGGTGGCCGTGTGCGGCTGAGGGTGGTGAGAAGGACAGCTGTCTCTCCCATTCAACACTCCCATGGACTTGTGCCCAATTAAAATGGCAATTAACTGTAGCCTTCGTTAGTAGGACTGACGATGGCAACTTTTAATCAAGTGTTTGGCTCATGGAAGAGACAGAAGAGGGGAAGGATCCCTGCTCCACTTGCCACAGATATGTTTAAAAAAAGAAAAAATCAAACTAGAAAAAAATTCCCCAAGAGAAATTTGAGTGTGATCCAGCTGGATTTTAAAATTCAGGATTTAGGTGTAGGAAGGGAAAAAATATATTTCAAATCCCCACTTTCTCTCCCAGGCCACAGGAATTTTAGCAAGGATCAGGTTAAGGTGGTGACTGTTTTCCATGTTGCCTCTTGCATGCTCCTTTGGACCTCCCATTTATAACAGGGCTGGAGCAGGGGAAAAGTGCTGTAATGGAAGTGCTGACACCACTTCATGGCACGGCAGCCCCACTAAGGATGGCCCTGGAGCTGGAGGAGCCGACTTGGCAGCTTATACCGGGCCAAGCCTGACAGAAAGGCTCTTTGAAAATAACTTACTGCTCTAAAAATAAACACAGAAAGGCTAAACTTCTTTACACTAAATGGGTGGCAAAATCGCTCTCGGCTTTAGCAGAGTCCCAGGACATTGTCCAGGGCTTCCTTAGCCAGGACAGGGTTAATTGCTTAAGGTGTGATGGGAATTTTTGTGGTGTTACTCATTAATGCTCTTTATCTGATATAGGAGGTACCTGAAGGAGAGAGGAAAAACTGGCTGAGCTGGAATAGCCCCGGCCTTGCTGAGGGTAGATGCAGAGGATTGCACAAGATTAAAGGTGTCTTATCTATGCCACGTCCTTCTGTTCCTGTGGGACTGTAGGAGAGCCACTGGCCACCAAGTGTCCTCTCAGCCTTCAGGGGATGCACTGGGCTGGTATGGTCCCACTCTGGGCATCCTCACACATTTGTCCTGAAGGGATCCCTTTCGCTTGTATGGAGGGGAAATCTATTTCTGGGGAAGAGGAACAAAGGCCGGGTGCTTTAAGCCACCATGCCATGGTCTTCAGGGAGTTTCTGGTTGTGTTCTTGGAGGAGTCGCCTTCTCTTTTCTCCCGTTGAGAAGCACGTTGTGCCACAAACCACAGGGTGAAGTCGGAGGAGCAAACCGACTGCAGGTGTGCTCAGTGCAGGGCACACAGACCCAGGAGAGGTGGCACTACAGAGATGGAGTTGTTGTTTAACACCATGTGAAAGTGCATCAGCTGGGGACACCACCATTTCTGTTGATTTTTCAAGAAACCAGACCCAAAGCCAAGTCTCGAGCAGAGCTGAACTCAGTTGCTGTTTGTGGAGAGAATTGTGCAAAAATCAGGAAGTTCTGAGGCTGGCTGAAGCAGAAACACCCGTTCAAACCACAAAATCTAAAGGGAAATTTAAGGGAGCCTGAGGCTTTTACGAAGAAACTGTTCTTTTTACACAATGAGAGCTTGTCTTAGCAATGCATCAGCATTTAAGCAGGGAGGTGACACAAGGAGGTGACACCCAGCCAGCAGGACCCAGAGCACAGGAAACACAAGGGACGCTCAGGAGATGGGCGAGCGATGGGGGCACCACGAGAGCTGGGAAAATTAATTAAAAATACGTCTTTCAAGGGGACTTCAACAGTTTGGAAAAGCGTAGGGGTTACTTGAAAAGCAGGTTATGAACAGATGTTTTAAACTCAAAACACATTAAGGTGAAAAAAGCCCCGATACAGCCATGCTCGGCGAGGCCCCTGGCACAGTGTGGCACATCCCCTGTGCCAAGGCACTGCTTTGCTTCGGGAAATGTACTAATTTAGTGGTGGCCAACAGCTGTGTTTCGCCATTCCCCTGTGACAACGGTTGCATTAGTAAAGCTAAGAAGATAATAAAGCTGGGACATCTTTGCCTTCCACTCCCTCGTGCGTGTTTACTGAGCTCAAACCCTTTTGCTTTCTTTGTCTCAGGCTGCAGCCTTGGAAATGCAGTAGAAAATTCCAGTGATTCCCTCCAGCCAAGCAGAGGCTGCCACGTGGGCAGGTCCATGCACGGCCATCAGCCCTCTCCACCATCAGACGTCTTCAAATGTAACTCCAGACTCAGAGATTAGCTTTCACCCGGAATGCAGGTTTGCGGTCCTTCCAGGGAGTCTCTGCAGGAAGCCTTGTGCGCCATGGAAGGGTTTCATTTCGTTTCTCTGTACAGCTTGTAAAAAGGCTTCTTGGAAACCAGATCTTTGCACTTAACTTGGGTTTGCTTATCTGCCAAAAGCTGTTTCAAGTTACTCTTTCCAAGCCATATTAAATGAATCCTTAGGTAAGAAAGGAGGTAGCAACAACAAGTACTGCATATCTTTGTTGGAAAGTCACCGCTTCTAATTACCTTCCCTCCTCATAAGCTTTAATATCGAGGACTACAAAATGAGGTCAACCTCTATTAAATGTAATGACTTTCCCTGTGGAGCTTGCAATGAAAGCAGCTGCACAACAAAGGTTTCTATTTAAGGCGGGGAGGGGGGAGTTTCTGTTACAAAGAAGTCCCCTAACTCAGGGCAGGGGCTTCATTTTCATTTGCTGGCTACAATAAAAAGAAAAGATTTGGGTTGAGACTTTAACTAATGCTTAGCTGAGAAAAACAGATAGGGGAAGATGATTTAGGACATGATGATGGGGAAGAGCAAAAGCCGTGCTGCTGCAGGAGCTGATCTAGAGCCGCTCTGGCAAGCAGCATCTTAAATTGCAGGCAGCTCCAGAGAGGGCAGAAAGGGCCATCACAAGCCACGAACTACATCTTTAAACCAAAGCAGGGCCATCACAAGCCATAGTTGCATCCTTGACCCAAAGCAGAGCCATCACAAGTCAGGAGCTACATCCTTGAGCCAAAGCAGGGCCATCACAATCCACAGCTGAATCCTTGACCCAAAGCAGGGCCATCACAAGCCACAGCTGCACACAGTGAGCACAGAAAGGTTCTAGAAGAGGAGCAGGCTTGCATCTCATTTCCTTGCAGGTTAGATGCAGTTGGTTTTCTGTAAGCGCCCTGAAGAACAGATAGTGTTGTCTGCTCCTCAAGGGGGATGAAACTAAACCCGTAATGGATACAGGAGCTATTTTGGACCCCTGTGATGAGCACTGTTTTGCTGGGCAGCTCGTGTGGCTGAGTGCTTGCCAGGCAGATGTTTCCCTGCCTAACTGGTAAGTCTGCAAATCTCTGACTTTTCTTATGGCAAAAGTGTAGTAGCTTGAATGAGCTGTTTTGTGCTACTGTAGCTATTCACTTGGCTCTTTAGCTTGGTATTTTAAGCTAGGTAGGCACAACGCTGTCTTAAGACATAAGTTCCCTTTTATGCTAAAAACTGAAGGAAAACATGGTCATAATTCTAAAAAATTGCTCTTGCCCCAATAATACCATAACAACTGGCACAGTAAGTTTGCTCTTTCTTTAAAGGCAATTTTTTCCCTTCCTGCAGCCTTGCAGGCAGTTGTTAAAATGCTGTGTGCCTGCCTGCCAAGTGCAAGAGGATTAATTTGGCATCAGCTTTCTGCTAATATTAACTGTGCCGTGCTCAGGTTGCCATGTTCGAGACTGTGTAGAAAGGCAGCTGCCGGCTTCTTCACCGCCCGCCTCTGGCTGCTGGGCTCTTTTCCCCCCACCCTCTCGCTGCTGCTGCTTAGCTCTCTGCTTTGCTTTTCTTTTTTTATCAGTTGAAATATCATGCAAATGCTCTCTGCCTTTATTAATGCCCCAGCACGCTGGTGACGCACTGCAGCCCTTCTCGCAGGGACGCACTGGGATGCGGGGCTGTGGACCAACTTTCTGCGCCAACGGGGATTCTCGCCCTTTAAGAGGGGAGGAGGAGGAGGGGGAGAAAAAAAAAAAGCCTGCAGTAATTTTCCATTACCCTGCACCGGTTCTTGTCTACGTGGCAAGAATTGTTTGTGGAGGTTGGAGCATCACGGGTGAGGCGCAAGCCCCGATCCGGCTGCCGTTGCCTGGCTACGCGCTCGGCATCCGGCAGCGCGCCAGGCTCCCGGGAAGCACCTTTGTTCCCAGGGAGGGATTTGAGCCCTGTTTTCACGCCAAAGGCAGGGGACAAACGTGGCCTTTCTCAAGCAACCGTGGTAGAACTGGGATTTCCAAACAGTGCAAGCCAGCCAAAAATACTCAGTTATAATAATATGCTTGAGGGCCGTCTCCTGGGATGGTTTCTCTCCCTTCGCTCAAGGAAATGTCTTATAACGAGCCCGAGGTGTTTGTTTGCTGCTGCACTGGTGGCAATAGTCCCTTAATCAAGGCAGTGTGTTGAATTGGGGAGAAATAACCTCAGCAAAATCTCCCCCTGCTTTTGCTGTTTGCATCCAGTAAACTAGATGGATAGTTGTTGTTCTGCAACTTGATAAATGAGGTTTTTATTCCTTTTTTATAATGTAAGCTCTGGAGTCCTGGTGGGTGAGCCTGTGCTCCAGTCAGTGGAGGGTTGTCGGAAGCGCTTGAAATATTTGAAATGCCACCAGCAAGATGTGCAGCGGCGCAGAGGGGTCGGGTGTGTGTGCTTTCCCTGGTCACCAGGGCCAGGTTTCCTGTACGGCAGCAGCATTAGTGCAACAGGCATTTTTGTGGTGTCTCGGGCATGGCTTCACCTCTGGAATAGCTTATTTTATCTGTGTGAGGCTCCATGCTTCCATTAATAACACAGCTTTGTGTGCCTCCCCAGCACAGCCTGTACTTCCAAGGTCTCTCCCTCCCCCGGCAGCCAAACCTACTGATAACTGTTAAGCAAACAAGCCCTCCCCAGTAGGAAACACTGCTGTTTGCTTTCTGCAGGGGCTCTGGGTGCCCTTAGGAGCTGGATCCCAGGAGGAATGACTGAACATGTGGTTTGGGGGTGTCTGGCTACCACTGGAAGTCCAAGAATTGAAAAACTTTATATAGGGTGGAACACACTTGAGTGTCAGCCTTAATTTTGCTTTGTGAAGTATGAAACCAGACAGGAATCTGGCATCCTTCATCCTGCAGATGAAGGAACCTCACCCAGCAAAGCCCTGGCATGACTACGGAGGGGACCACCTACTCAGCCCCACTCCTTGTGGGGTGCTCCAGATGAATCCTGGCTTTGAGGCATCTCTCCCTGGGCACTGGCATAGCCCTACCTGCAGCCCTCTCTGTAGCCCTGTCACCACGCGGTGTTTGTCTCCTAACCACAACCTCTCTGAGGTTTACAGTTCAAAAGATGCTGATTTCCTGCAGTTTCTCTTGAAAATTAGCAATGTTCTCTGCTTTCTGTGCTCTTTTTCTGTCCCATTTCTTCACATCCAACCTTTCTACCACTTTTTCCTCCTCATCCCTGCTGCTGGTGGCTCTATTGCTGATGCCCCTGCTTCCTGGGGACCTGCACAAGCACTCCCTGCGTCCCAGAGAGCCAAACAGGAAGGGTGGATGGAGCTGGGCATGTTTAGCAGCTTGGCTGTGTGCTGTCTCTCACCTGGAACGTGCTGCTGCTTCATTAGTGAAGTCTGCTTTGTATGTTGGGAATGACGGAGCAGGTGTTTAGGATGGTACGTTTCCATATCTCTGGGTTGAATTTTCCCATGTGGTTACTCAGTGGTCAGAGACAGCACCTTATCCACCTTGTACATCATTTGGCTCTCTGTTCACTTAAATTTTCGGCTTGTCTTGTCTGTCCTTGTATTGTTTAAGAAAAAAATGTCAGCTACTGCCTCTTGGCAATTTTAGCAAGCCTTGGTATCTAAGAAGAGATAATTTTGGCTCTTAAGAAGCAATTGTTAGTAATAGCCATTTTTCTTTACAGATGTGGAAAGCAAAACTGCTGAACTCTTGAATCGTTTCAAGAAGGCAAGCTCCTACGGTGGCTTGGGAAGGAGGATCCCTTTCTGAAATACATTTGGCCCTGTGCTGCGTCTGCTACAATGTGCCACCACCATGGCTTGGAATTTGCTCTGCACAGAAGAATGCTGAGGATCCAGCCTGCCAGGAGGAGGGTTTGCCTCCCTGGTTGGAGCAGTCAGGAATGTGGGTGAGTCACTGCCTTGTCTGAGAAACTAAACCTTCCATCCCAGTGCCTTATGCTTTTGTTTGCTTTTAGAACTGTAGTGTGTTGTTAAAGGTAACTCATGCTCCCATGGCTCCTCTCTGGCTCGGTCTTAACATCTGGTTTCAGGTTTTGTAAGTCTTTCTTAAGAGCACATAGATGACCCTACGTCTTTCTACATGCGCTCAGAAATCCATAGGATCTGGCAGATTCCATGAGATCAGAGCAGGCAAAACCACTTCTGTCCCCAGCAAGCATAGCTCGTTTTCAGTACAAGCGGTGCAGCAGCGTGTACTTCTACAGCAATGTCCCTAATTAAAACAGTAGTGATTTCTAAATACAAGATTAGAACAATCTTTGAGGACAATTTGTTTCAAGAAGGCAAGAAAAGCAGGGGAGGAGAGAATGTGTAGGAAAGACACACAAACCACAGCACTTTTCTGGCTTTCAACTATTTAATTGAGCTTGGGGGGGGACCTGTGGCCATCCTGCGAATGATTTACCTTATTTCAAAGGCTTTTAATACCTCAAATTATTATTACTCCCTTTGACAATAAGGTCCTTACTTTACGGACCTTAAGTATGAGCTTGAATGCTTAAGCGTGAGTTTCTTTTATGTTTTGCAGATTAAAAAAAAATAAAGAGCTATTAAAAGTGTCTTCTTATGTTATGCTATTTTTCCTTTACTGCCATTTGACATCTAAAACTGATCATTTTTTTCCTTACATAATAGCTATCACTCTTGAGTTTGGTGTGGTGTTCTTTTTTTAACATTTTGATTTAAGTCTGCCAGTTATTCCCAAAAGCTCAGTATTTATATTTATTCCACCCCAAGCATGTGACTTGTATGCCTGCATAATTATATCAGGAGTTTGGGTTCCTTTTGTTGCAAAATGTTCTCAGGCTACAGATATGATTTGAATGCTTGATAAGCTCTGAGTATTGAGATTACAAGAAAAAACTATCTACAAAATGCTACGGATTAAGGTCATGCATGAGATATTTAATTCTCCCTCCTGTGAGGTTCGATTGCAAGATACAGTCTGCTCCCACTGACTTCTTAAAATGAAAAAGCTTGAAAAATTGACCAGATTCTGAAAAAATTGCTTTGCTGCTAGAGGAGCTGGAGGTGTTGAAGAAATAGCGAACTGTGACGAAAGGAAGAAGTGGGGACCAGGGGGGTCAAAATCCCTGCTGGCTCACAGCTTGAAAGCGAGGAAAGCCACCAAAATGACTCTTCTGGCAGGAAAAAAATAACAAATAGAATTTGATCCACTGTAGAATTAACTATATTGGAAGGGGCAACTCTTCCTCTTCTTTGTTGCTGTGATTGCAGCAGTGTTTCAAGGCTGTGGTTGGGACCAAGGCTCTATTTTGCTGGGCCAAAGAGCCTGTGTCCTTGTAAAGAAAAGAAGCAAAGCGAGAGTAGGAGAAATGTGGAAAGCAGGATGGAGGTCATGGGGGAAACACTCTGGCCCTATGGAAATTCAGTCATAGGTGGCTGTTTTTTTTCCCTAGAGGGAGATGTATGATCAGACAATATCCCACAGAGCCTTGACTTGATGGAATCATAGAATCATCTAGGTCAGAAGGGACCTCCAAAGGTCATCTAGTCCGACCTCCCTGCAGTCACAGGGACCCCCCCAACTAGACCAGGTTGCCCGGGAAGGTAGAACTGGGTTTTTTCTCTGTGGATCAGCTTGGCCCTGAGACTCTGAAGATTACTACTCACTTCTGGATCAGGAGCTGAGTTTATTTCAAAAGAGATGACCATTCTTCTTGAATTTGTTCTGAGATCACCAGTTCTTCTGTTTTTTCCACAAGCTACTGAAATATATGGGAGTAACTTCTGCATTATGACATACAAATGGAGTGTATTCCTACTGAGAACAAACCACCCTGTTTTTTAACTCTCCTTAACAGCTAAATATCGATCAGCCACACGTGCTCCCGTCGCAAAATAACCTGGGGATGTACCAGTTTCACCCTCTTGCAGACATTATTAGTCTCTCCTGTCCTTTGTGATGGCTGTAACTAGGGCATTGCTGCTGCCTGACTGCACGTCCCAAGGGAGCCTGGTGGTGTTTGTGCAAACCTGATTGGGCTGAGAAAGGGGTGGAGAAATGCAGTTCTCAGCCCAGGATATATTTAGTGAATGCAGCTGTGGGAGGCAAGGGGAACAAGAGAGTTCTTGTATTGCCAGAGCTCTGACAGCTCACATGTCTAAGTAATCTGCTGTTTTCTTAGCAATACGTTTTCCTCTCCCCTCAACAGTGTTTTTAATTTGAATGTAAAGTTATATTTTAATGGAGCCAAAATTTTTCCTGGAGCTTAAAAGTGAGATGCATTAGGGTGCCAGTCTTGCTATAGCCCTTCAAGAGGAGCAGCATACACCCTCCACATGCACTGGACCTTCTCTCCATGGCGAGGAAGGCAATTTGGCTTCATTTTCATCCATTAGAAAGGCTGGAATTGAGGGAATACACCTTTCATGTACACTGTAAAGCTTGCTTGGACTGGGAGCAGCCCTGCAGCACCCTTACAACCCTTCCCAAGCAAATACACTCTGCTTCTTCCCAGGGCTGATGAGCTGGGGTGGGGAGGCTGCTGTTGGTACTCCATCGCGCTGTGCAAACTCTGCTGGTCTTCCTGGCATCTCTGAGAGTCTCTGCCAAATCATGGAATGAAAAAAGAGTACAAAAACAGGTTTGCTGACCCACCAGGTCAAGTAGGAGCATGTTGTAGCTCTGCATCAGGACTAATTTGTCTGTACTCCCGAGCCATGTTCAGACTTGCCCCCTGTGGATCTTCTTCCCTGGCTTGTTCAGCGGTGCACAACAAGCTGTGAGCTGGTTTGCCTCAGGCATTAAAAGTTTATGAGAAATTAAACTGCAGAATATAAAAAAACATTTTTTGGGATGGGAGAGAAGAGAGGGAGTCTTATTCCTATGCAGTTAAAGAGTTACAGAAACTTGGCTGGTGCAGGGAGGTCCAAAATATGTCTTTAGATCTGGGCACAGCCTGGGGATGATGGAGATATATACATTTAGAGGGCAACAGACTGTGCCATTGCTTTCTTAGAGCTTGGACACCCACCACATGGTATTTTTCCACCCCACAGCAGCATCACTGGGAGATGCTGCAGTGGCACAGCCGAGTGACAGCAGTGACACAGGATCTCCTCTGCTAGGGCAGCACCCTGACCCTTCCTGCCCCACACTGGACTGTCCAGCTTTGCCCTTCCTGCTGCAGGGATTTGTACCCACCCGAAATCCCCATTAGAAATGTAGCTCCTGTGGGTGGCTTTCATGGTTCCTCCACAGGCTGGCACAGACCCTAAAACAAAGCCAGCTTTTATTAAAATTGTGCTGTGTAGGAGTTCTGGGTAGAGCTGTCCCACCTTTGCGTGTGAGAGTGTTGGCGGTCAGCTTGTTTATGGAAAATAAAATGTTTATGTTTATGAAAAGAAAGAAAGGAAAAAAGCATCTGTGAACAAATCTGCAGTGAGCTTGATGCCCTGGGTACCCAGATATCTGTCCCTAATTCTTACAGAGTCTGTGCTTGAGACTTGAGGCTTTTCAGCAGTTAAATGGTTAACTTCAGGACTAATTGGCTCTGAGCTGCTCCAGTCCTTTGCAACAGATTATTGGCATGCTGGTAAGAGCAGCTCCCTTCCTTCCCTTCCCCCATCATTATAAAAACATGTACTGTAGCGAGAAACCAAATACCACATGGTGCCCTACGCAGAGCCCATCCGTGCTCCAGCTCGGTGTTTAGCACAAAAGTCCCTTTATATTTTGGAAGCGGAGGGAGAAAATTCTGGAAACACAAGATCGCAGTGATACCAGCTGAATCAGCAGATTACTTGCACTGACCAGGACACTGGACCCCACAGCCCTGTGTCCCACCCCAGCCAGCACCCACTCATCCCACGCTGGTGGTGAAGGGTCCTGGGTGGTTGCCCAAAGGTGGGAGATGCTGGTCCCTGCTCAAGGAGAGCTCTGTCACGCACTCCCCGTTCTTCTCCGTTTGTCAGATCAGGGCTTTGTGGCGGGCTCGGAGGAGTCCCTGAGGGATTAAATGTAATAAGAGAAAAATGAAAGCTTTTTTTTCTTTAAAAAAAAAAAAAAAAAGTTACATTTGTGGTTTCCTGCAGGGACGCCTGCGTTTTAGGCAGCTGGCTACGGGAGGCAGTCGCCATTTTGCAAAGCAGCATTAATGCAGCGGGAGGAGACATGTTGTGTTCAGGGGAGTTTTTTGGATTTTAAGAGTTTTCTCCTTGGTTTTAATCAAGAGGCTTATCCGTTCCGCCATCCCCCTCTTTCAGTTTAAAGGCTTCAATTTTTAAACTGAAGTAAAATAATAATAACAAGAAGTTAGAAAAAAACAAGGTGGGGGGGAGGGGGAAGAAAGGAAAAGTTTCTCTGAGAGGAATCACAACCAGAATCTGGTCTCTTTCCAGGAGTGTTCAAGAAGTTTAGAGATGTAAAATGGTTTAAAAAATGGCACTGAGCCCCTGATGAGGATAACTAGGATGATAATATGGCTGCTCCAGCCTCACACATGCATCGCTGAGGTGTTCAGGGAAAATGTAGTAGATAGAGTATGTTTTAAACTGGGTGTTTGGTTCCAGTACAGAAAGATGGCTAACTAGTCTGTGCACACACATTACCAGCCTGTTTTTTGACTTGCACAGGCCAACTTGGCTTCCAGGTACTGAGATCTTAAGTTTTGATCTAGAGTCTCAGGCTGCTGCTGGTTTGATAGAAAGAGAAAAAGCCGCTTGTGGCAGGAGCGAGGTCAGACTGAATCCCCCGAACTGCAAAACTCCCAGAGCAACAACAGCATTTTTATTAAGGGGCTTAGGTTTTGGAGTTTGCTTTCTCCACTCTGGGATCTCTCACTTGCAAAATACATTATAGGGCTCATTTGTTTAACAAGTCTCTGGGAGCTGGGAGAGGGAGCATTAATGCTGGCGTTTGGGGATAGGAGCGATACTCTTGCATTTGATTTTGGTTTTGTGTCATTATTTTCTGGTTTCAGAGTCAGGAAAAGCTGCTCATTTATTTTTCATGTAGCTGTATTTTTATCCTGGCTTCTTAAGGAGGCAGGGCTCGTGAAATCGTGCTGTTGGAGGCCTTGAGCTTTTGATCCGACGTTCAGTTTCAACAAACTTCAGCTCTAGAGTTTCTGTGCTTCAGGGGAAGCTGCGGGTTATAGAGACAAATTAGTGTTTCCCTGGAAGAACAAACTACAAAATGAATGTAAAGGCCATCTCTTCTGCTGTCCCCGTTGAGTGGTCAGTGGTATCTTGCTGAGGGAGATGGCAGGCTCTGCCTGGACATGGCACAGGAGCAGCGGGAAGCAGGCCTCACCGTTTTGGCTGCTCGGGAATGACTCAATAACTTCTAACTGTGATATTCAAATCCAAACTAGGATTACAGAAAGGATTAGTCATATTTAGAAGCAACAGTGAGCCAGCTTCTGCCATGTTAACTGCAGCTGAATTGTGCAAGGCCTTGCTCTGGGTCGAGAAGAGCGTCTCCTTTTAAAGCATGTCGCCTGCAGAGATCTCTCTGAGACGGCAATTCCTTCATGGTGGAAAAGCAATATAAAGAAACCCTTTGGCTGCCCTAAGATCATTATTTTCTTGATTGGCCTTTCATACTCTTGCAAGGGTTACATGAAGTCCTTGGGTCGGGTGTAAGGGGAATGCAGTGTGCACCCACCACCAGCAGCACCTGTGGTGCAGAGCTCCAGGATAACTTCATGCACATCTTTGGTTTGTTTCTGTAGGACATTGCATTGTAATGATAATATAAAGCATAAAATAACTTCCATATATAAACATTGTTTTTCCAGCATATACTATTATGCCTTTCTGAACCTCTTAATTAGGTCATATTTTCTCCTACTCTTAATTCCATTTTATTAACATCCCTTGAGTAGACTTTCTGCATTTATATAACTTTTTCAACTTCATTTTTTGTTCCAATTTTTATTATCTTCAGTGTGTGTATATCTATATATAAAGATAATCCTTTATTAATCTTTTGAAGAGAACAGTTTTAATTCATGCAGCAAAAGTACTGTCCCTGAATATTCATTATCAGCACCTGATATCCTAGCCAGGAGCATAATATATTAATAATTGCAGTTTAAGGCGGGGGGAAAAGCCAGTTATTAAAGTCCCAGTGTTTAATTTCTGCTCATATTATGATTCTAAATTATTCAAGCATTTGACTTTATCTCCTACGCATGGAAACTCATGTTCCCCATACATTTTCTTCCTTCAAAGTGTTCTATGGTCTCCCTTATCTTAAACACTAAGAGTGTTCAAATGTACTGTTTGATATCAGTAATATGTGTGGCTCATTACAAGAAAATTTTAGATTGTTTCCCAATTAAATGCATTTTATTTTGATGTATTTGCTTCTGCTTAAGTCTAACATTTAGTCTCTTAATACTCTGTTTTATGGAAAGGTTTTAAAGATATACAAAAGGAGATGAGTAACAGGTGAAATACCTAAATGCAATTTAATTTATATTATTCCTTTGCCATTATTAATAAAAACAGAAATGTTGGCGAAAATACAAAAAGTACTGATGCAATTATATCTGCATATACATGCTTGCTCTTACTCTTGGAACTCACAGACCTCTGCTTTATGTTCTCCTTCCCTTCCATGGACAGGGTTAGTTCATGGCAGTTACATTTTCCAAGTACTGACATACATGTTCATTCCTAAATTCAGTTCATATGCTCCAAATCCTTAGGACGACAATCCGTTTAGACACACCAAGAAAAACTTGGAGTGATTCCACTGACCTAAATATAATTACTCAGCACTGAATTAAAGGCACAGGCACATAACTTAAGACCCGTATGGCTGGAGTAAGAAGAGGAGCTCAAAATCTCTGCTTTTGTTATTAATCTAAATGTTTCTAGACCTTAAAACAAGACTCATTTGTAAAAAAGAGGTAATAACTCCTTATTAAATCAACAATTAAATCTTGAAGCAATCAAGTCATCTTTTGGGCACGTGGAGTCTTGTTCGGCTCTTCCACTGAGTAAAACTGCAGCAAAAATTGCACTCAGATTTCTCAGCCAGCAATCAAGTGCTGTGGGTGCCTCACCCAAGACGTCTCCTGTTCCCTTTGCTGCTTTAATTGTACAAAAAGCACTGACCTCATTTTGCAATAGGACTGTACCAACAGTCCCTTCTTGGGCTGATTACGTCTTCTCACCAGCTCACCTTCTAATACTAATTTTTGACTAAATACAGAAAAAAAACCCACCCCGGTGTGAATGATTTCAAGCCGAGGTGAGGTTATTGCCGTTAATGGCTT
The DNA here is from genome assembly GCA_013400375.1 of Thinocorus orbignyianus. Lineage (NCBI taxonomy): Eukaryota > Metazoa > Chordata > Aves > Ciconiiformes > Thinocoridae > Thinocorus > Thinocorus orbignyianus. The sequence goes on from VXBW01000458.1 coordinate 120,091, forward strand.
GGTCAGAGAGAAGGAGTGTTTGTTTGAGCATGCAAATTTGCTGCCTGCAACAGCTAAAGCTAATTCTGGAGTTGAGATGGAGGACACGCCTGACGTGTCTGAAACCTCTCTGGTCCCTGGACCGATGGGTGCTCCTGGCTGGGTAAAGCTCTGGCAGGAGGTGGTTTATAGTGAATTGACTGCAGGAAGAAAATATAAAAGCTCTTGGGAAACATCAGTCTGACACAGAAGCTATTTCTGTTCAGGTGACATTCTAATTCAAGGGTGTCCCTGCTACAGTATCACTGCATCAAAAATTGATTGGGCTCCACATCTAACAAGTTCTGACAAATATGAAGAAGTTTGTTTTGAGCTACAAATACGAGGGGGTCTTCTCTTTTATAGATATGTTACATTACAGCAGGGTGATTCGGTGCTTCATCTGGCTGTCTATAAAATAAAAAAATCATATGCTTGTAAGATTACAGAAAAAAGGCACCGTTTCTTTTCACTGCATGTGGCAATTTGCTGAATAATGCATCATTTTGTCAACTATTATATAGCAATCTATAAAATGCCCTATGGTGCTACCTGCACGCGGGAGACAAGAATGAAGATCGTTATGGAAACAGGTTTGAAATAAAAATCCCAGTTCTATACTTGCGTTTTTGGAGGCCTGGGCTGTTTTTCTTTTCATTCTGGGGGAGCTGTAATTCATCATGTTTGATTTGAGTGAAATTCATCATGTTTGCAAGGCTGGTGTGAAGCCCTTGTGCCTCCAAGGAGATTTACCAAGAAAGCGTATTTGTTGTTATGCTCGTCATCTAAACTTTCCAAAGTCCCCACTAGAATCTCAAACAGAGAGTTAGTAGAAAACAAAAATATAAGCACTATTATAGGTAGGCGAAGAGGGGTGTCCTCGATTTTGATGTGTAAATACATATTTGTGCTAAGTCTGTTTTCCTTTTTCTGGTTATATTCCTCAAATACTTAAGCAATCAAGCTTTACTGGCTCATGTTTGTAGCAAATAAATTTCAAGGATAGACAGAAGAATGCCTCTGGAAAATGAACTTTAAATCTGCACGAGGAAGCAATCAGGCTAGAGTTTCAAATTATCTGAGTTTAGAAAAAACTCCACCAAAATTATTGTTAATTTCATTCTGAAAAATGGAATTTTTCCCAGCTACATTTAAAATCCAAATATTCTGAATAGTTTGCTTAAGAGCTAAAATGTTCTCTTCTGACTCTCTACATACCAACTGTGTAGTATATTGGCAAATGAGAGAACAAGATCTTTATTTTGAAATGTAAGATTGAGTATGGCTCTTTTAATGTTGCCAATGGTTGGTTTTTTACAGAATCTTGATAAAATGTTGACCACCTCCCAGCTCAGCAGAACACTCCTATGACTCTGCAGACCATTTTTCCATCCAGAATGGTAAGAAAACAAACACTGTTTGCAGCTTCTGCCTTTTAAACCCATTTAAAATCCTACCAGTACGTCCAGCCCTTGCACATTTCCAGTCCTGCAAGTTTTCAAGCAGCAAACTTCAGTATAGAGAAGTTAAAAGCATGTAAGTCAAGTCACAGAACCTGCCTTTTCACTCTATAGCTATAGGTATTAAAGTTCCTAGGAAGGTGCATGTTACTTTCTTATTTGCTTTTGAAGGTGATTTCAGTAATAAGCAAAATTGCATCATCCTTTTCCACTTAAGGAGGCATATAATAGCTTTTTAGCACTCGCAGAAATTCTAGAGTTAAAGTAGGTCCAGGCAAAATGGTCCATTGGTACTTTTAATACCTATTCTCAGTCTTCTTACAAGTTTGTCAAGCTATGGCGAATACTTGGCTACCTAAAAACTGATCTTAAAAAACCAGTTCATTTTGTACAAGTAGCAGGGGTGGAAAAAAAAGGGTAAAGAAACAGATTTGTTGTTCCAAGCTTCAGTGTTTTACTTTAAGAAGAAAGTATACATATTAATAAACAGTTACCCAAATTCATTAAGTTTGAAAACAGTCTAGGGTTTTAAACTGTCATAAGATTTCATCAAAATAAGGGGTAACATATCTTTCCTTGTACCTTCCTTTTCTTATACTTCTAAACTTCCATTTAAGGCAATCATTGTAGATTAAACGTTGACCAAACACAGCCTAAGTACCTTGACTTCGGTGGTTACAATTTCTTACAGTTAAGATGGCAACGAGGGATAATTTGAAGGTGATCTGTAATAATAACAAAGAAAGTTTCAAACCTCCTTAAGAAAAGGATTTGATTTCTCAAGAAAAATACATGCTGTGTAGTCAAGCTAATACAAAGCACAATAATTAATCCTCTCACTAGACAACAGTTACTGCTCTTTTATTTGCATTGTTGTATACAGGAACTCATGCAAAACTGAAATAGCAAGGTGGGTAGGGTGTTCAGGAGCTCTAGATCTAAAATTTGACCTCAGGCCACAAGATGAAGCAGACAGAAACAATACTGAGTCTTTGATGCATTTGTGACCAACAAGTTCAAAATTTGCTTAGGAAAGCCAGCTAAATCCTACAAAAGGCATTAGTTCCATTTCTCACTTCCATTACTTCCTTATACTTTTTATTAAGAAATTATTTTTCTTTGGAAACAGGAATAAAAAGAGTTGCATCTTGGTTAAAATTACTTCATTATGAATAAACTGAAAAAGTACTGAAGTTTGGCTGAGCAGACAAAGATTTTTTTTCTTTACCATATGTTTATGACACTGATAAGAATTTGTTTCTAATTATTCTTGGTAATAAATCATCTTCTTGCTGCTCACAAGGTCTATCATTCTGAACACGAGCACTGTAAAAAAGTACCAGCAAACCCACCACATTAACATACTCTTAACTTTCAGTGTTAAATCCTAGAAACAAAAAGGGCGTATGTAAAAGTTCTCTCCCTGTGTCTGGATGTGTTTGCAATTATTCATTACGGGCTGGAACAAAAGTCTGGATTTGAATTCCAGTTCCAGCCCCAGAGCAGAACGAATAGCATGAGCTGATCGCTAGAACTGGGGTTTATCCTCGTGGCTGCTGTTGTTGCCTCTTGTGACAGCAGCAAAAAGCTTTAGGATCGATATACCATAATCATATTCACCCATCACACAGGGAAGTTGGTTCTGTGCTTAGAACTTTGTCCTTATTTGCATTTCTGTCTGTTGCTGTTGCTGTGTGTCACTGGTGTGAGAAGCCCACAGATGGGAGCAGCACAGGATCAGCCGGACTCTTGGAGGGTCTGCAAACGCTGTTCCAAAATCCCAGGTTTTCAGAAGTGTGACAGAAAGCAATTTCTATCTGCCTGCACAATTACTGTGATTTTAATAGTGAATTACTGAGGAAGGAAACAGAAGCGGGGGGGGGAAGAAAGCAGATTGTTCTAGCAACATGTTACAGGTTACATACAGAAATATTAAATAGGACTATACTTTATTCGGGACAAAGCCACAATTTGTGTGAACACCCAGTTTGGAGGAAGTTAAATGCCTACCACAAAACAGCTCGCCGTGTTCAAAGGGCATTTGATATCCTGTTTGCATATTCTCTATTGAAATAATCCAAACTATTATGTTTGGCTTCAGGCCTAGAAAATTACTATTGATTACTCTGAAACAGTGATAAGAGTTTCGGTAGAAGAAAAAGTTTGGTGACATCACACATCTCCCAGTCTTGTTTAGACCCCTGGTTTTGACTTCAAGAGGAAGATATGTTGCTTAACCATATTGTCAAGTGCTGGCGTTGAATCTCTCCTGCTGCATTTGCACCTCCTGTATGGCAAAGAACAAGTTTCTTCACCAATCTTTTGGTATCCTCTGGTACAGAGGGCAAGTTGGGGCGGGTAGGGAAGGGAAACTACTCTGTGAAGCTACAAAGTGCTTTTGTGTGTTGTCCCTAAGGGCTAACAATCTTCAAGGGAGCTGGCCGGGTGGGGGGGTGGGGGG
>VXBW01000458.1:124067-144313 GCA_013400375.1 Thinocorus orbignyianus
GTTGTAGAAGAAAATAGTTTGGGTAAGTACCAGTAAGCAAGATTGTGTGCCTCTGTCGGGAAAGCTGGACACAGATGCAGTCTCAGAAAATAGTTCCCAAATTAGTAATGGAAACATTAAGTCGTCTCATTATTATCAGACGTGGTTCATAAAACATGGCTGAAGTATTTGGGCTAATGTTACACAAAGCAAGAAAATGTGTTCTCAAAACCAGAAGAAATAAACTGTATGGAGGAATGTGCAGTTATGTAGAAATGTTGAATTTAGAAGGAAAAAACAGGGGTAACCACAGAGGCAGTAGAAATGAGAATTCTGTGTTTATACAAAGCTGACCATGGGAGATAAAAAAGTGAACAGGGAGGCTAGCACTGTTCTACCATTTAATTGGGAAAGAAGAATGCAAACAGACCGTTACTGGTACGAGAACGGCGAAGTTCTCTGCTAAGTGCTGCAGATCTAGAGAGAGCAATTACACCTGCTCGTGTGTGTGTGACTCGAAGCCAAGAAAGAGGAGAGGTGATGGATACTCATGTAAGATTTCTTGGAGCTGCTTTAGGCCTTGGTGGCCAGGCAGCGAAGGGCAGTACTGAATGTACTTGATGAGGATATTAAACTTCCAGGAATTTTTTTAACCAAAAAATTAACACGTAACAGCAATACAAAAAGTGATTTACAGAAACACTTTAATCAGTGTGTTGTACATGAATACTCTTTTAAAAAGAGGAATAGTCTATTAATAGAGAGCCTGGCATAGTTAGGGAAAATCAGATAACAGTTTGAGCATACAGGCTAGGTCTTGTTCAGTTACAATCTTAAACTATCCTGTCTGGAACCACAGTACTCTTACAAAGTGCCATTATGTCTTGAATGCTTGATCTCTTTTTTTTCCCTTGCATGTGGTTATTGCAAGGGATCATACTTTATGTATTTTTCTAGAAATGTACTCGGATTCTGGGAAAAAGCAATAAAAAGGCTGGAGATTGTAACTTCTCATCTTGGTCCTTGCTGTTAAGTTGTACCTTGCAGTGTCAGCTGAAAATGCTGGCATGAGTAGAAGTGCTTTTGCTGAACCCTACTTTTATCTAGTTCCTGCCTTATCCTTGACTACCTTTCTCCTTTCTTCACCGTTGGTTGTTTTCCAAGGAGGACGGTACCTGCATTCTGTCCATGTAAACACCTTTACATCCAGCTATGCAAGTAGCTCCTGTGAGAGCAAGAGAATTTGCCTTTGCAAGGATCTGAATGGGAATGAAGTTGCAGAACAGGCTTCCTACTCTCCATAGTTTCTGTAGACCAGAACTTCACATCTTTTTCTTGTGGAGGATAAGCAAAGGCCTTTTGCCCTCTTCCAGTGAAAAGCAGTATCTGGTTTGCTCCACCATTGATTCCTTGGCTGGAAAGTCTCTTTTTATGCAGGGCCACCACCATCCCTTCTTGGTCAACCACCTTACCACTACTCTCTACAAGCCAGTAGATTTGTGCGTTCCTCCCCTGTTCTCCTATCCAGGGACATCAGATTTTCTCTGTATTTTTAAAGAAAATACACCTCTCAACTCAAAACCATTTCTTCTTGGGGGTATTAGTGAGCAATTATTTTCAGCTGACCAGCAACTTCTGGCTTTTCCAGGAGACAAATCAGGGTTAGCTATTGCTGCTAAAGTCCAACTGCATGATTGCAAGTGTCAGACTAGCTCCTGAGACCTTCCGTAATCATTTTAAGCATTGTTGGTTTAATTGCTGCCATAAATACCCACATTATTAGTATGAAAAGGGAAGAACAGGGCTCCTTTCTCTCTGCTTCTAATGGAATAAGCTGTGCAAATAAAAGGAGGAGAAAGGCATGCATATCATTCAAAGTGACTGCTGAAGTATGTAAATATTAATTATGCCGCTCTGTCAAGTTCACTGGGTGTGCCTTTTGCAGAGGAACATCATAACTGATCATCTGGGGACAGGCAGTTGTGACAGTGACCAAGAATGTGGGGGATGCCCCTCTATTGTGCTGATATCTGAAGTGGTTTCCATGGCAGTAGTCAAAATAGGAGACAGTGTCCTGGTGAGGTTGGCCTATGAGACAGTTTCTATGGTGCTGGCTAAAAAAAGCACAATACCTTGTTTTATTTGTGTGTCTGCGGTGTTTTTGAGAGGTACTAATGGGGACTGGGATTGCTGCTGCAGACGGGTGATGTGGCTCTGGCTCTTTGTGGCGGCGGGGTTGAGGACCGTGCTGAAGATGTACAGTGCAGGAGGCCCAGGGCAGTCAGCCGTACTTGGGACAGGAGAGCAGCAGTTTTTGTGGCACCTCCATCTGTGGCGAGGTGGAGACAGTGTCCAGGCCTGGTGGCCGATGGACTGTGACAGGGCCCAGTCCCGGCTGCCACGTATAGGATCATAGAATCATTTGGTTGGGACATTTAAAGGTCACCTGGTCCAATCCCCCACCATGAGCAGGGACATCTTCCACTAAATCAGGTTGCTCAGAGCCCTGTCCAACCTGACTGTGGGTGTTTCCAGGGATGGGGCATCTACCAGCTCTCTGGGCAACCTGGGCCAGTGCCTCATCTTCAGCGTAAAAAAAAGCCCTCCTTACCATCTAGTCTAAATCTTCCTTCTTTTAATTTAAAACCATTACCCCTTGTCCTGTTGCAACAGGCTTAAAAAGGGCTAAAAAATCATAGAATGGTTAGAGGTGGAAGGAACCTTAAAGATCATTTCCTTCCATCCCCTCTGCCATGGGCAGGGACACCTCCCACCAGACCAGGTTGCTCAAAGCCCCATCCAGCCTGGCCTTGAGAACTGAGGCGCTTTTTGTGGGAATGTCAGTGCAGGGCATGAATACGAAGCAGGCCACTGGGTGATGGGTGTTTACGCCCATGTTGTCAGGGTGAGCCCCGGTGTAGATTGCGAGGGGTGCCATGGATGGGCTGAGGACCTGAAGAGATTTCTTGAAGCTTGGGCTAGGAGCGAAGGCGGTGCTCGGACCGAGCCGGGGTCAGGGGTGCGATGAGGCGGGGTGGAGGTGGGGACACCCCGGCCAGGTGGGGGTGGCAGCACGGCCCAGTGCCGCCGCCGGGGCGGTCGCTCCAAGGCAGCTCCCTTGCTCCCCGCCGCCCTCCTCCTACTCCTCCCCCTGAGGGGAGGCTGGCGCGGGCCGGAGCGCGAGCCCGCGGCGGGGCGGGGCGGGCGGCCGCGAGGAGGCGAGCGAGGCACCAATGGGAAAGCCGAGGCGAGGGGAGCGGCGGGGAGGANNCGGAGCTCTGCCCGCGCCTCTCCCTCGCCGGGCGGGCGCCGGGCCGCCCTTCGCCGCGGGCAGGGCGAGGAGAGGAGCAGTGCCCCGTTCTCGGGGCAGCCGGTGCCTGCCGACGGGCTGCTCTTCGCCGGGTAAGTGCCTGAGCCTCCTGGCTTCTCATTGTCCTTTGTCCTTGGGAGGAAAAACAAAATGTCCTTGGAGCCGGGAGGGGGAGGGGGCGCCTGCCTCTGCCTGCCCCTCCCCGCCTTTCCCTGAGGGGAGCTGTGGGGACCCCCGCTCGTCTCCGGGACCCCTTTTTGGGGGGAGCCACGTAGTTTAAAGTGGAGGTGAAGTGGTGGGAGAAGGGGTGCCGCAAAGGGAGCCCGGCTCGGCGGCTGCCGGGCTGCAGAGCCTCGTCTCCCCCCCCTCCCCGGGTCCTGCAGCACCCCGTCCCCCAATGCAGCAGGGAGGACGGAGGGGGGGCAGCTGCAGACGGGTCCCCCGATGCAGCAGTGGGGAGAGGGGGGGCTGCAGACCTGTTCCCCTCCAGTGCAGCATGGAAGGGGGGCATCTGCAAACCAGCTTGTAACTCCAATGCAGCAGTAAAGGGAGGGGGGGAGAGGTGAAGGCTGGACTACATCACCAGTTAAATGTTTAGCCCCGAGCCCGAGTCTGTTTAAAGAGCATTTGTTGCCCATTGCTGCTCAGACGGGGATATGTTTTCGTAGTTTGTAAGAACAAAGACGCCATGTCCTTTTCTCTTAAAAATAAAACTTGCTGGGTTTTTTTTGTGGGGTGTTGGCTTTTAACTCTTTCTAAACCGGTAAGAAAAAAACAGGCTGCGGATGAGACAGTACTTCACTATTTATTACTTTACTGAAACAATAGATAGAAATTTCCTTCGCTTGAAAAACAGCAGTTCAGGTGCAGAACTTTAAAGAAAACTTAAGAATTACATGCAGTATGATTTTGCAATTTAAACGGCAATACAAAAACTTACAAGCTTGAAAAAAACAAAGCTCGGTCATGCCAAGTCTACAGTTTAAAGTTGGCAAAATACTACAGTTGTGATTTAGACGACACTACGAGAAGAAAAGGTAGTGACTTAAGTATGAATTACATGATAAGAAAACAAATGGGTTTGTGTGTGACATCCAGCTTTTAAAAACCATTTGCTAGGTGTCAGTTTTGTTTTTAGTATTCAGTTTATGCGTTTTTTAGGGAGCTTGCAGTAGTTTCAGTTTATGTAGCTTTTTTAATCGTCGTTTCGATGATTTAATAATTTAGAAGTTGTACAACACTTATTGCAAGACTTTCTAAAAATACAAGTTTAAATTGAATGTCTGTCTGTTTTGTGTTCCCCCGCATTCAGCATTTACCGGTTTAAGGGAAAAATTGTAATTCCAAATGCCTAAAAAGTCACTGTAGTGGAGCAAGTCGTAAATATATAAGAAACTTTAGTTTTAATTGGAGATTGTGTATAGCCATATTTGTTGCATTTATCTGGTACACACTTGTACAGGGTTATAAAACTCCGTGCAGGTTTTAAATGTTGCAGTTGGAGGTAAATCTACATTTTTCTGCTACTTCCTCTGCAAATAAGATTCCGTCATTACAGCAATGAAAGTCGCCTTTTTTTTTTGGAAATATAAATACTCGTTTAAGCGACCATGGGACTTCTATCACCTTTATGCAAAGTGTTCGGTATCTTTCTTTTAGATTCGGATTATGGTGGTTTTATAACCCCAGCAACAATTCTGCAGTGTAGAACAGGTTTTGACATACACACTTTGCTGAAAAGAAAGTTCTAGCTTTCGGTGGGTGTCTGCTGGATTTGTCTTCTTTTTATATATATATTAGGGGATAATTTTTTAAAATAGTTTTGACTTGTTTCTTTCAGCTACTGAAAATAAAATAGTAGCTAAATAACTCTGAAAGTAAATGGCTCTTAATTCTTAACGTATTTTATTTAATGGGTTTGTGGTTTTGGATATATAAGATACAGGAATTTTAATTTATATCTTGATAACATTTTAACTTTACCTTAAAAGATACTTTAATTTATTCACATATTTACAGAATAACTCCAAACTTCTCCTAGAGTATGAAATAGTAGTGATAAATGTAACTGCTACAAAATCTTAAGCCTTTTCACAAAGTTGGTTAAAGGTAGTGCAAATATATGGTGTTCCTTGTGTTCAAGAGCGTAGTTTAGGATCTAATTAAAGGTTAAAGAAGCTGAAGGGCAAAAAAGATATCTTTTTTGGGGAGATCAAGTAACTTATGACTTAAAATTCAGAGAAGCTGATGACAGAAGCCATTTTAAAATCACTTTGCTATCACTAGAGGTTATATTTAATTTTGCATAGCCTGCTTCTGAAGACTTAAATGTGAAAAAAAGGCAGAAGGACTGAGAGGTATTTTGTGATAAATTACTCAAAAAAAATATTTCTTAAAATGGCTAGACATTTGGTCTTGAAGTCATACAAAATTAAAATAGTGGGAGACAGAAGAGTAGATTGCAGTTACTAATGTAAAAATATAGACCATAAATGTTGTATGTCAGTCACTCTTCATCTCCAGTGTTTTTCTTCAGCCAAATATGTACAGCCACCCGTACTTTTATTTTTAGAGTTGAGTTCTGAAGATACAGTTACTGCTATCATAAGACAGAAAGATCAATAAATTTCAATCATCTGACTTACTCTGCATTCCTAAAGCAAAATGCTGAAAATTTCCATGCTTTCTTTTTTTTTTTTAGGTAGAGTTCCGTGAACAATACCTTAGATCCTGACTGGCTTCCAGAAGAATCGTTCATACCTTATTTTCTTAGGTAAGAGTGGTTATAACTTGTGGTAGTATGTTTATTTTCTTGGGTTTTTTTGATCTTAGGATTTACCTTTTTGCTGCTGTGCAGACAGAGAAAAAGAAAAATCTAATTTTTAAGTTGTAGAGGAGACATTTTATAGGTTATCTGGACTTTTTGAATGTCTTTTTTTAGCAGATATGGGTAGACAGTCATAAAATGTGACGTTTATGCTCCTACTTCTGTATAAGTTGTAGTTTACTGAGGCTATTTACTAAGTGGACTGTTATTTTTTTAATATATATGCACATATATTGTATTTGGTGGGAAGTTACAGTATTTTCATATAAACCCAGGAGGTTCCGTATGTCCCGTTCCACCAGTGAAAACGTGCATTGAACTTTAAAAATTGTTTGGTTTTTGTACTTAATGAGTTTGTAACATTAATGCTTGGGAGTATTGTAGAATTTATATATGACAGCACTAACCCTAGACTTCAGGTGTTTGAACAGAAGGAGATTTTTGGAGCCTGTTTCTCATTTTGGGAGACCTGAATGTTAATGCTTGGCAAGGATAGAATATTACATTTTTGTACTCTAGGTAAAATTATTATTAATCATAAAACAACTTGCGTGTTCTGAAAAAAGTTTGTATCAGTCGAGAACATAGAACTTTAGGTGAAATCTGTATGTACCTTTGGTTTTAGACAAACCTTGTTTTGTTTTTTTTTTTTTCTTTAAAGGCTATTACGGGATATTGTTCCCACTTCCAAAGAGTCAGATGGCTGGTTGAGTGAAAAACCTTGAACAAGTTTCTGAACTGTTTATACCAGGTACGTTAATGCTGTGCTGGGTTTTTTTGTTGGTGGTGGTTTTTTTAAGTGATCCTGGAAGTAAATGATTTTTTTTAAACAAAATAAACATTGAACATTTAAGATACTGTGTTACTTTGTTGAGTTTTGTGTCAAGTTTTAGTGCATTTATAAATGTTAGTTTGTATTAAATACAATAATGTTAATGTCATCTTACACATTTTGTAAGATTTTTATGGTCACTCGTAAATAAAACTTATTTAAAAATATGAAATGGTTATGTCAGCACGTTGTCAAACAAAGCTGTGCTTGTGAGGATTGACATCTCTACCAAGGACATTCAGTCTAATCAAACTTGAGAAATGCTTTCCCTTCAGTTGAAGGTATTGGTTCATTAGCAAATGACCTTCAGGGGCTTTTCCTATCCAATAAATTGATTTTATACAATAAACTTAAAATCTTTTCTGCAGTGTAAATTTAACAGCCTAAACTTGCACCCAGTCGTCACAAGTCTTGCTGTACTTCTTGTGTTATAAACAAGTCACCTTTCTAATGTTTGTTGGTGGGTTTTTTTGATCTTTAAGGTTCTGCATTTAGAGACAGTAACATGTTACATTTAAATCACGCTCTTGCCACTGTGTAATTAAAAGTTGGGAATCTTGGTTGCCTCTCTTAACTGGTTCCTTTTCACAGCTTACCATGCTAATGTACTTCAATACACATTCAGGGCCTCAAAGTGTAAGGCGTCTTCATGAAGACAAAGGTATTGAGGTTCTCAAACACTCTTGATAATTTACTTTTAAAATGACACAAAGTTAAGAATACAAATCTTGTGAACCCCTACACGAGTGCAGCTGTTCTCTTTGTCTCGGGTGGAGGCTTCAGCCTGTTCATATAAGAGAAGTCATGTACCAATTTTGCGAAAGCTTCTTAAAATGTCTCTTTAGGCTGTAATGAAGCTGTATCTGCAGTAAGTCACTACTAATATGCAAGACAATTCAAATAATATTTATAGAAAAGAGACTCATACCACACACCATGAAGCAAAACACAGCAAATTAACAGGGTTGTTAGGTATGTTCTACAACTTCATCGTGTAACTGTCCAATGTGAAGTTTGAGAATTAGAAGATTTGGAAGAATTTTGTTAGAAATTATCTGGTACCTTAACAGCAGCAGAATTCTCTTGGAATCTCAAGTGAATTTTCAATTTAGAGGATCAGAATCGTCAGATCTTGCAGTTTATTGCGATAAAGACGAGACTAGCCTCATTCACATCAAAAGTCTGATAATAGTGATACGACTGAACTTTTCAAACTTACGACTTGTATTCCTAATCTTAAATCTTTAAAGGTCCAAAACTGCAACTTTCTTTGACCTGCTCTTTAAAAAAAAATAGTAAAAATATACAGTGTTCTAGCAGGGTCATCTTGACTGACCTGGGCCGTTTATGATGAATATGAAATTGAGCACTGTGATCTCGGTGGTCTTAGATTATCTCCTGTATCATGATGCTGTTTGTGCTGAAAAGATGTTGTAATAAAAATAGTTTTAAATGTCCCTTGTTACTTTTGTGAGCTTTTTGGAGCAATTTTTTTTTTTTTTTTAAGAAGATTGTGTTTTCATCTAGTAAATGGCAGCCTGGTCTTTAGGTTTGGTAGACCTCAGTAGGCAAGATGCACGCCACTGGGGACTTGAGGAAAGTTTTAGTTGGTGACCACCCTACAGCACACTAGTGAGGGTTGAGAAGGTCAGAAGAGTGCTCTCTGATTGAGCCTGAACTTTTTCAGCGGAGGAAGCTGTTCCTCTGTGCTGATATAAAGCCATATTAAGTATTCTCACAGAATTAATTTGTAGCATTGGCAGCTTATATGGAAAAAACATTGGTGTGGTGTATATATAATCTCTGCCAAAATATTTCATTAATTTATCTTGAGAAAGAATCTGAGGTCAGGTAAATAGCTTTAAAGCATTTGACCTTACCTCATGCTGTAAAAGGAGGCACGCTTTCCTGATTCTTAATGCTAGAAGTGTCAGTCTTTTGGTGAAGAAGTCATGGACCTATGAAGCAAGGCATGTTTTATGTGGTGAAGGCCAAACATACTTGTGAGACCTCATTCTACAATTTAAATATAAATGTAAGCCACAAGTATAAGACTGACTAAAAGAAAAAGCCGTGATTCTTTGTTTATTTTTTAATTGGGGATGGATTTTTTTTAATTGTACAGGCTACAACAATTACTGTGAGTAGTCTGAATAAAATATTTTTAGTTTGACGTTTAATAAATAAATTGAATGTTAAATAGGAAATACAGGTGTTAATCTGAAAGGCTAATGTTTTTCAGTTGAAACTAGCACTATACTAGTTTTATACATTGTTTTATACTGGCTTTATACTTTGTGGCTCTTGATATAAGCCTTCAGCTTTTGTGACGTTCTATATTTTGGGAATTAATGTGTTTTGGATATTACAATTTGAGAACTCGAAATACGGTGGTACGTTTTATAAAGATGGAAAAATGATCACTAGTGTGATCATACGAATTAAATTGAATATGTTACTAAATCTTGGTGTGTTTTTATGCAAAACTCGCTTGGTTCAACTGTTCACTTCAGAGTAGAGAACTCTTACTGCTACTAAGTGATACCACTCTGACAAATATTAGATTCCTTTTGCAAAATTTTGCTGAAGTAAGAAGAATGCACTCTGGTTGAGTTTTAATAACTCTTTAAGTAGAGGAAGCTGTTCCTTGGTGGTAATATAAGGCCTTATTAAATACCCTCATTAAAGTTTCTGTGAAATTGCCGTAACTAGATGCAAACTATAGAATAAAACAGGAACCAACCAGAATGCAAAGGATGTATGTTTAACTGTGCTGTAAATTATTAAAAATGCCTTAGAGCAGTAGGTTGAAAGTCTTTGTCGTTAACTTTATCTCATCTTTGTATAATATTAAATTGTAATTTCTAAGTGAGGTTTTATTTTGAGTGAAATGGTACAGAAAGGACAGAAGACATAAAGGGCATAAGTAAACTCTTTGCCTAAGCTCATGGCTTGCACTTTGTGTGACTGATAGGTAGATGCCTCTTGGACGATCAAAGTCCGGTGACGATGATGTGTTTCTCCTACAAAGTGCTCATCCACCATTTTAGAAGTACTTCAGCCTTGTGCTTCCATTTAATAGCAGCTGTTGGGTCACATTTTAAATGCACAGTTTCAACTGCCGAATTTCACATTCATTTGGATGTTCTACATGTTTGTGCCAGTTTACTATAATTTTTTACCATTTCCTCTTTCTGAAGGAAAGAGATCTTTTTGCATATTAATCATTTCAAGTATATTACATCAACAAAAATATTACAGTTGTTCATCACAGCTTGCTTTCATTTTAGACATCTGTGTAGCTATCAGTTTGAAGAGAATTGAGAAGATTGTAGAAAATTAGGCACAGTATATCACTGAATAGATTCATTAATTTTTTTGTATTTGAGGCTATATTCCACTACAAGTAGATTCTGGGAGATGAGATCTCTTTGCTTGTCCACGTTAGGTGAATAACTTGTGTGCCTCGTGATAGTGGATGACTCCATACAGTTGAAATTTACAGTAAAAAGGGAGTTCATGAACTATTTTAGTTCTAGGTTTTATCTTAATCTTGCTGCCTCTGTTTGAGGTGATTTTGATTGTTTGCTGTTGTGGATTGCCCATAAGTATTTTTAAAGTTGAGTTTTCAAATTTGAGACTTGTCCATATAGAGAGAAGTTTGAGATACAGGGTAGATAACTTCTGTATCAGGGTGTTAAATGGTTCCACTGAATGCAGCTGATGCCATCTCTTAGTATTTTAATTATTTTTGTGAAGGGCAGGTCAATTAGTTTCAGCATACTTCCACTTGGTGCCCAACTGATCTTTTCCAAAAATGTCAAGAAAGATTTTCTTTGTTGTTGTTTGTTTCTCAAGGGATTTGTGTACAGGACTGGGTCTGAATTTCTCAGGTGGTTTGCACAGGTTCTTTGATAATAGGTTACTTAGTGATACTTCATATATTTTTTTTATAAAAATGTCTTTTGTGATTTATGCTGTGTTCTGCTGGGACTAGATGTTTAGATTTTTTAATTTTACTTTATATGGGATAAGGCTTTCATAATAGTGTTTGGCTAGTGCTCTGGTCTTCTAGACCCTTAAGATAGTTTTAATTTTTTAATTAATTTTCTTTTAATTCATTCAAGTGTTTAATATATCATTTTCCCTACAGATGAGTTGAGGAATTGATTTACTCACTCTAAGCAAAATTACTGCTCTTGGTTGAAGCACTGGTAAGTTGTTATTCTGAATAACATTTACTTTTTAGCTTTAAAAAAAATAATCCCTCAACAAACTCTCATGGCTATAATGTCGAACTTGTTGAAGTTTTTGGCTGAATGCATCAAAGGTCTTTACAGAGTGTCTGTGTGCGCGTGTGTTTTTCTAGAAGGCTCAGTTAGGAGGACCACAGGAGCAAGATGAAACTATGCTTGGATAGTGCTCCCAACCTGTCTCTCTGGAGAACAGCTTTCATATCTAACTGTAGTTTTTTCGTCTTCTGCTTCTGTGATTGAACTCCTTATTTTGTTGAGAACTACTTGCTTGTTCAGAACGGTTTGGTACACAAATGTCTGTCTCTACTATTACACCCTATTTGGATAAAACTTGGTATGGAAAGTTATTACAGCAGGAAGAACTTGTCTTACAAGCATCTCATGTTGTCCTTTTACACTTCTGTCAGGATCATTGAGGGTCTTTGAGGAGATCAGGTTTGTCTTCTGTTCTACGTTCTGCTTCAGGTCTTCATTAATACTGTTTTCTGCAAAGCTGAAACTTTATGTAATGCTGACGCAGTTTCTTGTAGTAAACCGCAGGCTGATGGACTTCATTTAGGAACCATTCCGCATGTAATCAAAATACCAAGTTGACAGGCTTGAGTAGAAAAATACATTCAGTTCTATACTGGATAAAAATGGGGATAGAATTTTTGCCAGTTTCTTTTACTGAAAATAATCTGGTCTTGATGACCTTTTGTTGTCTCTGGCACATTCTGTGACTCTCTTGGGAGTTGTCTCTAGAAATACCCAAGTCCTTTTGTCTTCCTCTCTGCTTAGAATTCAGACTCCTTGATTCTACAGGTTTAATTACAGGTTTAAGGTTGCATCCATTGCATTTAGAAGAAATGAATCAACTTTTTTTAGTGGGGAGCTCTATTGCTGTGGAATATGTGCTTTCCTTTAAAAGAGTCTGTCTCTTGGAGACAGTTCTTTCAGTATGACATGCTACCTGATTGAGCAATGGCTGCCTTAGACTGCAGGCAACTTGTGGAAATGTACCAAGAAGCAAATATTCTTCCATTTCAGTGGATAGATGATAGTGGTTCTTAACTGTCCAATATATGTCAGCAGCAACCTTCAGCAGCCATGCCTGCCTGGTACAAACTGCCATCTATGCAGCCTCAGGTGCTAGAAAAGCAGCTCCTCCCTGTTTGTATTCCAAAGTCCGTGCTTTCTTCTCATCTGCTCATGTGATGTGGAGATCAATGTCATGCTCTTTGGAAAGGAAAATGGAGTCTGTGGGGGTAAGGTGCAAACCTTGCTGGGCTCTGTTATTGTGGCCTTGTGCTGCTTTTAGGTACATTTAATTTCGAACTGATTTTAATAAAGTTTTCAGTCCTGAAGCAAAACAGTAGAATTCAAGATCTTTGAGGATTTCAATTCTCATTGTGTATACATGTGCTCAGTTTTGATGATCTTAATTTAGTGTTTCATCTCTTCTAAATGTTACGCCTTCCAGCTCTTCCTCAAAACCCTTCCTATGGTGTCCACAGTTGCCTTTTTTCCCCCAGTCACCTACTATAATCTCTAAACGTGTGACTCATGTTCCCTTTTTATGTTAATCTTCATCTGTTTCCTCCATCTTTTTATGTGCATTTTTCTGTTTTCTCTCATTGGATTGTAAAGTAGTTATTGTCAGATCTGTTTTCTTCTGGGCAGGAATTTGGCTTTTCAGTTAGACACTGAGTAATTCTTCCATCCCTCTCTGTTTTGTAATCCTTACCCAAAGGAAGGGGTGGATGTGAAACTCTTAATTGTCTTACATGTCTTGGAAAGAAGTTGTTTCAAAAATGCATTTGTAAAAACATCCAAATGTATGGATCGTGAAAGAACCAGTGTTACCTGGATAACATAGATAATGTTTAGTCGAAGCACTGATTTTTAATTATCTTTTTTTAATAGAAGGGGGTAAAATACTTGAAAACACTAAACACTTTATTGAAGTTGGCATACTTTGCTTAATGCAATAAAAATTATTATTTAAAAATAGTATA
The DNA here is from genome assembly GCA_013400375.1 of Thinocorus orbignyianus. Lineage (NCBI taxonomy): Eukaryota > Metazoa > Chordata > Aves > Ciconiiformes > Thinocoridae > Thinocorus > Thinocorus orbignyianus. The sequence continues at coordinate 137,269 of VXBW01000458.1, forward strand.
TACAAAAAAGTATATCTCTGAAGTCACATTTTACCTGAAATTAATCTCTAAATATGAGAAACCTGGCAAACAGCCTTTCTTAGCTAAAAATACCTGGTCCTACAGGGGTTGTGCTTTTACTGCTTCACTGACTGACCATCCAAGAGTGGTAAAAGCAGACCTAGGACAGTCCAGAGTACTCAGTTATTTTTACCAATGGGACAGAACGTCATTATGGACTTCAGATGCCAACAGAGGGCACATCTGCTTTTCCCTCTAGTATAAAAGTAACCAGAGATGTTTCTTTGAGAATAAAAATCTTGTTTTAATGAACTTAGAATTGTAGAACTTGAGGTTTGGTTTTCTCAGAACCTCATTCTGTCCATTCAGCTCCCTCTGTTGGAGTGAATTTCCCTTCCCAGCAGTTAAGTGTTCAGTTCAAACCTCAATGTGAGAGATTTCACTCTGGAAAACTTGAAGTGTTGGTGTCTTACACACTTGAGGTGATGTGGTGTTGTTGGGTGTTCTATTTGCCTTCAGTCTCAGACTTCAGAAACACATGGTTTCAGTAGATGTGAAATGGATTTAGCTGTAAGAGATGTCTTTTATTGCTGTGATCTCTTTTAATAGCTAAAGCAAAAACTAATGAATTTAAAAAAAAAAAAAAGAAGAAAAAAACTTTGTAAACTCGTATCTGTTAAAACTGTTGCCTTAAACCTTTAGCTGTGGTTGGGCGTATGGTGTCTCTCCATTGATGTGGAGCCTCAATATGTTACTGGTGATTTGAAGGAAACTTTGAAAGTATTACGTGACCACCCAGGTCCCTTATTTATCAAGACCTAAATACTGTGTTAGGAAACAGATACAGTAAATGGTAGATAATAAAGCTTGAAAAATAAGATGATACCTAACTGGTGTTATCAAAGGAATGAAATAAAAAAAAAATTGGGCTATTTAATGTCTACCTTAAGTGTACGATCACTGCATGTGTCTAAGTGGACAAGGAGTTTATTTTTGCAATATTATTGAAACTTTTTAGTAAAATGTGTCTTAATTCACAAATAAACAAATACTGTGAAATCTCCTAAAGCATATGTAGATTTCACATGACAAAGAATAGATTGCTGTTAATATTTTGGCTGTTACTGTGGCATCTCTTTGATATATGGATAACTTCTAGAATAAGGGCTGTTGTAGCATGGTCTTAATTCTAATGTCACCAGTTCTGCTTACTGCTAATTCTCTTACAAGGTCAAGAGAAGACTTTAAAATGAATATGGCAGGGATACTTGCAAAGTTTTTGGTACAACCCAGTGCAAGTGGTCCTAGTAGAGAAACTTGCCTTTAAATTTCCTTTGGGAGATGTCATTAGTGTCTAAGGCAGAAGGCAAAGCTAACTGAAAAGGGCCTTTCTAGGTTGACTAATGTAACTAATTCATATTTTTGAGAGGTGGGTAAAGCTGATGCCAGAAAAGAAACTTCCTCATGCTAAGCTTTTTCCAATAGCTGTTAAAAAATATTTTAATGGTCTTATGTATGGGTTTTCCACTGGCCTCTTGTTAGTACTTCTGAATGCTTAATTGTGACAGTAATGGACAACTTTGTGGTGGTTTGGTTTTCATGTTTTGGTACCTCAGTCTGGGCATTAGCATTAAAAATTATTCAAAATTTTAATTTATCTTCAGGTGCCTTTCAAATGGATTTCAAATTAGGCTTGTATACCAATAAGAGCTAAAAAAATAAATAAAAATAAAAATTAAAAAAAATAAAAACAAAACCAAGTTGGTTTATTCAGTTTAGTGTGGGTGAGGGGGAAATAATTAAAAATATTTAGTTCCTGTCTTAACTGAGGGTGAGTTGAATGGTTGAAACAAAGAATTTCTGTAAACTTGGAATGTTCAATTTCTGGTTCTGAAAATGTGAAGCTCCTGGGGTTGGATACTATTACAACTATGCACGTTGCACAATGCAAAGCAAAGTGAGTTACCAGATTCTGAATTCCATTTCTATATGCTATCATACTTTTCCATTGTTTTTAAAACAAGGAATTCTGTAGAGGAATATAAGATGGGACATATGGGCAGTACTGAAAGTCAGACTGAGTCTTATTGCACCAGTTCCATTGCTGTTTGCTGTGCCATAACTCGTTATTTTGCCATGTGAGTGGGGAAACTGGAGTGATGAGGCAGAGACCACTAGATGGCTCCAGTGAATTTTGTTGTACTGTGGGTAATTTCTGCATCACTTTTTGGAATAATCTACCCAGGATTATCAGGGGATCAACATGGTGGTGATGTTGGCTTTCAAATGAAAATGAGATTAAAGCTGTACACATTCTAAAGAATAAATTGATGTTGGAGGACAGATACTCAAAATCATGAAGGCGTTTTAAAATTTTTTGTATGTTAATCTCTTTTGCAGTTAGCATTGGTTTTAAAATGCTGTTCTTAAAATTTAAGAACTGCCTTTAATTGATTTTTGCATGTTAGGAGTAGTGATTTTTTTATTTTTTTATTTTAAGTACATAAGCTTACTTTTCTTGGAAGAAAATGTAAAGATGGGGACATGTGAGTTGTATTTATCCATGTGGAAGTCATTGGATCGGTTTGGTTTGTCATTCACCTGTGGTCTTGGTTGCTGTTATATGAAGAGTAAAGTTGGAGTATGGGTCAGGAGTGGTGTGGTGGCCTTGCTAAAGGCAACTGGTGTAACTTGTTACCATTTTCATCTGACTTCTGACACGTCCTTTCCCACCAGTAACTGAACCAGTCATTCTGTTTGTGTGTGTTTGCTGTTGGGTTGTGTGTCTTTCATGAGCTGGAAGACTGGGTTAAGGTGATGGAATGTCTTCTCACTGCTCTCATCTGTCTATAGGAGTCCAGTTTTCATGCCTATTACTTTGAAGAAAGGAACATGAACAGTAGTTTAAAAAAATAAATTGCTTATTATAATAAACTTGGCTTTCCACTAAGTAGTATCAGCTTTAGTAGATGGGTCAGTCCAATAAAGGTGGTTGCCAGAGTAAATATCTTGGGTTTCCCACTTATTTCTCTAGTGTTATAACACTGTGGGGAAATTTCAAGTGGAATTTATGGAACCTGAAAGGGTTTTTGGATTTCTAATAATTCCTCCCCTACTACTTCATGGTTTGCTTAAAGCTTATATTTTTGACTCTATAATTGATTATTTGACATTGCTTGTTTGTGATAAAAGTAGATGTTCTGGAATGTGTAATAAGGAATGAAGCATCAGTTACATATTTGATCTTCAAGGTACAGTAGTTGAATGTCTTAGTTTAAAGATATGATCTGTATTCCAACAGCATTTTTCTTTTAATTTTCCATAAAGAATCCAATCAGATGAAGAGTGTCAAAAGGAGTCTACGAATGGGACACCAAGATGGCAGTTCCACTGTTGATTGAGAGGTTGAGGAAATGGACTGATGCTTGAGTGCTGTGATGTGTCTGTCCAAGAGAAGGATGTTAAAACGTGGACTCTCGTGTTATTAAACCAGAGAAGATCTGGGTTGTGACCATCCTATCGAAATGGACTTTGCACTTGAATTAACGAGGGGACTCTCAGTGACTGTCCAATGATGGAGCTGTTTGAGAACTGGGTGGCAAAATTTTCCTCTTGGGTTGTATATTCGTAACAGGCAAATTCATTCAGTAAAAGATCTGTTGCTCCCCCTTTGGAGAAAATGTAATGTTTTTTTTAAGTGACTTAATAAAAGGTTTTGGTTTCTTTCACACTTCGTGTTTGTCCTTTCTGGCTGAATATTTTTTTTCATTGTGTTGATACTGAAGTGGGTTACACTTTTGGTTGCTATTAAAGTGAAAAATACTTTAGCTGTTAAGCACTAAAGACAAGAAAAAATGTTGTGCTATATTTGATTTAAAATGTGGTTTTCATTTGCAAATTATCTTCACTTTGCCATGACTTTCCGATGCATTTTTATTCGCTGGTTTGTTCATTCAGGTGCTTCATAGGGGTTTTTTCAGGACCTGATCTGTTGTCAGGGTACTTCTGCTGAATTTCCCAAAGTTATTTTAAGATGAAATTGATATCAGTTGAAGGCTGGGCAAATATGACAATAAAGGAGCACTTGAATGTTTTGTGTAACCTTTTTTGGTTTGCTGCTTTGGTTGTATATGGGTACAGAAACTTTTCAGCAGATTTGCTGGACAACAGACTTCCTAAACAGTCTATTGTCTTAAAATTGTTGTGTACAAGTGTCAAATCTACTTCTCTGCTCTTGAATGTAGACTTCACTGCGTAATATTGCACCATGTGTTTGATGAGAAAGAAATGGAATTACTTTTGGTATTGCTACAGATGACTTGTTAACCTTTACAAATGAATTTTAAAATGGTTCTAATGTTAAAAACAAACAAACAAACAACAATCCAAACCAATTTCCTTTCAAGTTTCTTGTGGATCAAATAGTTAAACTCTAGCCACTTGGCGATGTGTGTTTCACCTGGAATTCAGTTGTCTTTGTTTTATGCTGGAGGGCCAAGATGACAAACCTGGTACTGGGATAACCTACACGTTTGGGTTTTTTTAAAGACAAACAAAAATATAAACAAAAACCAAAGCCCCATTATGTGTTTAACTCTTTGGCTTGCTCAGAGTTCTTCCTAAATACCCATTTTTTCTGTGATGTGTTGTTCATACCTGTTTGATATCGTTGTCTTGATGGTGCACAGTTGCTTGGGTTTGGTTTTGCCATGGTGGTATGTGGTGGAGTTGGCTGCTGGGACCAACCTAGAGGGTTCCCCATTCAGATGAGTGGGTTTCCTTACTATCCCCAAAATTGCTTGGAATGCTCTGGCATGCTGGTTTTGGGGTTTTTTTTTAGTTAATGTAGTTTTGGTGCAAGGGGTCTTAAGAGATATTATTTAAAACGGACTGTGGCGGCAGAGCATACCTACTGAAACCTCTTGATGTGGAAAGATGTTGGGTTGTTGGAGGATGTGAATGGCAAATGTGTGGAGGAGTTGATGGGGTCTATCTTGGTTTTGTTGGTAGAAGCTGATGTTTTCAGGCTGTTGGGATGCTGTGCCATAGATGTCCCCATAGGAGCCCAGACTAGCCCATTGTCCCTTTCCACCCCCCAGCAGTCTCCCCCAGTCGGGTTTTGTGCTCTTGTTGTGACACTTACGCCTATGCAAGATGTCCTCGTGCTTAAAGGAGTGTGTTGCTGGTGGGATGGCAACTGGCGGTCAGGATCCAAGAGGTTTGGGGATGCTTGGATCGCCTCCATTTCCCCATGGGATACATCCTCTCCATACTAGGGTTTTGTATTTGAGATGTTGCTGGATTTCCAGTTCTACAACTCAGCTATTACATGGCTTTAAAAATTAATTTGTCGTGTTAAAATCTGTGATCGAACATTAATGGGTTAAGAATGGTATTAGAAATAACCCTTTTAATGGTGTCAGCCTTATTTTACAGTAGTGCCTCGGCGTAACCCATGGGAATTGTGTAGCTGTTGGATTTTTGTTGTCGGGGAGAACCACTAGGGAGGCGCTATGGAGCTGGAGGGGCTTCCCAGCTACGTGGGGCTGGTGTCCCAGCGCCTGGCATCCTCATCCCAGGCTTTCCGTGCCAGTGTTGGGTGACAAATGGTGGAGCTGTTGTCTGGGGCAACTGGCACTGAATGGGGGAAAAGCTACCCATTGGGTGGGCTGAGCCCCCAAGGGGGGCTGTTGGTGCCCTCATGGCTGTCAGCTCCACTTCCAGTCTTTCAAAATGGCTTGTAAGAGCACCACTTCCTGTCCAGGGAGGAAGTAATTTTAGCCCAGGCACTGAAATATTTAGCAAATCTTTAAAACAAAAGGCACAAATTCCATTTCTTTCTGGTTTCAAAAGGGTGTCTGAGCCACATGGGGTTAAGGTGCCCCTTGAGCTGGGGTAGTTGGGAGCAGCCGGGGCTGTGGGGGGTAGCAGGCACCCTTTAGGTGGAGGCTATCTCTTTTTTTGGTAGAAATGAAGGGGTGGGTCTATGGTACATCACCTGAGTTGTGGGGTAAATGTAGAGAGTGTCAATCAAAGGCAGAGCTCAGAGCTGGGAAGGAGCTCTAGATGGCGGCTGTGCCTTAGAGAGAGCGCGCTCAGCTCCGTGCCTTCCCCAACACTTTACGCAACTTTCCCCAACTTTCGGGCAGCCTCAGGGGGCCCCCACAGCCCCTCGCCTCTCCTGGGCACTAATCGGGGGCCGAGCCGACCTTTTTCGGGCAGAAAAGCAGCTTTTGAGGGCTCCCTTTTCGTGCCTTGCTGGAAAGAAGAAGCCGTGAAGAGAGCCCAGGTCGTTGTTTTTCCAGCTTAGAAGCCATGGCGTACCTCCATTTTTGTGCGCTCTCCTAATGAGCTTTTTCCCCCGGACATTTTTCTACTAATTATCGCTTCTTTTGCTTTATCGACAGCATATTTTTTGGGATTAGAATATATATTTTTTTTTCATTCTCTGAAATTCGTATTTTATCGCTGTAACTCTAAATATTTTGGATCTAATGTTTTTCCACTACCCGAAACTAATATCGACTTGGTCCTGGCGGCGGTGCATGGATCAGGTAGGTGAGCAATTATTATTAATAATTTTTAGATTTCTGCCGTTTTGAGTACTTTGATTTTCGACCGATTTGAGCTGTATTGGGATGACGCAATAAGATACAGAGATTATTTGCATTCGGTGTTACTTTGGGAAAGTTTGCAGGATGCTCCTCTGCTGTGTTTATTCTCGGATTTTTCTTCTAAAAACGGTTATTTGTTTTAAATCTCGGTTTTGCCGTGTTGATCAGTGTTGTGTATTGTTATAACAATATCATTGCAGCGTCAGGACTTTGTTCCTGATAATGAAAGGCAGTGAAACGAACCGGGACCTTACCTTTCTTTCAACTTTTGACAGTAAATACCTGGGCACAGGACTTCAAAGCAAACAGACACCCCTGACCCCCTCTTAATATTTAAGAATAAAAAGATGATGAGAAATAAGGACAAAAGCCAAGGAGAGGAGGGTTCAGTCCACAGCAATGCATCGAGGTATGATCTATCAACTTTCTTT